>JBBBDQ010001166.1:167500-767500 GCA_037127315.1 Ascarosepion bandense
CACCTGAGAAAAGATAAAAAAAGAACAGAAAACAATATTAAATATCTTATTTTCATTTTGAACATTTTTTTTTTTTAATCATTTCACCTGGAGCAAGGCAGAAATGCCACTGATGAGCGGGTGGGGGGGGGTTTTGGTTTGAGGGGGGTACATAACTGTAAAAAGATTAATTAGAAAAGAGTGAGGACTACAAACTAGTTAGAAAGGAGCAATAGAAAGCTGAGAATGCAGGTGCGATGACAGATACACAGGTGGAGAGAAAGGGAAGGATATACGGGGGTGGGGAGAGAGCTAGAGTCCAGTGGTTAATAGATGAGTATTGACATTGCATTTAAATTTCTGGAAGTTGTAGCTGTCAGGAAAGCAAGAATATGGGAGCGAGTTCCACAGGCAGGAAGTGCGAGAGAAGAAGCTGCAGGAGTAGAATTGTCGTCTGCATTTGGCTAACCTGACTGTGAATGGGTGGGACCCAGTTGCCAGTCTGGTTGCACGAGTAAACACCTGTTGAGGAGGCACCAGTTCGTCCGAGATACAATTTACAACTAAAATTTATTCTAAAGAATTTTCTCTAAAGAATATACTGAATTCTATATTCTTTGCTCTAAATTCCAAAATTTAAAAAGTCTATAAGAAACTACTCCATCATTTCTCCCCCACAAATTCATGGCAATTTATAAAGAAAAGAAATACGTAGAGTCATTATCACCTACATCCTGAAGGGACAAGGCATTAAAAGTAGATACAACAGGACACACTGTACATCTTTTCTTTTTTAGTCTTGTGTCTATCACAATCTAATACAGAATAACAAAGATGAAAAAAAATTGATAGTGTGTAAATATTTATTGTATGTTAAGACAAGACTAAAATTTCCCCTGCCATGGAAAGTTTCAAGAGAATTTTATCATACAGAAAAAAAATATTTTTAAATTTCATTGTTTAGAAACATTTTCAAATTATATAAATCTTCATTGAGGTAATTTCTTTAAGATTTAAATTTCTTTCATCTAAAACATGAATTCTTTGGGTTCTTTTGAAATGACTAATTTCATTCATACCAGTCATAAATTTAATTATTTAATAAATATTTAATTCAGTTGACAATAACACTAACTATTTGGTTGATGAACTTTAAACATTTTTTATATATATTTATTTTTCTATATATGAAAACTGTTTGGAGTTCAATGACCAAATAGTTAGTGTTATTGTTAATTGTATTAAATATTTATTAAAATGAATATTTATAAAACAGATTAAATATTTAAAAATAATTTTAAATTAATTGTTAGCACTCTTGTTGATTGAAGTTTACAAAATCTTGAACAGCTTTTTAAGAAAATGGTTTTCTCTAGTACACTACCGGCCATAATTATTAGGCCACCCCAGTGTTTTAAAAAAATGATGTATTTCATACTATTCTTTAGTATTTATTGCCAAGTGAATAATTGTAAATGAAAATAGAATGGTTCTTTTGTTAATACTGCACAATAACATGTGCATCAAATGAATTTATAAATATTTAATAATTACCTATATTGCAGTTTCATCAATGAAAGAATGAAGAAAATTTAGGGTGACTCAGACGAGTTCATCTTTGCTTCCTTGCCTTGTAAAACTTTGCAAAGTAATAATAACAAAAGAACCATTCTATTTTCATTTACAATTATTCACTTGGCAATAAATACTAAAAATAGTATAAAGTACATCATTTATATTAAAAAACTAGGGTGGCCTATTAATTATGGGCGGTAGTCTACACTCTTATTTTTCATCATGGTATTGATTGGAGTTTCCTTTTAAACCTTTTGTTTAAGGTCATGTGAAAAGTCAGCATGAATAAGTTACCTTTATACTAGTTTAAAAAAAAGAAAAAAAAAAAGAAAAAATGCTTTTGTTTCATTATTTTAAAATTTTGTCACATAGAAAAACATTTTTTAAATTTTGTATATTTTCATTTAGCCAATTTAAAATTTTTAAATTTGTACTCTAAAATTTGTTTAATGTCAATTTAATAACAAATCAAATTGTAACATCAAATACAAAATGTACAACTTTTATTGTGAATATTGCAGTCATATTATGATCTGGTACTCCATTTAGAGAAAATCCAAATAAGAATCTGCAATGATATCCATCCTGACTGGGAATCTCAACTTCAGTCACTTTTCTACTGTTGTAATGTAGCTTCCCTGTGCCTTTTCTATAAGTATTTTGATGGTAATTCTTCTGATGTTAAGTAAATTTTATGAATTTAAGCACAGTAGTAGATTTGCAGCAAGGTCTCATCACATTACAGTTGAAACGGCTAGGTGTAACTAAGTTCTATGCTAAAGGTTTTTTCTCTCACCTCTGGAACTCTTCTGGCTTCTTGCTTTCCATTCAACTTTGATCTTTAAAAATTTAAGTGCAGTGTTAATCATTATCTTCTTGCTTATAACTTCTTGTTCTTTCATTGTTCTCTCTCCCGAATAGTATTTTTTTCTCATGTTATCCTATATTCAGTAACCTCTTGCAACCTATTGGTTTTATTTCCTTGCATGGGGTGAAATGATTAAAAAAAATAAAGAAAGGCTTTATATATTAGAAAAGGAATGTAATAAATAGTTGGCAACATTTAACAAATGTACCCATAAAAAAAAAATGTACTCATAACAATAAAATATGTACCCATAAACAAAAAAGACAAACAAACAAAAAAGACAAACAAACAAAAAAGACAAACAAACAAAAAAAAACAGTATGTTAAAAGCTTACACTTTTTTTTTCTTAACATTTGTTATTACTGTATACACCCTTGGCATTTTTTATTGTCTTAAAAAGACATTTTTAGATGATTGATTTTTTTTTTTTTTACAGCTTATCAACCTTTTACAGGTTTATTTAGAGCCATAAAATATACTTAGATTGAATGAAGGTTCTGGAGGGAATAATAATCTACTGATACAGGTCCTACAAATTAACCTATAGCTGAGGACTGAAAAGGTAGATTCATACTTTTCCCAAGAGTATTTACACACAAGGGAATATAACAAACCCAACTCAAAATGGAACATGGCCCTGATTTTCAATTCATTATACCACCTGCAAATCAGTATACAGCACCTGGTATTCATTAAAAAAACTAAAAAAAACTAAGTAGGCTCTACATTGCTTAACTTTAATGATCATATGAGAACTTATGTTTCAATGTGATATGGCCATAAGTCATTATATTTTGAATCTTAAAGCACAAACATATGAAACAAAATTTACACATTTTTCCTTCAATGCATTGTTTTTTTGCAGGTATGTTTATTAAACTCTGCTGAAGAGTTATTTTCTGTCTGTCACATGAAAACATTTCTATCAAAAACATTTCTATCAAAAGCATTTCTATCAAAATATTTTTCATGAAATCTAATGCAGATATCATTCTTTTTTGAAAAGTGGCCAACAGCATCCATGCAACACTTAAAATGGATACTAATTTGCACCTCACCCAAATAAATGAAATATTTTGTGTACATTATCAAGTTATGTAAAAAAAAAAATTAGGGTTCTAACAAACACAGAAACAAAAAAAATGCTTTGATAAAGTAAGAAGGAGTTGGCTAAGTTTAATAAATAAAATAAAAATATTTCTTAAATCCCATGAAAAGAATCACCAATCTATTTCTGTAACACATCATTAACACCATCATTATTAAAACAGGTCAATCATCTAACTTTATTTTTGAAATCATATACTTAAATAAGCAAAGACCCTGTACCCAAGCAAAGAACAATCCTACAACACACAACAATCTCCAACCATTTACTGACCTCAATATAAATCTAGGAAAAGAGGGATTGGAAGTTAATTCTCTCTATCCTTTCACCAGTAAGCAAGACAAATAGATCCACTTCTTTAACCATCAAAAGACTACTCAGGAAGACTGACTGTTACAGAGGAGAGGATCTCACTCTCTTCCAATGTATTTTGAGCTGTAAACTGTTGCACATGAAGGATACAATTTGTAATAAAAGAAAGAAAATAAACTTGCTAAAATAACATTTATACAGTTTTCATTTATTTTTCATGTTGAAACCAACTTTTTGTATCAACCTCTACAAGTAAAAATGTTATTGCTTAATATCACTTATCAAAAATATTTAAGTAATATTACTTAACTTCACTAGCAACCCACAAATAATCCATTTTAATATAATAAGCAATAAATCATCAGCCAAGCTTTCTGGATAGAAAAAGAAATATGTCATGTTTAAGCTCTTTAACATAGATTTCATAATCTTGTTTTTCAGAATAAAAAAATAAGACTATAAAATTTATGTAAAAAAAAAAATAAATAAATAAAAAATAATGGTTACATATAAATTATTTTTTTTATTTGTAATAAAAAGTAGTTTCCCTAATTTTGAAAAGATAACATTTTTTTTTAGTTGCATTTAAGTATTAAATACTTTCATGACAAAGTGGACATGAAAAGGAAGATTTTCAATGTGGATAATATTGACTTCTAAGTACATTCCTGCCTGAGAAATACTTAGAAATAGCTTGGGATATCAGCAAAATTAAACATTTTTCTTCAGTGATAAGATATCAACAATTTAAGTAAACAATGAACTGAGATAATATAGTAGAACATTTAATCAATTCATTAAATTCAATATTATACACACACACACACACACACATATATATATATATATATATATATATATATATATATATAGGCATGTGTTTACCCATATCTCAAAAGTAAAATCGCTGACTGATGTCCATTTGATCAGGTTTCAATCCTGGCTAGAAGCAATTATATGTTTAACCATACTAATGAGCTGTGATACAGCGAAACAGATCTGTCTGCAGATGACTTATATATATATATATATATATAAGTGAGATTTTTGTAAAAACTATACTCATGTCGAAAAGACTTTGAAAACTATCAAAAGAAGGAAAAAAATGGCTTTAAAACAAGAAAGAGCTTTCCCAGACGATCTATTTAGCTAAAACCTATGTAGGTCCGTCTGGCTCATTAGGTGTGTTTGTTTATTTTTTGATAGATAGATAGATAGATAGATAGATAGATAGATAGATAGATAGATAGATAGGTGTGTGTTTGTATATTTAGGCAGCAAATTTTCTTTTAGACATGTCAAATTAAATAAATTGCAAATATTGTGTGTTTATTTTTAATAAAATTCATTCATACTCACAGATAATCTTTCCTGTATTATAATTGAAAGATGTAAGAAATGAGCTCTGTTGGATTTGTAACAACTACATTAAAAAGACATCTTACATTACACATCTCTGATTATTCATCCATTTCTAGACATCTACAACAAATTCCTGTCTACATTTACAATATAAAAAAAATAATGATTGATAACACTATCCTACACCAAGAAAACAACAAAAGCAAACTACAGATCTTCAAGGCAATATTCATTAAAAAAAACTTCAGCCATCAATTAATAGAATCAGCTATGAATACTGTAGCAATGTTCTAAAATGATTATAAAAAGAACAGTTTTTTTTTTTTGCTTTAACATGTGCATGACATTACAACACAAAAAAAATTCCATTTTGGATAATTTTCACATTCTAATGAATACTAAGCAATTTGTTAATCATTACATTTGAAGCAAAAAGAAAATTTACAGTAATTTTTAGCAACACAGTTTTGCAGTTATTTTTTGTTACCACAACTCACACCTCTGAAGATAATCTTGGAAGGAGATTGAAAGTACTTGAGAACATCAAGAAATGGCTAATAAAATCATCTGTCAACGTTACAGCCCATTTCTTAGATCTTTCAATTATAATACGCAAGATTATCTATGAGTATAAACAGATTTTATTAAACATAAGCAGACACAATGTTTGCAATTTATTTAATCTCACACACACACACATACACAGAGGGTGTCCCAGAAGTTGCGCACCATATACTAATTTTTATTTTGTTCTATGTTTCAGGTTTGATTGTGTGTGTGTGTATATATATATATATACATACACACACACAAACAAACACACATACATATATTTTTTTTTCTTTTAAGGAGTTAATGGATTTTTATCTAACATTATTTCTCATTACCATAAACATCTTTTAACATCTTTTTGTTGTTGAATTTACAATAAATGCATCAAATAATATTTATTAAATTGATAATTTATAATAATAATGTTATATTTATAACATTTAAAAATTAATACAATTAAAACAAAATGCAATGCAATATTTTTTATCATTTATTAATTTATACATAAATATGAGAACAAATTTTTATTCATACATTTATAAACATTTATTAAATGATTAAAATATGTGAACTCCTCTTACCATTTTATAAAGCTTGAATCAATTGGCAATTAGTCCATGTTTTGCTAACTATTCCATAAACAATCTTGTCAATAAATTGTTTAAAATATTTTCATTTTTTCAAGCAAATGTATAAATTCACTTTCATATGTTAAAATTCGAATTCTTCTTCTTTTATGTGCTATGTCCCTTCAGGGTGTAGGCAATCATGGTCCTCCACATTCCTGGTGGCTCTTAGCACACTTTCTCTTGTTACCCCACCCAAACCCTGCTTTGTCATTCACTTATTCATGCCTGTCAAGTATATGACCTGTTGCTTTTTCCTGCCTCTCTTTCTCTCTATCTGACCTGTGAGTATCAGATTCTCCATGCCCTCCTTCCTCATTACATGTCTCAGGAACTTTAGCTGTCTTTTCCTGATGCTCAGTATTAATTTCCTTTTCATTTTCATCCTTTCCAAAACCTCATCATTACTCACATGCATGATCCATTACATCTGCAGCATCCTTCTGTAGAACATTTCAGTTACTTCAAGTTTTTTCTTCATCTTTAATGAGATTGTCCAGCATTCACTGCTATACTGAAGAACTGAACTGATATCACATAGCAATCCAGTACTCTATTCTTTGTTTCTAACAACATTTTCCTGTCTCTTAATACTCTACTAATTAATCTGCTTGGGTCGTCTAGCATTACACCACTTTTGTAGATTTCATTAATTATTTCTGTAATTTTTTTCTATGCTGAAATCATCTAAGGCTATCAGCATCTTCATTACAATGCTGTCTTTGTTTCTATTCAGTTTGGCCATTGCAGCTTCTTTGAATTTGAATATTTCCAGTCCATCAGCATCTTTCTTTATTGTTGGTTGCTCTCCCTTGTCACAGAAGACATCTTTTATATATTCTTCCTGTTGCTGGAGTATTTCCTCTTTCTTTAATATGATTGTTCCATCCTTGGATTTTATAGATCCTGTTGAGGAGCATGTTCTTTGTCCTGTTAGTTCCCTTATTTCTTTATGCATGTCTCCTTTGTTAGTTTAGCGCAATCTCTCTACTTCTGCATATTTGTTAAATCATTCCTCTATAGCCTGTCTGCACTTCAAACATTCCTGAGGAGTGAAGGTAATTAAAATAATCGTAGTGTCAAGGGGAAAACTGTCCTTTTGACTTCAATTTTTTGTGGGCAAGAAGGTTCAAAACTGCCAAAAAAAGAAATCTGTGAAGAAAGCAAGAGGAAACCATTCCACTATCTTTCCATGATAATCCACAGATAAGAAAAGCAAACCTGCAGAGTTTTACAATCACCTACATCCTGAAAAGTAATTCCAACTCCTCTGTTTGTAAGAACAAACTTTGTTGAATCTGTTTATATTGTTATAGATTCTACTTTGGTTAATATATTTTGTTTGTGTAAAGATGTAATTGGCAATTAAATAACAAACAAAATATATTAACCAAAGTTTTTTTTTTTTTTTTTTTTTTTTTTTTTTACACTGACATATAGATTATTCAGGAATCAATTAACTTAATTGTTGGCCTCCAGCTGTTCTCAATTAGCTAATGAAAAATTAATAACCTATGTTTTTATTAATTTAAAAATAAAATTGCAAAATTGAAATAATGAAATTTACATAATCATTTTCTCAATGATTAAAGTTTTTCTCACTAACGCAAGCATCTATTAATTTAGGTTCAATTAATACCAGTCGATATTTTTTCTCCTCTCCATCACCAAAAATTCATAGATACGTCTTCGTTCTTTTGCATCCTAACTAAACAATATGTTAATCTAATTTCTAAAATATACTTTTCTATATGAACACAGTAGTATAATGAATATCAGCTCCAAATCCCCGCTGTTCATCTCGGTGCTCTTGACAGGCTCCAAAGGATAATCATTAATGTGATAGGTACAGACTTGGCAGCTCGACTACAGCCACTTTCCCACTGACGGGATGTGGCTTCCCTTTGTCTATTCTATAAATACTTCCATGGCTTCTGCTCCAATGAACTTAAGTCACTGGTGCCTCATGCAACCAGACTGGCAACTGGGTCTCACCCATTCACAGTGAGATCAACCAAATACAGACGACAATTCTACTCCAGCAGCTTCTTTCGTCGCACTTCCCGCCTGTGGAACTTGCTTCCTTATTCTTGCTTGCCTGACAGCTACAACCTCCAGGAATTTAAATGCAATGTCAATACTCATCTCTTAACCACTTGACCCTAGTTCTTTCCTCACCACCCTGTATATCCTTTCCTTTCTCTTCACCTCTGCAACTGTCATCACACCTGTATTCCCTTCCTTCTCTTGCTCCTTTCTAAAAGGTTTGTCCTTCTCTTCACTCTCTTCTATCTAGTGCTTTTACTCTTATGTATCCCCCTGCTCATCAGTGGCGTTACCGCCTTGCTCGGGGTGATATGATTTAAAAAAAAAAAAAAAAAAAAAGAAAGAAACTGGAGAGCTAAGTCCTAATTTGTTTCATTCACTTATGCATAAATACCCTTGAGAAAGGATATTAATTCATCTCTTCTCCCTCAAGCTATTGGTTGAATAGCAAAACAGATTGGCTTCTAAAGCCTTGGTTGGCAACCAGTCTACTACAGAAAGTAATAGCAGCCTGTGGGAAAACCTGCCTAGTCAGTTAGATCATGAGACATGATCACCCATGCGTGTATCACATATGGCAATTAACTGACTGAATGGATAACAGTGGAAAATGAAATCCCTGATGAATTTCTGGTCTAGTCTATTGCATTCATGCCCTTAGAAAAGGAATGTATCTATCTCTTCTTCCCCAGACCATAACATTGGATTGTAACAGGAAAGACTAAACTAACCTTTGACAGTAAGAAGTTTATGAGAAAAAAAATGTCTAAATTCCAAACTTTAGGAAAAGCTATAAGAAACTACTTCATTATCCCCCCCACCAAGAAGTCATTGCAATTTATAAATAAAGAAAATGACTCTCCATAAATTTTTTATCACCTATATTCTAAAATGGGCTTTGTGGTGCAGTGGATATTGACTCGGAACAACAAATCAGGGAGCTAAGTTTGAACTCCAGTTGAATTCCTTGCATTCACTTATGCACAAATACCCTTGGGAAAGGTATTAATCTATCTCTCCCCTCCAGTTATGGGTTAAATAATAGGACAGATTGGGTTCTATAGCCTTGGCTGGCAACCAGTCTATCGCAGAAAGCAATGACAACCTATTGTGGGATAATCTTCTGCCCAGTCAGTCATGTCTCTTTTGAGACATGAACACCCAAGTGTGTATCACATGTGGCACTTAACTGACTGACTTATATCCTAAAAGGGACATGGCATTAAAAATAAATATAATGGGGTATACTGTATGTCATTTTCTTTTTGTCTTGTTTATCACAATTTAGCACTCTTTATGTGACTATTTTGCCAAGCAAAATGTTAGTCCAGCCAAAGCAAGTTGAATTTGAATTTCTTGGTTGTGTAGTCATATCCTTCTATGGCAACACCTAAAACATTCTTAGCTGAAATTAAAAGCCAGGCTACTACAATTTCAAATATATAGAACTAATATATTAAACACTATTTTCTGAGGGAATTCTATATACAGTAAAAGGAGACATAATATTTATAAATGATGCAGAGTAATAAATGTAAATTCAGAATAGCTAAGATAACAAAGAAAATTAACATTAGTAAATATTCACTCTATAAGAAGAATAAAACTTCTCCCACAAACCACTGCCATGGAAAGTTTCAAGAGACTTGTTACATGGGAAAAAAAAAATTTTATCATATAGAAAAATATTTTTTTAAAATTATGTAAATCTTCATTTAACCAATTTTATAACAGTTAAATTTTTCATCTAAACAGGATTTTGTTGATATCTTGATTGGTAAGTATAAAATTAGCCATTTCTATACAGAAAATATTTGGCATTCAGTGACTAAATAGTTAACACTGTCAATTGAATTTTACAAAACCTTAAAAAGTTTTGCAGGAAAATAGTTTTCCCAATTTCAATGTTGTTTTTCCTAGCATTGAGAGGTGGGGTCCTTCCAAACATTTTGTTTAACGTAGTGTGGAATGTCAAAATAAGTTATCTTTTTAGAGGGTTCAGCAGAAATACTTCCCACATAATGGTAAAACATTAAATGAAAATACCATTGCCACTAATGTCTATGTTGAAGCTATGTCTTCAGCAACCTGTACTAGTTGAAAAATTTTTTTTTAATTTTTAAATAAAATGATCATTTCATCAAAATATTTAAAGAAGCTATTTTTGTAAAAACATTTCAAAATTTTCTTAAATATAAGAATTTGGGATTTACATTTTATCAGCTTTACTTTTTTTCCCTTTTATTTTATTCTTTGAAAGACTAATATTTTTTACAAGGTCAACCTTTCACCCACTCAACTTTTTGCAATGCTTTCTAAGATCCCTACTGAGTGAATACCAACCTAAAAATTTAATTATCTCATTAACAAGAAAGATAAAAATTACATAGTATTTAAAACATCAAATTATTCATCTGCAATGTTTTAACTTAAGAATCTATAGTTAATTTATGCTTTTTTTATTAACATATATTCAAAATATTCAAATTGAGCTCAGGATTTTCTGTTAAATATTTGTGCACTTTCATGTGCCTAATACTATATTCACATACCACATAAAAAAACAGCTCATCAAGTAGTCAGTCCAATTAGCATTAAGTGTAATTGTTCAACTTGAAGTAGTAAAATGAGGAATTTTTTTTTTTTTATAAGCGTTTCACCCCGAGCAAGGCATGTCACTGCCACTACTGCGCAGGGGGCTACGTAGAGTGGAGAAAGGCTGATTAAATATAGGAAATGACAGAGGGTGGGTGATAGGCGGGTAAGGATACCGAGAATGAGGGTTGGGTAGATGAGAGTGTTGTGAGAATAGTTGGGAGTTAGTGTGATAGGAGGTGTCTATTGACCCTACATTTAAACACCTGGAGATTGTAACTGTCGGGAAAGCAGACTTGTGGAAGGGAGTCCCACAGGCGGGAAGCGCGAGAAAAGAAGCTGTCAGAGTAGAATTTACGGTTACATCTTATTTGTTTAACTGTAAAAGGGTGGGACCTAATTCCTGTGTCTAGTCTGTTCCCTGTCATAGTTTTCATACAAATGTTTGGGAAGGGCTGAAAGTTTTTGCTTTACTAAAATATTCAACTTGTCCACACAGAAAAAAGCAAAAAACAAAGATCAAGTGTAAATCCAAATTTGTATTTCAGAAATTGTTGGTTTTTACAAAGCTGTTTCTTCTTTGAAGATAGCACAGTTTTCATTTTTTGGTAAAACACCATTTTCTGAAATATAAGAAATTTGGATTTACACTTTATTCATTTCTTTTCCATTTTCAAGACAAGTTGTATATATTTTTACATGGTTAAATTTTCACACCCTTAACCTTCCAGAAGTAGATTTAAATTTAGGATCTGGGTAAAAAGAAAGGTTTTTTTTTTATGTATTGTTATAGTGATCTTTATGATAATAATCAAATTCAAGAAATTAAATAAAATAAAGAGTCATAAATTATACTAGGAATAATAATGCAAAAGTAGATATTTTAAAAAGATTAATTTGCATATTTTTTTCCATTTTCAAAAACTATTTTATAAAGTGCCGAAATGAAATGACAACTAGGAATAGAGTAGAGGAAAATATTTTTGTTAAAAAAATACTTTATTATGTGGAAAAAGGGGAAGAGACTACTTGGTTTCAGTGAGAAAATGAAACAAACAAAGAAGGAAAAAAGGGGCTGATAGAAATGAAAAGAGAGAATCAAATTAAGTTGATATGAACAGATACTACACTTTGATTTTAGTCAAAAGGCTGAGTATTTACACTACCCCCCATGCCAATCACAACCACTTTTACCTCACACTGAGGTAAGTTGTGACACAAGGTTGATTTTTGACATGAAGACCTGAGTGCCATGCTCAGGCAACCATTCTTAGATATCAACAATGGAAACAAAGTAAGTCAATCGCCAAAAGTCTAGTTAACATAAATAAAATAATTAGGAAGAGAAATTTTCACAGGATGGGGAGTTGACTAGAAAGAAAGAAGGAAAAATAGAAGTGTTTTAACATCTAATACCACATAATTAACTATTCAATTTTGATTCTATGAGAAAACCAAAATCCATATCAGAAATGTTACTTAGTTTCAGTGAAAAAAATGAATAAAAGAAAGAGAAGATAGAAGTGTTGTGTTTAACTTTTGTTACAGTGAAATAGAATAAGTTATCAATTTCGAATCTTTTCATTTGTACTTACATAAAATAACAACCAGCATTCTTATCACAATTTTTATTGCAATATTTTGTTAAAGTTGTTCAGATCAAATATTTACTGATATGATAGGGGAATTTCTACAGATATTTCATTGTCATACAACTCCCCATGAGGAAATTTAAGATTCATCAGAAAATTGAAATAGGAAAACTGACATTTTCACATCTTTATTGTAATAGTAATAATGAAAGAATAATACAGGAATACTAGTAAAATTACAGAAATATCGATATAACAATAATAGTAACAATACAGAAATCGTTATTTGCAGGCCACAAAGACTTTGAAAAGAACAAGGGATAAATATAATTTAAGTGTGTGTGGTCAGTATATACAAAGCATATGCTAATCAAATAAATATTGCATGAATGAAAGTTTTAGTAGGCATGAGAGCTAAGCAAAGACTAAGAAATTAAAACTGCATCTTAAACGAAAAGCAGGACATTGTATCAAATATACAGAAGAGATAAATATCATTATAGAATGCAAAATGTAATTTACACAAGCAATTATTATGATTCATATCAACCACATGTTAGAAACAGGTATATAGCCATGCCTCACTTAACTATTCCAATGACCTGATCGATAAACAAAATTACTCAGTGAAAAGTTCCACCTGAGGAGTTATATTTCATGCATAGTAACGGGTTTGTGTCAGCCAGCATCAGATAACTATAATATCACTTTTGTACCATTTCTAAATTTTGATGCTGTAGCATACTAAACATTAACTTAAAAAAAAAAAAAAAAAAAAAAAAAAGGAAATCAACTGTATATTCTACAGGTTTCTTTGGTTAGTATACTGTAAATACATTATTTTTTTAACTTTATTTATTCATTTTGAAAATAGAGAAAACAATCAACATATTTATACAATGTACAATAATAACTGGTTATATTTTTTTATTTTATCTCTATTACATTTTATAACTGGCTGTAAGTATGTTTTGGGTACATTATTAAAAAGGTAAGTCATAAAGTGAAACTGACTGTACTTATATATGAATATACATTTCATCCAAATATGAGAATAAATTTAAGAAATACCATTTTCCTATGTTTTACTCTTGTGTATTTGCCAATTGTCACAAGATTCTCATCCACAAAAAGATTGATTAGATGATTCATTAATTAAACCATAACTGGGGGAGAAGAGCCAAATTCATACCTAATCAGAATTTGATAAACAAACAAAAATTATGCGCATATAAAGGGTGAGATCTATTCTACATTACAATCAATATATAAACTGATCCCCCACTTTATGGACAGTAGATAATGTTTCCATACATTTCTATACATTTATATTTTAAAGAATATAAATAATTCTAAAAGATATGCCTGTGTAGCTAATCAGTATTTCATTCATATTCATTTTCTATGGTTTATAAACCCTTTGCAGGTTATTTAAAGCCAGAAAGTATTTTTAGATTGTAAGAATTTATTTTTTGGAGGTAATAATGGTTTAGTGACACACGGCTTACTAATAGAAGGAGGGAAGAAAATAGAGATTCAAACTTTTCCCAAGGGTATTTTTGCATGTAAGTGAAGATAATGACTGGAATTGAAACTTGGTTCTTTTATTAACAATTCTAAGCCATTATCCATTACACCACCTGCACATTCAAGCATACAACACCAATTATTCCCAAACAGTCACCCATCTAGGTACTAATCAGGCTCAGCATTACTTAATTTCAGTAATCATATGGGAACCAATGTTCTAACGTGATGTAGCCATAAATTTTTCCACAACAAGCAGATAGTACAAGTGTAACTGTCAGGATAGTAGCAAAGTTTTCAAAAGATTTACACCTCTGCGAGTGTCTACAACAAAAATATTAATAAATGCCTAAATAACATTTCTACCGATACAGGCACTTCATTATACTTTGATCAGTGAAAAGAAATATTCTAAAAATATTTTAATATTCCACAAAGAAAGATGCAAAGATAATTGAACAAAAAGAACAAGATATACAGGGTGATATAGAAAGGACTGGAGTCAAGTGGATAAGAGATGGGAATTGACATTGCATTTAAATTCCTGGAAGTTGTAGACATCAGGAAAGCAAGTATGCGGAAGGGAGTTTCACAGGCGGGAAATGTGAGAAAAGAAGCTGTTAGAGTAGAATTGTTGGCTGCATTTGATTGATCTAAATGTAAATAGGTGGGACCTTGTTGCCAGTCTGGTTGCACAAGTAAATTCTCGTGGTAGAGGCACCAGTGACCTAAGTTCATCAAACCAGAATCCATGAAAATATTTGTAGAAGAGACAGAGTGAAGCCACATTTTGCCATGAAGAGGTGCCCAATTTTACTATAAGTATATGCTGCTAGTGATTTTACCATAAATATGTACTGTTGGTCATCTTTTATATAAAAATGTATTGCTGTTATTTTTCTTATAATAATGTATTTTCTTATAATAATGTATTTTTATACTTTCATAGTGATTTTTTTTGTTTGTGGGTTTACTATTTGCCCATAGCTAGGACCCTAACAAATGCTACCACCCTGGGTCAAGACAGACCTGAGAACAATAGCAATTAAATGTTTCTCAAAATCTCCAATCTCCTGATCAGAGGCCTTACTCCTGAATGTAGTTTATCATCAAACCCAAATATAAACAGACATAATAAAAAGAGACAAGTGGAAACTTCGATTAAAGTAAATAATAGTGAAAAAAAAAAGTCCGAAAGAAATAATAAAAAGTATTAGTGAATGAACTAATTGGTCATCATTCTGCACTAATCAGAACTTGATCAAGAAAATTAAAACATTGTACACAACTAAAAAAAGAGAAACACAAGGAAAGAAAAAACAAGTATCAATAATATAGTAAGACAGTTATCTCTATAGACAGGCCTCATTAAATCCTTGTAACCAATTATAAGGACGGTGGTCTTGTGCGATAAAATGTCTCTAGAACTTAAGTGATAATTGAAAAGTAATCCATTCTGAAAAATGATACACATTTTCAATAAAATGTTTTGAGATTGCTGATCGATATATAACTGAAATTTTCAAGTCAACCTTTTCTTTTCTTTAGAAGTTGAGTTCATAGTCAGTCAGTTAAGTGCCATACGTGATACACGCTTGGGCGATCATGTCTTGGAAGAGACATGACTGACTGGGCAGAAGATTATCCCGCAGTAGGTTGCTATTGCTTTCTGCGGTAGACTGGTTGCCAACCAAGGCTATAGAACCCAATCTGTCCTATTATTTAACCCATAACTGGAGGGAAGAGACGGATTAATACCTTTCCCAAAGGTATTTGTGCATAAGTGAATGCATGGAATTCAACTGGAATTCGAACTCGGCTCCCCGATTTCTCATTCCGAGCCGATATCCACTGCGCCACAACGCACATCCGAGTTCATAGTACTTTATCAAAACTCTAACCTTGTCAAATTCTTTAGCAGACAGGAATACAGACAAGGCTCTGTCAAAGGGCAGAGTCTTATCTGGGGAAAAACAGTCAAGAGCCTGACCCTACTTTATGCAGAGTCTATGGAAAATTTTTGTAAAAAGGGCTCAGAATTCACACATAAAATTCATTTTTGTGTCACACATCCTGTGGAGAGGATTGGGTAAATACCAAATCCATAATACTTTTATTTGTCCTCTTTTCAATTTTTTCTTTTCATACTGCCAACTAATGTAATTGTAGTTTTCTTTTGTCCCATTTTGTTATGTCTGTTTCTATTGCATTAATTAAATTTTCTAATTCTCATAAAAAATTTGATCCTTAAATAAGGGGAAAAATGCCTTGAGATAACTAGACTTGTGTTCAATGAAGCAGTAAGACTACTCACTATTGCCAGTAAATAGTTTTCAAAATAGTCAATTTTTTATGTTTATCAGGAAAAATTTGGTGACTGGTCACATGAAAAATTTGGTTTTGTGGAAGCATTACATTAATCAACCAATATTTCATCCTCTTTGTATCTAATTCTTTTAACTCTATGGAAAAAGAACAATTTTTTTTTTCTCCATCCCTCCCACTGTATATGTTTCTATATTACTCAGTAATTTACTTTAAAATGTACTCTTGTAGCCTGTGGATAATTTTTTGTGATCAATGTGGGCCCTCACATATTTTTAATTGTACAGGCCAGCACAAAATAAGCAAATAGAAATCTAAAAATACATTGCAAATTAATTATTTTTTAAAATTCAATAAAAGTGATGGTACTATATAAAAGACAAAAATAAAAAGAACAGTAATGATAATACAATATTTACATTGTTCAAACTGTCGTCTTCTTTATTGCCATATTCACATTTCAATCATTATACACTCAAGCCTTATTCAGATGCTTAGAATTTCAAACCTCAAGGACACATAGCTCAGAGGATAAAAGTGTTGGTTAGATCCAGTGTTTTGACCCAAGGAGTTGAGAGTTCAATACCTGGTTACAATAGTAGTGAACAATAACTTAAAAGATAAAGGGAGATAACTACATGATATCTTGAAGTGGTATGGCACAAGGAACAAGAATAATATACCTCAGTGATCAAAATAAGTGTACGGTTCAAAATTCCAAGCACCTGAAGAAGGTTGGAGCATACAATGGCTGAAACATAGTGAAAATGGCAATGAAGATGAGGACAATAGCCCGAATAATGTAAACAGTGTAAATACTACCTTATCTCAGAAGTATAGACAAATACTGGTAATCATAATATTAGCTGTAAGGAAACATTTAGCCTTTATTGACTAAGCAGCCAGTAATACTTTTTGTTAAAGTTTATAAAATCTCTTAAAACAATTTTTCAAGAAAATAGATTTCTCAAGTCTAGTAGCTGTTACAGCTCTTTTGGTAATCCCATTTTCTATGCTGATGTCTGTTACACTACCAGCAGATCAAGATTTACATTAAGATATAAATGAATGGCAAGAAGAATTAAAATACCATAAACAAAGTAACATGACTATTCCATAATGTGCTTTGTGCTGTTGACATTTAGCATTATTTTTTAATAGCTTCATCCCAAGCAAAGTGATAATGCCACTAAGACAAAACAGACTACTGGGAATGAGAGAGAATAAGGTAATCCTTCATATCAGTCAGTTAAATACCATACATGATAGACGCTTGGGAGATCATGTCTCAAAAGAGACATGACTGACTGGGCAGAAGATTATACCGCAGTAGGTTGCCATTGCTTTCTACGGTAGACTGGTTGCTGAGCAAAGCTACAGAACCCAATCTGTCCTGTTATTTAACCCATAATAGGAGGGAAGAGATGGATTAATACCTTTCCCAAGGGTATTTGTGCATAAGTGAATGCAATGGATTCAATTGGAATTCGAACTCGGCTCCCCGATTTCTCGTTCTGAGCCAATATCCACTGCACCACAACATATATCTAATCCTTCATATAAGCAGCATAAAATAATCTGTCAAAGTTCTGCATTACTTAAATGGCATAAAATAAATTGTTATTTTATATCTTTAAATGTTTTTTTCATTATAAATATTTCCATAGTCAATGGCACCCAGACTATTGAGTATTCAGGGGTAGCAAGTGGGGTTCGAGAAAGTGTTTCTTGGTTGAGTCAAATGTACCGTATATTTAGTCTGGATGCCGCATTGTTTCAAATGGCTGGGCTGCTTGTGCTGGAATCAAAGAAACGAACCACATGCTATACTCTCATAATGTAATTATTCAACAGTAGCATTTTGTAGATCCTGCAGTACAAGAATAGTTCCGTGTTTTCAACATTTATTTGCTGCATTGTCCACCATTACTCATTGTAATAATATTTAATTGTAATAAATGTATATACCTTCGTCTTATTGATTTTATGCCATTCATGGATTAGAAGTTTATTTTGCACCACTTAAGTGAAATATTATTGCTCTTTCTAATATTGATAGAGGATTCTTTCCTAGGTTTTTATTTAGAGAAATAAGAAACGCAAACCTTTTGATTATGACATTATTTTCTTTTTGAGTTACCCATAGTAAACATTTTAGTTGTAGCTGCTATTGAAAGTCAACTGATATAGTTTATGTTATTTATGATTCTGTACCACCGATCTACAAGGGTTGGAGAAGGATAGTTTTTATCAAAACCCACATGTTTCACTCACTGAAAGCAATATTTAGCTATTGATCTGAGAAGTGCCTGTATACACTTGACAGGTTTGGTATTTAATGGGTTTGACACATATGCATGACATAGCCTAATGGATTAAATCATTGTTTTGTGAATTTCGTGAGAGTAACTTTGAGTTCAATCCCTGAGCTGGTTAGTACAAACTTAGACAGAGTGGAAATAGGGCAAGCAATAATTAAGTAATACTAAAATAAGAGCAAGGTAAAATATTCAAAAATTTCTTGAATGTTACATAGATCAAAAGATATTTATCTATATTTCCAAGAAGACATAACTATCTACACTATTTACATTGTTCTATTATCCTCATATTTATTGTCACATTTACAACGTTTTATCCCAAGGACACATGGCTCAGTGGATTAGTAGAAGCAATCATTAGTAGATTTAATCCAGTCACTTGACCCAAAGAGTTTTGAGTTCAATGCCTGGCCACAGCAGAGGTGAACAGAAACATGGAAAAATGACTGACACTGAGTTATCCAGAAGTGGCATGGCAATGGTTTGAAACTCCAACATAATTGGAGTAGATCTATCTATCGCCCAGTTCACACTCCACCCACGTCTATTGAACAGGTTAAGAGACTCATTCCTTGTTTAGGATGTGGTTTCCGGCTTTCTCTTTTCCAATCTTTCCACTATTACATAGCCCCCTGCACATCAGTGGTGTTACCGCCTTGCTTGGGGTGATATGATTAAAAAAATATATATATATATATATATAATTATATATTTTTTTTTTTTTTTTTTTTTTAATCATCTCACCCCAAGCAAGGCATTCCACTGCCACTATTGCGCATGGGGCTACATAGGGGAAGATAAAGAGAAGGAGTGGATAGACATAGGGAATGTCAGGAGAAAGGTGATAGATGAGTAAGGATAGCGAGGATGAGTGTCGGGCAGATGGGAAGAGTGTTTGATAGAATGGAAGCAGGTTAGTGTGTTAGGAGGTGTCTATTGACCTTACATTTAAACTCCTGGAGATTGTAGCCGTCGGGGAAGCAATCGTTTGGAAGAGAATTCCACAGTCGGGAAGTGCGAGGAAAGAAACTATTGGAGTAGAAGTTACGGCTGCATTTTATCGATTTCACTGTAAAAGGGTGGGATCTAGTTGCTAATCTAGTATCTCGTGCAAATTCGTATTTAGGGGGCACCAGTGATCTAAGTTCATCGGAGCAGAAGCCGTGAAAGTATTTATAGAAGAGACACAGCGAAGCCACGTCTCGCAGGTGGGAGAGAGACTGCAGGCGGTCTGCCAAGTCGGTATCTATCACATTACAGACCCTATATATATATATATATATATATATATATATATATATATATATATATATATATATATATATATATATATATATATATATATATAATATATATATATATATATATATATATATATATATATATATATATATATATATATACCACATGAAGAAGACCAGAATGTACAACAGTTAACATGATGACAAAGAGGACGACAACAGTCCAAACAATTTAAATAGACCAAAAGACACCTTAAGAATGCAACTAAAATATAATAAAGATGAGGATATAAGTGTGAATGCAAATAGTAAGAAAGAAAAAAAAAAGAAATCTAGTAATTAAAATTTCTTTACAACCTCATGACTTGTAGAACTAGAACAATCTACACTGGTAAACAAAAAGTCCAGTTCAAAATTCCAATCACCTGATGAAGGTCAGAGGTTGTGAACTTGGCAGCAAAGATGAGGACAACATTCCAAATAATGTAAATAAAAATATTAGTGCGTATGTATACATATACAGACCGCTTTGCTTGAAGTGAGCAGCGTGGTTGAAACCTAGGTAGCAAGTGGTGGGCATTCAGTTCTTTAACATTGTTAGCTCTGCATATTCTGCTCATTTGTTTTGATTGTGCATTGAACACTTTTTTGATCTACCATCTGCTGGTTTAACCAGCCACTATTTTACTGGTTTATATATACACATACTTTTATTTATTAGTAACAATATTTTTATAAATATTGTAAAATTTTTAAATTAAAAATTTTTTTTTTTTTTTAATCATATCACCCCGAGCAAGGCGGTAACGCCACTGATGTGCAGGGGGCTACATAGGAGTGAAAATATTGGAAAAGAGAAAACCGGAAACCGCATCCTAAACAGGAAACAAGGGATGAGCCTCTTAACTTGTTCAATAGATGTGGGTGGAGTGATAATATTATTGCATATATGCATTCTCAAAAATTAAATTAATGGCTTTTTAAGCTCCTTCCACATGAATAGGAGTTCACTTTTTTAATAATGAGGTGGGAGGGGGCATCAATAATTTAGAAATATTTAGGTGGATCCTGGACAAATAAAATAGGTTGGAAACCACTGAACTATACCTTCCACTTTCTGTTCACTTCTTTCTTTTGTATTGTGATTTTTATGCATTTTCTTCTTCTGCCCCCATCTTACATATTGTTATTTGCTTTTCAGTTTTCATTATAGAGTTCAACTATAGGCATACAATGTAGAGAGCAGATCTTAAACAAATTGTACATTTCTAGTGCAAAAGCTGGTTATTTTCAGGGCAAATTCCTTCAGCTCCCCCACCACTAAATTTTCCTCCTATATGTCTATGGCCACAATCCAGTTATCTTCACCTGGCTACTTATCAGCTTCTAACTGACAACTCCTCCCATCCCCATCAGACATGTTAATCTGTACACTCAGCATGACAGGGGGGGGGGTGCATTTTTTTCCCCTTCAACAAAGAAAAAAAAATTCAACAAGTCATTATCATTAATGTAACCAGCTAAGAAATTACATTTTATGGAAACTACATATCTGAATAAACAGTAGTAGTCACAGCAACAGAAGATGGCCTTCCTGTACCATAATGATTGTCCAGAAGATAAAAATGAATGCATAAATTGATAATAAATCAATGATTGAAGAATTGTTCAATCAAATAATGTTGATACCCTTTAATGAAAAAAAAAAAAGTCAATGCTTATTTTCACCACAATAAAGAAATAAAACCTATTCAATTTTCTCATCTCGTTCTTTCATAAATTGGCCAAGTAATTGTTCTGAATAATAATCTTCTTGTCATGATACAGACAAAGAAGTGGAGTTAAAAGAAAATGTTACTTTTTCATTCAATTTTCTTTTATTAGTGACATACTATTATATCATTATTATTCAGATAATTTTATGGTATACAAGGCGAGTAAAGTTCTCTGCCAGAAAAAGAAAGGATTAAAATATTTGTTTGATCAGATTTGTGAAATGAATTAGGCTGAGAATTTTTCAGAAATAACTTCTACTTGATTAATACTGAACTTCACATTGCTTAATTTGTAGCTTAGATAATAGAAAAAAACTGATACCCTCAGAGAATTTCAACAAGGAGATAAAAAGTAAAGCAATCTTGGACCCCTGTGCTCACAAAAGAAAAACAAAAAAGAGAGTATTAAAAGGATTTCCATTAATATCACTGTAACTTTCTTCACTCCTCAACAATGTTCATAGTTTTAAAAAGTAAGGATTATAATTTTAATAAAACTTAAAGATATGAAAGCAAATTTATACATTTCTTTGTTCTTAAGAATCGACAACAAAAATAATCAACTGTATCACTAGGATCACCAGAGGTTGATTAAACAAAAAGGGAAAGAATGAAAGAAGAAAGACTATTAACTGAATGATGATCGTTGAAATTCAAATGATGATAGATTGAAAACAAAGAAAATCATCGAAAACTCAGGTTTTGAAATAATTCCAAAGAGAATGAAATCCAAATTTAACTAGATGAAATTCAGTAAGACTGAGCAAAGCTAAAAATACTTGTCCTTCTTTACTAAGAAAGAAACCATTAATGCATTAATTGAAGATGTCAAATAATAAAAAAATGTTGTTGATAAAGAAATCCGAGTAGTCACCAAAATAATATTTAAAAGATCTTAAAAAAAACAAACAAACACAGGTAGAGGCCAGCCTGACATGTTCATTGATAATAATTTCTGTGACATTTGTCCCCAAAAAACTTATATCCAGCATTTAGATTCCTTTGGGTACAACTGATAAACAAAAATTAATTACTATTTTGGAGTGACCATGGACAAAAAGGCTGTGTGTCCATTGTAAAAAACAAAGGAAAGATAAACTTTTGTTTTGTCACTAAAGAGATTGGGAATAATTTTTCCTTTCCTTTCCTTTTTCAACCATGACAATTCTTGAGTGATCTGCTCAGTTGAGAAATCACAGCATGGGACAAGCTGATAGCGAAAGATTAATGACTAAAAATCTTTTTTGTTTTTGCCTATGCCATCTGAAGGTTGGATTGTCACAAAGAGTGTACTAGCCCTTGGAGCAGTTTGAGGTTAGATGCTGAGAAAGTAGGAAAAGAGATTAGTATGGCTCTATATGGAATGGACATATGTATTGAGATATGATGGAAGTTGGAGATAAAGGGCTGCTTGATTCCTCTGACTACTCTCAAAAGAGGGCTGGACAACCCCAAATTTGGAAAACTACTTGAGGAAATATATTTTGAGAATATAGAGTTTTAGAAAAAGGTTAATGCTAGGGATGGAAGACAACCAAGACACAGGACTGGAGATTTGGACAGCTGACACACAAACCTCCTGACCAAGAACTCATGCTAGCACTGAAGATTAGAACTTAGAAATTCAAGTTACTACAAAAACAAGCTGCAGACTCTAAAAGAAATCGCTTGGTTCACACTCCACCCACATCTATTAAACAGGTGAACAGGCTCATCCCTTGTTCCCTGTTTAGGATGTGGTTTCTGGCTTTCTCTTTTCCAATCTTTTCACTCTTATGTAGCCCCCTGCACGACTGCCTTGCTCGGGGTGATATGATTAAAAAAAAAAAAAATCCCAGTGTCATTTGATTATAACAGTAAATGAGAAGGGTTAAAACTACTGTATACAAAAAATCATATATAAGCCAAATTGTTGATGTATTTTAATCCAAGTTAATTATTTATTCCAAAGGATTCTTTTTTGTGCAACTCCCAGCTGTCAAACTGTCATCACCTCAGTTTGCTTCATCAACAATATTCTCATCCTCTGAGATCAAAAACACAATGTAGCAGATGAGTGAATGGTCACAAATAGACAAACACCATCTAAGTTGAGTTGAACTGTGCCCACCATCACAATATCAGCAACGAACAAGTCATGTGTTAATGAGTGAGGAGTCAGCTAGATGGTAACTTAAAGACCAACACAAGGCAAAGGACTACATTACTGGTTATTGTTGACCAAGGATCGACTTGTGAGGTGACATTATTGGTTCCTGTAGACCATGATCGCCCTCAGGGTTACAAAACATTTATTTATAAGAATGTTTATTTACACTATTTATTATATTGTTTACTGAAATAGTTGGAAAAACATTGGCTAATTGCTAATTGATTTGAACTTTAAAAAATGGTAAATAAGGATTTCCTTATAGTTGGTTCACTTATTTTTTTTAATCTTTTAAATATTTATAAATATATGAATAAAACACTTTTCATATTTATTTCTTCATAAATGGGTAAATGATAAATATTGCATTGCATTTGTTTTAATACAATCATATCAGTTTTTAAAGTGTTGTAAATTTTGAACAATTCTTTTAAACAATTTAAGAAATGTATAATGTGTAATATTTTTGTTGTAAATTCTCCAGAACAAAAAATAAAAGTATAAATTTATTTTCACCATATATATAGTTTTTTTTAAATAATTCTAATCATTGCTTTTTAAACTAATAAACATTGCCAAGGAGTTAAGGTATCTAAAATAATAGTGGTGTTAGTGGTTGTCTTCCATCCCTAGCATCAACCTTTTTCTAAAATTTCATATTCTCAAAATATATTTAAGTGCTTTAGTTTTAAGGAATCTTTTTCTGAAAATTATTAATTGATATTGATACAGATGAAAAGTTCCATCTGAATTTCTGGGATGAGAAGTTATCATCATTTAGACTATTTATATTTGGATTATTGTCCTCATCTTTGTTTTTGTTTCTGTCTGAATTTCTCAGATGAGGAGGTATCATTATTTACACTGTTTATATTTGGATTATTGTCCTCATCTTTGTTTTTGTTTCTGTCTGAACTTCTCAGATGAGGAGGTATCATTATTTACACTGTTTATATTTGGATTATTGTCCTCATCTTTGTTTTTGTTTCTGTCTGAATTTCTCAGATGAGGAGGTATCATTATTTACACTGTTTATATTTGGATTATTGTCCTCATCTTTGTTTTTGTTTCTGTCTGAATTTCTCAGATGAGGAGGTATCATTATTTACACTGTTTATATTTGGATTATTGTCCTCATCTTTGTTTTTGTTTCTGTCTGAATTTCTCAGATGAGGAGGTATCATTATTTACACTGTTTATATTGGGATTATTGTCCTCATCTTTGTTTTTGTTTCTGTCTGAATTTCTCAGATGAGGAGGTATCATTATTTACACTGTTTATATTGGGATTATTGTCTTTATCTTATCACTACATTTTTGCCATTGTGCCCTCAGGCCCTTCAGGTATAGATGAGACAATGGTTGAGTGGATAAAAGCATTGGTTTGTGAGTTTGGTGATATAGTGGTTGTGAGTTCAATCCCTGGACTGGACAGCAATAACTAAAAAGTACTTTTCTTTTTTTTTTTTTTTTAATTGTTTCACCCCAATCAGGTGGTACTGCCACTGATGTACAGGGGGCTACATAAGAGTAAAAGTTTAGACATAAGGAGAGTGAAGAGAAAGACAGACTAGTTATAGTGGGTGTCAGAGAAAGGGCTAGAGATGGATGGGAACACAGTTGCGAAGGTAGAGAGAAAGGAAAAGATATAGAGGGTGATGTAGAAAGAACTGGGGTCAAGTGAATAAGAGATGTGTATTGACATTGCATTTAAATTCCTGGAGGTTGTAGCCATCAAGAAAGCAAATATATGAAAGAGAGTTCCACAGTTGGGAAGTGCGAGAAAAGAAGCTGGAGTAGAATTGTCAGCTGCATTTGGTTGATCTAACTGTAAATGGGTGGGACCTTTGTGTTAGTCTGGTTGCACGAGTAAATTCTTATGGCAGGGGCAACAGTGACAAGTTTGTCAGAGCAGAAGCCATGAAAATATTTGTAGAATAGACAGAGGGAAACCACATCCTGCTGGTGAAAAAGTGGAAGGACTAGATGATATTCCCAAATTCCCAGTGGAACAAGAACACACTACCCCCATTATGGATTCAGTTCAGAATTTCCAGATCAATATACACTTGAAGAAGGCCAGCAGGTACAATGAATGAAACATTGTGATAACAGCAACAAAGATGAGGACAATAATCCAAATATAAATAAGGTAAATTAAGATGAAAAGTTGAAAAATAACAATAATTAACTGTTAGCTATGCTAATTTTTGTGGTCCTACCAAGGATCAAACACACTATTCTTGGCTAACACATTTTTGAAGAAATTAGACACCTGCTTCTCAGTTTAATGGATGCAATCTAAGTAATTGCAGTAACGTGTTTCCTTTCCTGCCAAAGTTAACATTTAGGCATCAATTAAGTTTATTGAAATTCTCTCCTTAAGTGGGGATTTTTCTATTGTTTGAAGTACTGTCACTCAGTTTATTGATCAAAATCAGGTTTTATCATTAACTTTTCCCAGATTTTATTTTTCTGAGTTTATTGAATTTACCCCTTTGTATATTACTTTTTATTGTTCACCAAATGTCAGTCATTTAATTGCCTTATATGATGCACTCTTAGGCAATCATATCCATTTCAAGACATGACTGACTAGGCAGAAGATTTTCCCTCAATAGGTTGCCATTTCTTTCTGCAGTAGACTGGTTGCCAACCAAGGCTATAGAAAATAATGTCCTGCTATTCAACCTATAGCTGGAGGAAGAAAAGATTGATTAATACCTTTTCCAAGGGTATTTGCACATGAGTGAATTTAATGAATACAACTGAAATTTGAACTTGGCTCTGTTTTCTCATTCCGAGCTGATCTCTATTACACAAAAATGCACATCACCAGGTCTACTTGCCCAAAAAATATCCATGAATGAATACCTCAATGGATGGAACTGGTCAACAATCTTATGATCAAATCCTATTCCTTGTAGCTCTTATCACCCTTTCTCCCCAACTCTGCTCTGCCATCCATTTGCTCAAGCACATCAAGTATGTCACATTGCTTTTTCTTGTCCGTCTTTCCCTCTATCTAGTGAATATCCGATTCAGATAAAGAATATAGAACCCAATGTATCCTGCTATTTAACCCATAACTGGAGGGAGAAGCAACAGATTCATACATTTCTCAAGGGTATTTGCACATAAGTGAATGCAACAAATTTAACTGGAACTCTCATTCAGCTCTCTGATTTCTTGTTTTGTTTTGTTTTTTTTAATCATATCACCCCGAGGAAGGTGGCAACGCAGGGGGCTACGTAAGGGTAAAAAGAATGGAAAAGAGAAAGCCGGAAACCACATCCTAAACAGGGAACAAGGGATGAGCCTCTTCACCTGTTCAATAGACATGGGTGGAGTGTGAACCGGGCGGTAGATTAGTCTATCTACTCCAATTCCAAGCCAATATTTACTGCACCACAACATGCATCCTATGGTTATTAATATTAAACTACAAATCGTTAAAAATCTACACAACTAGAGAGTCTTTACTATTAGGAATGTGATTGCATTATATTCAGTAAATGATACAACCAGTTAGACTCTAAATCTGAGAAGCAGCTGTTTCTCCAAATTTAGAAAGTTCCTTAAATATACACGTCTTGTTAGAGGGAAAATTGAAAGATTTCACAAACTGGTGATTATAAACTCATGTCACTCAGTGTACCTTTACAAGTTTGTTTTGTTTACCCAAAAGTAATTAGAAACTATTTTCAGGTTTGTGTTATTTTGATTTCAGCTTAGTAGAGTGAAAAAAGGATATGTGTTGTAGTGTAACAGTTTTTTGTTTTTTTTTTAATCGTATCACCCCAAGCAAGGCAGTAATGCCACTGATGTGCAGGGGGCTACGTAATTGTGAAAAGATTGGAAAAGAGAAAGCTGGAAATCACATCCTAAACAGGGAACAAGGGATGAGCCTCTTAACCTGTTCAATAGACGTGGGTGGAGTGTGAACCGGGCGATAGATAGATCTATCTACTCCAATTGAAAAAAAAAACAAAAAACAAAGTGAGAAGATTGGAAAAGAGAAAGCCGGAAACCACATCCTAAACAGGGAACAAGGGATGAGCCTCTTAACCTGTTCAATAAACGTGGGTGGAGTGTGAACCGGGCGATAGATAGATCTATCTACTCCAATTGAAAAAAAAAAACAAAAAACAAAGTGAGAAGATTGGAAAAGAGAAAGCCGGAAACCACATCCTAAACAGGGAACAAGGGATGAGCCTCTTAACCTGTTCAATAGACGTGGGTGGAGTGTGAACCGGGCGATAGATAGATCTATCTACTCCAATTGAAAAAAAAAACAAAAAACAAAGTGAGAAGATTGGAAAAGAGAAAGCCGGAAACCACATCCTAAACAGGGAACAAGGGATGAGCCTCTTAACCTGTTCAATAGACATGGGTGGAGTGTGAACCGGGCAATAGATAGATCTATCTACTCCAAATATCAGCTAGGAATGAGAAATTGGACAGCTGAGTTCAAATTCCAGTTGAATTTGTTGCATTTACTTACACAGAAATGACCTTGGAGAAAGACATTCATCCATCTCTTCCACATGAAAAATTATATAAAACTTTACCACAGCACCTTGTCTGTAATTTTTAAAAAAACTTGCATAAATATATATATATATATATATATATATATATATATATATTTAAATACTTTAATCCAAGCGGAAAAAGCAGGAAGGTAAATTCCAAAACCCGATCCTCATTAATTATAAATGGAATCAGTCTACCACAGAAGGAAATGACAACCTAATGTGGGAAATTCTTCCAACTAGTCAGTCATGGATCGAAAGAAACACAAAGCATATATCACATGTGGGAATTAACTGACTGACAGTGAAAAAAGCTGTAGAAAATTTTTGTTGTAAGTATACAAAACTACCATTGTATTCTTCAATTTTTTGGTTTTTTTCTTCTTTTTAATGACAGTGAAGAAAAATCTTTTCTATTAAAAATAGGTGAGTTTGTCACATTCAATTTCCTCCAGACTCATAGATTTTGTTAACAATTTATCCCTGAATTAATTCTCAATAAACAATTTCTGATTTTATGAAACTTGATCAATGTTCAGATTTTCTGAACAGTACATTCACACTTTTACAGCTTTAAAACCTTTTTAATTAAAACTATTCACTTTTTTCCTCTATCCATTAACTCTCTTTTTCATGATTTTTCTCAATGAAAATATTTTTCAGGCAGCCATGATATGTCCTATACCCTAAAGCAAGGGTCAGCAACCTACAGTCTGCGGGCTGGATCCAGCCCACGACCGCATCCCATGAAGCCTGATTACCAATGACTATTTTTAACATGAGAGATGAGGCAAATTCAACAAAAGGCCTGCTGTTATCTTCCTTTGATCCACCCAACCAAATTTGATTCTATGACTGCAAAAACACTATCAAAACCCAATCACCTCCATTTCTGTGTAAAAAATTAAAAAATAGACATAAAAACTGAGAGCTGATTTGACAGATCAACCAGTGACAGACGTTAGGTGGGGACATCTTCAAAGGGACAATGTTGTCTCAGTTGGCTTTCTATTTCATTCCTCCAACAGCTCTCCCCATCGCTTACCCCCTGCCACCTACCCTATGTAAGTTGCTGGAATCTATCAATGAGCTATGTTCTTATCTTATCATACCCCTCCTCTTCTCAAAGTTTCAGTTGATTTTTTTCACTTTGAAGTATTTTGACGTTCCTTGAGGAAAAGTAATTTTTGTTAGGTGTTTCTTAATTTTAAATTCTAGGTTTTTCTGATTTCTCAATGTTTATTTTCATTATAGTTTTAAATATTTATTTTGACAGGGTTCTGCATATATAATTTTCCTTAATTTTTCATTAAGGGCCTTCATCCGGCCCACAACCTGTCATTATAGCACGATCTGGCCCGAGGGGTCGAATGAGTTGCCAACCCTTGCCCTACAGGGAACATAACTCATAATATATCTGAACTAATAGCAAAATCCAATTTGAAGTTCATTAATAAAATCTGGAGAAAACTTAATTTTTTGTGTATGTCACTTCCTTGATACGTAAATAATTAGATTATCTTTAATTTTCATTTTTAGTGTTATTGTGTGATCCTTTATGATGTAGACAATTATGGCTCTTCACAAATTCCTTTCCTTTTATTATCTGTGAATTGCCATGCGTTCTTGGCAAAGATAGTGCTCACTAATTTCACTTTGTGCATTGTTAACTGTTATACAGCACACATTCATGCTTATAATTCTTCTATGTGCCATGTTCCTTCAGGATGTGGACATTATGGCTCTCCACAACTTCCTATGCTTTGAAATATTTGTTTCCTCAGTCTTTGTTCACCACCCATTTATACAAATTTGTTAGGTAGGTTATTTGTCATTTCTCTCTGCTACTCAATATATTGTGTGAGTGTCAAATTCTCCAAGCCCTCTTCTCATTGTGTAGCAAAGTTTTTCAGTTTTTTTTTTTTATCTTTCTTGTTTCCATTTTCCTAACAACTTCCTCAATGCTTACTTGCTAATCATTTATCTTACCAATATCTTATATTTCACACAAAATTTTGAAAGAGGCTATTAAAAAAAAATGGCACTTAAGTCATTAAAAAAAAATTTTTTAAATCATTACTTGAAAATTAAATCTATATATTTTATGTTGACATTAAAAATTGTCTGTATGTAATTGTTTGTTTTGGAATAGCAGACTGCATTATTAATTTTTCACATTTTTCAAAGGTTATTGAAAATTTATCAGATCACTGCAAAAATTTATGCTTAATTTTTATTAACATAAAATTACCACAACTTGATACTAGCTGATTTCTTCTTGGTTTTAGATTGAAAACTTTCATTGTTCAAGTGCTAAACAGATCTTGTTGAATGTTGACATTTTGTCCACAAATGAATGCCTTAAAGATACAGGATGAAAGTTGCACTTTTGCTATATTATGCTCTAGGAATTTCTAAAAAGAGTAAGTATCAGAACTTCAATAAATAACATCCGGAAAATCTATTTAGATCATGCTCCATCTCTTCAGACAATCAAAAAGTTGTTTGTCAAGGTGATTTTAACCTAAACAATCAACCAAGTTGTGGACAACATTGATGAAGATGCTCTATTTGTAGAGAACAAACCAAAATTATTGATGGAAGAGATTGGTAAGTATTTAAAAATTGATATCAACTGCTTTTTTCCATTTCAAAAGACTTGAGTTCAAGTAAAATGGACAATTTTGGCAAGTTGAAAAGGTATAATTTTCTACCATGATAACAAGACCGCATGTTGCAAAAGAGACTTTGCAGAAAATTAAAGTGTTGAATTAGCAACCTCCTCCCAGCACCCACCATATTCTTCCCAACTTGGTTCCTTCAGATTTTAATTTTTTCCAGTCTCTGCAAAACAATTTGACAAAAAATTTGGCTCTGTACAGTCAGTTAAAAAACTATCTCACAACCTTCTTCTAACAAAAATACAAAGTTTTTATGAAAATGGTATCAATAAACTTGTAGAACAATGAAAGACTTGTTAAAAACAATGGAGACTACGTACTTGACAAATGTTTTTGGTATGTAAAATTTTTGCTTTAATTTTCTAATCAGGCACAAGACTTTGCAATGAATAAAATTTTTAAAAAAAGTTTCTAGAATATGATCAGTCTTATTAAAAGAATAAATTTTTTGGTGAATGTTTTATATAAAAAACCATTAGCAATAATTTCTTTCTTCTGTGTTTTTTTAACACAAAGAGAACAAGAACTACTACAAAAGACAGCATCTAGCATATAAAAAAATCTGAATTAGATTGTGATAAACAATACTAAATAAGAGAAAAATATACTGTGACCCACCAATATTATAAAATAAGAACTGAGTCTGTCTGTTTGTCACACACTGTTTGCATATGTCTTTCCATGTGTGTATAGAATGTATAAACATATGTAAAACTGGTGCAAAGACCTTGTGTATCTCCCACCATAAATCTATGTTACAGCCCTCATCCCGTCTCACACACACACACACACTCTACTACATCTCAAATTTCATAAAACTATTCATATAAAATACAAATTTTAAATTATGTACAATAATGAATTATCTAAATATATATAAAAGGCAATCTGTGAGTGTGTGTGACTGTTCCCTATGCACGCGTACATTTTTTAAGCTACGCCATTCAAAATTTCTAGGGACACATATCTACAAAGAAGCCAGGTCGACACATACTTTTTGAGTTTAAGTTCAGCAAATTTTCTTTTTTGCACTTTTTTGGCCAATGGAGCCGATTGTTTACATTTGCTCCGTAAAACATGTAAGATCTAAAATGGTTGTTAAATTACGTCACAGAAATCCCATAAAACATCTAAGATCTAAGATGGTTGCTAAATTACGTCACAGAAACCAAATCACACATATCAAATGCAACTAAAATATTTTTTTATTAAAAAAAAAAAAAAAAAAAAAAAAAAGAGCCTTTATATTTAATTTTTAAAGCAAAAAAGTGGCCGTTCTGAGTTGCATGGACAATGCTAGGCTATGATGCTAGTATACAATATAGTTGAACAATTCAACTAGAAAAATTGGAAATAAATACAATGTATCAAAATATAAATTAAAGACATATCATAATAGATCATTCCATCTGAAATAAATTAACAATGTCTTTTAGCAATTTTCAGTATTAACTTGACTGTTGATAAGAAAGCACTGCCCAGGGCTCCCAGTGAAGTTCTTCACAGGAAAGTAGTGCATGCTGGTCCTGTGCATATGTCAGCATTATGCATAAGTGAGTTGTACCATTTAATGTATAGACAAGTACACGCACACACATACATTATCTAAAAGAGTTTGAAATAAAAGATTATGCCTCATACTCAGTTTGAACAACTTTTACTCTAAACTGAACAATAAAATCAAAGTTGGAGATGAAAATTAAAAAAAGAATCGTAATATATTCAGTAATAAATAGAATGTTTAATCTTTTTTGTTTCTTTTTGGTTTTTGTACAAATATTTTTAGGACTGTCATTAAATTAAAATATACAAATATGCACATACAGACTACACACACATACAATGGAAATAGACATCTATGTCATGAGAACTAATTTCTCTGTCAAGAAAAAGCTGAAATATGCAGGTTTCTTTTAAGTCATTTTCATGACAGTTTCTTAAGTGCCATACATGATATGTGCTTGGGCAATCATGTCTCGAAAGAGACATGACTGACTGGGCAGAAGATTTTCCCACAGTAGGTTGCCATTGCTTTCTGCGGTAGACTGGTTGCTAGCCAAAGCTGTAGAACCCAATCTGTCCTGTTATTTGACTCATGGCTAGAAAAGGAAGAGATGTATTATATTGTTAAATGGGGGATCAGTTTATTACTTCATAACAATATAAGACTGATCCCCTACTTTATGCCCAGTAGAAGCCTTAATCATATTTCCAAATATTATATTCAGTCAGTTAAGTGCCATACGTGATACACGCTTGGGCTATCATGTCTCGAAAGAGACATGACTGACTGGGCAGAAGATTTTCCCGCAGTAGGTTGCCAACCAAGACTACAGAACTTAATCTGTTTTGCTACTTAACCTATAACTGGAGGAAGAAGGGATGGATTTATACCTTTCCCAAGGGTATGTGCATACAAGTGAGTGCAATGAATTCAATTGGAATTTCACTCAGCTCTCCGATTTATTATTTATTATTTTATTCAATAAAATCATTATTGGCTTCTAACATGGCCTTCAGACAACTTCGGAATCTTCTGCAACTCTTCTGGACAGTCTCCTTGTTTAAGTTGGTGAATGCTGCTATAATCTTTGCCTTCAGTTTACCTTTGGTGTTACAAGGAGTTTTGTTGGTCTCTCATTCAACAGCACCCCATACATAATCAAGGGGGTAGCATTTTGGGGAATGAGGTAACCAGATGTAAGGTGTGATTTAGTTTCAGAAGTTGTCTGATAAACAGAAGAACCCAGTCATGGCTTCTCCTGTTTGTCTGGTATGGCGCAGAGTTCTGTTACCAAATAAGGATCTTCCAGCAGCGACCTTCTTAACCCAGGGCAGCATACTACCTCAATATGTAGGCCTGCATGCTGACTGAGATGCTCACCAACAAATTCAGGAGTTCTTTTATCAAAAAGATCAGAGTGAATTTTCTGAGCTGCCATACCTTTGTAATCACCATTAAACTCATCCAACAATTTCTGAATCTTGTGTCACTCAGTTAAGTGCCATACGTGATACACGCTTGGGCAATCATGTCTCAAAAGAGACATGACTGACTGGGCAGAAGATTATCCCGCAGTAGGTTGCCATTGCTTTCTGCAGTAGACTGGTTGCCAGCCAAAGCTATAGAACCCAATCTGTCCTATTATTTAACCCATAACTGGAGGGTAGAGACGAATTAATACCTTTCCCAAAGGACATTTGTGCATAAGTGAATGCAAGGAATACAACTGGAATTCGAGTGCAGCTTCCCGATTTTTTGTTCAGAGCCAATATCCACTGCACCACGACACACATTGAATCTTGTAAATACCCAAACACACTGAAATGTTTGTAGTAGAGCTTTCGGCATGAAAGCCAAGTTGTACAGCTTGCTATTTCCAAATTTCTGGTGAAGTGAATTGTGTAATGGTGCTCTTTTTCTCACACATAGTACCCAACTGACCCTGTTGTGTAGCCAACAAAATAAAAATAATGCACATGCACAAAATTAAAAATATAAAATTGCAATAATTTATCCATCACACACTGTATATATATTTTTATTGCCATGTCCCTTCAGGATGTATGCAATCATGGCACTTCAGATTCCTTTTCTTTATTATTTGTAAATTGGCATGCATTCTTGGAAAAGGTAGTAGAATGATTTCCCTGTTGCTTTTTCCACTCAAGGATTCAAAGTTTTTCTTCTTTTAAATTGGTTGCCATTTAAAGCTAGAAGACCTCAGGCTATTATTTAAACTCTAGATTGGCCAAACTCTGCATATAGAGCCTATAGCAAGGAAAGGCAAGAACAAAAGGGGCAAAGGCAAGAACAAAAGGGGCAAAGGCAAGAACAAAAGGAGCAAAGGCAAAAAGAAAGGAGGAAAGGCAAGAACAAAAGGAGCAAAGGCAAGAACAAAAGGAGCAAAGGCAAAAAGAAAAGAGGAAAGGCAAAAAGAAAAGAGGAAAGGCAAAAAGAAAAGAGGAAAGGCAAAAAGAAAGGAGGAAAGGCAAGAAAAGGAAAAAGAAGAATAAAGAAAAAAAGAAGGAATTTGGCAGACATTTTTGATTACTGTCTAAGTTAACAGAGCATCTTAAAAATCCTCAGCAATAAATAAAATAAGTAGAAACATGTGGAAAGGAGGGGATGAATTAGCCAATTAAATCATGACAGATAAAGAAAAAAAAATACCAACAGAACTGGAATCCATTCAAAATGAACATTTTTTTTTCTTTTAATATGCAGACCTCCAAAACTAATCCTTTTAAACATACTTCAAACCTGTATCTATTGACAAGTAAGTATGGGTTTGCATGTGTGTCTAACTGCTAATTTACTCAAACACTGAAAATTATCCTTAAAATTGTGTCTCAGACAAGATTTAAAATGTTTTAAAGCTTTCTAGTAACAAATATTTAAAATAAATAAATTTTAAAAAAATTAAATGCATAGATACTAACATTACTCTGAAGCAAATATGTTTTTTCTCTCCACTCCTTTTTCATCTCATCTCCAGGAAAATAATGAAGAATTTAATTGCTCTTAAAGCCCATTTCCCTATATTTGTTTCCTACCCATAATCAAGTCAAGGAAAAGTAATACATGAATATTGTGTACATTTCTCTTGCTTTATAATGAAAAAAAATAAAATTAATTTAATAATATGGGTAAGAATACAAGACAAAAAACTTTTAGCTGAGAATTTGATATTTGTGACCAGTAAAATAAAAAAAAAAAATCAAGTTGTATATACAAGCATGCAAACTTGTATCAAAAGTATAAAATTTGTGCTATATATATATATATAATATATTTTATATATATATATGTGTGTGTGTGTGTGTGTGTGTGTGATGAATACACTCCTATGAGTGCACAAGATTGCCTCATCAGTGATGTTATGCTTTGGGATGATGACAAGTTTCAGGTCTTTCAACATACTTGTTCACCCAAAGAGACCCTACCAAAACAAGGCTATTCCACCAGACACTCCTGTAATCATCCAGTATACAACAATGAATTTTTAACTAACTGCAAGTTATGAAATATCAAGCATCCAATGAGAAACGCCATATATCACTTCAACCTCGGCCAAGATAAGACAAAAAATATAAATCGAATACTTGTCTTTCTAGATATGCCGTATATCACTTCCGCCTCAGCCAAGACAAGACAAAAATAAAAAAAAAATTTAAAAAAATAAACAAATTGAATACTAGTCTTTCTCTTCTTGGAACAACATGGGGGAATTACCCAAACTCCTAATGATCTCCTCCAGATTTAACTTCAGCAGTCAATTTCTCCTATCCCTCCTTCCTGAAAAACTCATACACATTCATTCACTGAACATGAATTACGATCAGAAACCTTTTCTCCATCCTTCCTTTTTCTCCTTCAATCTTTTCTTTGGGCCTCCCCTCAAATGCCAATCTGTCATAGATCTCCATGGGTCTGATCTTTTAATCCATAGCCATTTCAAGGTTTTCTCTGCAGATTCAGAAACAGTCCTGGTGACCTTTCTCTTTTTCCTTCTACTAACTCCAAGCCAGCTTAAAGTTCTGCATAAAAGATCTTCCTACAAAACCACAGCATGCAGCCTCAATTTGAAGACAGATAGTCTGCCATTGGTTAGGGCTGCATTTCTCAACCAACTCCCAATATTTTTCAAGTTTTCTTTCAAAGGCTTCCTCCAGATTCTCCTCACAAGGTACCGTGAGTTTATAAGCTGCCTGGAGGTCAATGACCAGATTACTAAATCCAGGTGTTGGGAAGTTGTTGCTATCTGCTTCAGGAATTTCAATTGGCTCCTCATACTCTCAATCTCGGGCAGAAGAGTGTATGCAAGCTGACAATTTACGCACCAAAGGGGAGCTTGCCAGCCTTGATGAAATACATCACCTTCATTTCAGGCTTGTAAGCACAACTGTTGATTGCTGCAGTCACCACTTCAGCTAATTTCTTAAACACCTGATTATGTCTCCACCGGTACTTCCCATCTCCAAGGGCCCTGGGACAAGCGCTTAGAATATATTTTAGCATTTTTTACCAGCACAGAGTAGACATGATGTTTCACTCATCCCTAAAATATACAAGTTCGCAGAACTTGGTGGAACATCATACATGAATTTTTTTTTTTAATAATCATATGACCCCAAGTAAGGCATTTTACTGCCAGTGTTTTGCAGGGGGTTACCTAGGAGGAAAGTTATGAGAAAGAGTGACAGGTTATAGGGGGTGTCAGGAAGTGGGTAAGAGAAGAATGAGAATACTGATGAGAATGGAGGAAATGTAAAAAGAAGCATGAGAGAGAGGATGCAGGCTAGTGAGATAGGAGATGACTATTGACTTTACATTTAAATTCTTGGAGATTGTAGCTATCAGGAAAGCAACTAAATGGAAGGAAATTCCACAGGCAAGAAGTGCGAGAAAAGAAGCTGCCGAAGTAAAATTTGCGTTTACATTTTATTGATTTCACAGTAAAAGGGTGGGACCTAGTTGCTAATCTTGTGGCTAAAGTAAACTCATGTATAAGGGTCCCAGGGAGCTAAATTCAGCAGAGCAGAAGCCGTGAAAGTATTTGTACAGAAAATTTTATCCAACTGGCTTCAGAGTGCCAGATCATTGATCAGCTTATTTTCCTTCACAAGAAGTTTTCCCATCGTATCCATGCTCCCTGCTGGATTATTCCTATCATCTTGCATATTCTATTTTTCTCCACATTAGCATATAAAGATTCTTCTTCTTCTTCTATGTGCCCTGTCCCTTCAGGACGTAGGCGATCATGGATCTCCACGTCTCCCTATCCCTTGTGGCTCTTAGCATGTTTGCCCCTGTTGCTCCTGGCAACCCCCGTTCCGTCATCCACCTGATCAGGCCCTGCAAATATGTTATCCACTGCCTTCCTCTGTCTCTCCTTCCTTCTATCTGACCAGTCAGTATCAGGTTCTCCAGGCTTTCCTTCCTCATTGCATGTCCCAGGAACTTCAGTTGTCTCCTCCTGATGCTCAGCATCAATCTCCTTTTTGTTGCCATTCCTTCCAACACTTCGTCGCTGCTTGTATGCTCAGTCCACGATATCCGCAGCATCCTTCTGTAGAACCACATTTCGGCCGCTTCCAGTTTTGTCCTCATTTTCGATGATATTGTCCAGCATTCACAGCCGTACTGAAGAACTGACATCACGTAGCAGTCTAGCACTCTTTTCTTCGTTTCTATTGAGATCTTCCTGTGTGTTAGTATTTTGCTCATCTTCTGGAACGCGTCCTTTGCCATGCCAATTCGTATAAAGATTAGGCATTGATAAAAAACAGTTTACCCATATATTTCTGGTGAATATTGCTTTTAAAGTAAGAAGTATTTGCAAGTGCTTAATATTAGGAGATAGTGCATTATATATATATATATATATATATATAATATAAAATGTATATTTGGTCAGTAACATTTCTTTAAAACATGTTTTGTTAAAAATGACCCACGAGAAAGATTTTATTAATTTTTATTTAATTTTATTCAATATTTGAACGTTTCTTTTTTTTGCTGGTGATAAGGAATGTAAAAATGTTTTGTAATGCTTTTTCTAAGTGCTTTCAGCCATTTCTCTGGCCATTCTACATATGTCTCTTACACAGAATTCCTGTTCTTTTATCTCAATGTTTTTTTGTCTCATATATTCTATCACGCTCAGTAACCACTTATATCTTAGCAGCTTTGATACTTCAATAGGGATGAAATGATAAAAAACAAAACAAAAATAGGTACCTGCTAGTAGAGAGATAGTAATCACATTTGGATATATTATTTTTATACATAGAACAAAGAAAACAGAGGAGAATTAAAATTGAAAAACTTATGTTGATAGATATTTTTACAATTTCTGGAGATATCACTTAATGCATTTTCAAAAAAGAAATGTTTCAAATAAGTATTGTGGGTCAAACTAAACACTACACAAAATTGAAGAGTGTGTGTTATATACATTTTTTTTGTTAAGAAATATGACAAATGGAAACCTGGTTCACTGAAACTAGATTTGATTAGACATTTCACCTTTCTAGCTTCATCAGATGAAAAAAAAAAAAAAAAGAAATATATGTGTGTGTAAGTTTGAATAGTAAATTATTAGTACTATTTCTGCTAAGCTGTTATTTCTCATAATGAAAGAAAAAGGATAAAAATGATTGACTTAAAAAAAGCTATTAATATTCATTCTGTACCTTTTCTTTATAATTCTTAGCTTGGGTTAAAATTTGATTCTCTCAGCTTTTCTCTATTGAATTTAAGGTAAATCTTCATCTTATTTTCAAAATGGCTAGAAAACAAAAGATTCATATAGCCTTTTCTGAAAGGAATTCAAGGTAAATCCTTATCCAATTTTTTTAAAATGGGTTGAAAATAAAAGACTTAAGTTTTTAGGTATGTCCAGGTGTTTTCTGTGTAGACAATATCTTTATAAAATTGGATAAAGAATCCCAACAAAGTTTTGAAGAAATATGACAAATAGAAAATTGCATCATTGAAACAGAATTTATAGATTTTTATGTATGTATCTAGAGTCATGGGAATTCAGTTAAAATAAATAAAATAAATTTTTGATAATGGCTGAAAGCCCTCAGACATACAAAATATTCAATTTTTTTTAACACACTTTATGTCCAGAAAAAAAAAAGAAAATTAAAATAAAAAAAAATGAAAAATAAATTTAAAGCTTAAATGCAGTACCTTGTCATTCATCTTTAATGAAACTTGAGGGATTTCTGAGCATATACACAAAATCAACCAGCTAAGTGACAAACATTTATGTGTATTAATTCATTCTCTCATATATATATATATATATATATATATATATTTTTTTTTTTTTTTTTTTTTTTTCTCACCGGCGCAATGTGGCTTCCCTGTGTCTCTTCTACAAATACTTTCTGCTCTGATGAACTTAGCTTGCTAGTGCCCACTTTATATGAATTTACTCGAGCCACAAGATTAGCAACTAGGTCTCACCCTTTTACTGTGAAGCCAATAAATTGTAATTGCAAATTCTACTCCATCAGCTTCTTTTCTCACACTTCCCATGACAGCTACAATCTCCAAGAATTTAAATGTAAAGTCAATAGTTATCTCCTATCTCACTAACTTGCATCCTCTTTCTCATGCTCCTTTCTCTGTCCACTCCACTCTCATCAGTATTCTCATCCTTCTCTTACCCACTTCCTGACACCTCCTATAACCTGTCACTCTTTCTCATAACTTTCCTCCTATGTAACCACCTGAAAGCCAGTGACAGTAAACTCCCTGCTTGGGGTAATATGATTATAAAATATTTATATATATGTATGTGTATGCAAATATGTTTCAAAATGATGAAAGCATTATTAATAAAAAAGAAAAGGCCAATGCTCAACAGTATCAACTATGAAAATGGCTACAATATGTTCACCATGTTTGGAAAATAAAACATTCCTATGACTCTACATACATAAAAAGTTAAAAGTAAAACAAACATTTATCCTTTATAATTGCTAAAAGTATAGTTGAAAGTGCTTGGATAAATAAAACATTTAGACAATTTTTATATAATTTATGTACTGAAAAGAAAAAAAAATATGATTACATCAAAAGTTATATTAAAAAACTCAACCACAGCACCTTGTCTGTCATTTAATGAAACTTGTATAAAAGAGGGATTGCTGCATATATATATATATATATATATATATATATATATATATATATACACACACACACACACACACACCTTGATGAGTAGAGGAATGATTTCTGGAGGTTGCATCAAGAAAGCTCTATAGTTGGGATGCTGAAGGTGACACCAATCAGTTAAGTAATTCTAGTTTATACATGTGTGTATGTGCATATGAAAAGTAATATAAAAATTCAAGACTTAAAAAAAATGCATATTTGCTTTTTATAAGATGCAGAGACTATATCTTACAAGTCTACTTTTTTTATTGTATATACATAAAACCTTTAAACATTATTTTGTGATGTCATAAAATTTAAAAGTCCTGAAAACTGGCATCATTTAAGATAAGTCAAATTTGAGGTCTTACTAAGGAAGAAAAAAAAGCTGGAAAGTAATTTGTTTCATATGAGCTTAGGTACTTAATAGGGTATATATTCATTTTGATCAATAAATTTTAAGTATAAATTTTAATTACTAATATTTCACATACACAAATAGTAATCAAAAACCACCAATCTCTCCACTAAAGAACTAGTTTTGGCACAGTTTTGTGAAATATATCTACACATGAGGTATAAATTTCACCTCATTTCTTCCACTTTGGTGAGAAATCCTAGCATTATTCATGTGTCTTGATGCAGGTAACCTTCACAGAACTTTGAACTGAACCTCTTGTTTTAGTTTTTTTTTTTTTTAAATCAATTCAAGCAAAGCAGTAAATAATGCCACTAAGATGCAAGAGGGTTAGGGTTAGAAAGAGAAGGAAAAAATTTTAGAAGTAACTGAAAACTCAATCCTAAACAGGAAACAAAAAATAAACCTAGATTGTTCAAAAAGACCAGAGAAGAGTGGGAACAGGACTTATCTACTCCTATATTTTTGTCTATAGGGGTAAATTGTTTTTATTCTACTGGATATGTAAAAAAAAAAAAAATACATATCTCATGGAATAATAATTTTAGTTGATGAAAATGTTTGTTTGTTATTTTAGTGGTATAGTATTTGTGAGTTCAATCCATAAGCTAGTAACAGGATTATTAATAACAGAGTAATGACAAAATCAATAAATTGGTATCATCCCATGCAAGGTAGTAAAGCCACTAAGATACAAGGAATTACAAGTCGTGAAAGAATTAGGAACAGAAACATTAATAATGAGCTGGAAGAGAAAAGACTAATCATGAGGACAGTAGATAGTGATTGACATTGCATTTAAATTTTTGCTGATTAAAGTTGGCTGGAAAGCATTAAGCCAAAACAGTGTTCCACAAGTAAGAAATGCAATAAAAGAAACTGTTCTCATAGAATTTATGGCAACTTCTAGCCAGCTCAACTCTAAATTGATGAGATCTTGTTGCCAGTCTAGTACTGCACTTAAATTATAAAGGTTTAAGTACCATAGTGAAGAGTTTATCTGAAGAATTACCATGAAAATATTTAAATAAAAGACACAGAGGCTACCTCACAGACAAAAAAAAAAAAAAAAAAAAAAAAAAAAAACAAAGACAGTGTGAAAGGAATGATAATGGCAATATTAGCCAATTCCTTATACAGAAACATTTGGCATTCATTGACCAAGCAGCCAGCACTAATCAAGTTCCACTTTTCCTCATTGCCTGGCCATTGGTCTGGGATCAAAGTGTAGTAACTGTTCTAACCTTTAATGCTAAATAGTAATATTAGCCATTTCCTTATAAAGAAACATTTGGCATTCATTGACAGAGCAGCCAGTACTACTTTCAGCTAAAATTTATATCCCAAACTAAAATTTTATTTTCAATATATCTAAAACCTTTCAATACAAGCATAAAGATCTTGACAAACCATAAAAAATATCATCAAATTTATTTGGCTCAATTAGCAACCAGTTATGATCAAAGTTAAAAAATAAATAAATATTTTGTCTTATATATCATTGGACAAAAAAATAATTTTAACAATATATAAATGAAGATGCAGACTTCAAACAACTTAATTTTTTTTTTAAATTTCATATAGGTAGATTCGAAGTAAAAGAAAAATTATGCTAATAAAATCAATAATTCTTACATCAGAGGAGCCTAAACACTAAGGAAATGTTATTCTCCAAAGCAAAATTTTACAAATATGACACAGAAGGTCAAAGTTGAGTGATCATATGTTTCATTTCAGCAATTAATGCCTTGTAAGTTCTTCCTGTAAGTCATTAGCCCTACAGAGATTAAACTAATTACTTTTTTTTTTAGGAGTAAATAAATTCAAAAAATGAATTAAAAAAATCTATATCTTCTTATAATAAAGAATATTGTGTATGAGTGTGTGTGTGTATATATATATATATATATATATATATATATATATTGCTCATAGAGACAGAGGGAGAAAATAGTGAGGCAGTGTCAGCTCAGTTCATTCTCTTTACTACCAGTTACAAAAGCACTTGCTATGTGTTTGCTCCTTAACAGAACCTCTTTTTGCAATAATTATGTGGTCAAGTTTTTTTGTTTTGTTAATCATATCACCCCAAGCAAGGCGGTAACGCCACTGATGTGCAGGGGGCTACATAAGAGTGAGAAGATTAGAAAAGAGAAAAACCGGAAACCACATCCTAAACAGGAAACAAAGAATGAGCCTCTTCACCTGTTCAATAGACGTGGGTGGAGTGTGAACCGGGCAATAGTTTAGCCTATCTACTCCAAGTGAAAAAAACAAAGAAAAGAGGGAAAAGAGAAAACAGGAAACAAGGGATGAGCCTCTTCACCTGTTCAATGTGAAGAATATATATCCTATTATAATAAAAACTTGTGAATTTATATATATATATATATATATATATATATATATATATATTACACACACACACACAATTTATTTTTTTAACATTATTTTAATAGATACTCATATTTGAGTAGATATCCTGTTTTTAATTAACCAGTACATTTATGTATATAACTCTATCGGCCTGAATATTTTTAAAAATTTTCTTAGAAAAATGTCTCATTCAGCATGATTTGAACCTGCAACCCCTAACAAAAGGAAAGCCATCAATTAAGTCTGATGAATCTTAACCATTTGATCACAAATTATTTCACAGTAGACAAAGCTGAATTAAGCCTTATAAACACAATATTGATTTCTGCTCTAAAAGCGTATTGTAATGTTGACAATGTTACTGAAAATTTCAGAAATTAACAAAATGGATTAACAACTGACATATTTAATTTATCTTTGAACGTTATTTTTAATAGATACTCGTATTTGATTCTGCTGAATGAGGCACTTTTCTAAGAAAACTTCTCAAAAATATTCAGGCCAGTAGAGTTATATATAAATATACTGTTTAATTAAAAACAGAATATCTACTCAAATACAAGTAGTTATAAAAAATAATGTTCAAACAAATTAAATATGTTGGTTGTTAATCCATTTCATTAATCTCTAGAACATTCTGAAATATATATATATATATATATATTTGCTCCCTGTCTTGCTCAAACATTTGGATTTTGTTTCGTTTTTTTTCTTTTGTCTTAATGTAAGATACTCAATACTAGATACATCTATATATATGTTGCCATCATTTTAAACAGTATATCAATATAAATATTTTGCAGTCAGTTTTAACAGTATAAGCCCACTAATTTATACAGAAAAGCAGTAAGCACAATTTGACAGTAGGTTAAAAACAGGTTAAATGTATACCATACTAAACTTGGCATAAAAAAAGTATCCATTAGGTTTATGTCTGAAACTTTGAAAATTTACTATCTTTGGAATGAGAAATTCAATAGTACTTTCTGTAATATACATATCTGTGAAAAAAATGAAAAAGTCAATAAATAAAATAAAAAATAAAAATAAATAAGCTCATTTTCCCCATGATGCAAGTTATAAAGAAACCAGAAAGGGTTCCTGGTCACATGGATGATTTTATGATCCCACTTCCAGAAAGAACAGAATCTTTCTCTTCTTAACAAGATCATTCAAATATGTTTTCAGTATCCCTACTCATAAAGTAGAGATTTAGTCATCCAAAATCAGTGCAAGGTTGACTTGAGCTTGATCATCTTTACCCATTCTTATCATAAATAATTTCTGAACCAAAAAAGAAAACAGACATATTCAAGAGATATTTAACTTTGTTTCAATACAGTCAATACAAAAGAAATCAATGTCCATAACAGAAACTCAAGTTTTTTCGTGTATGCTTCTATCTTCTTTGTTTATATATTGAACATGTACATTCACTTTAAAATACTCAAAACCCGCAAGTTTGTTAACGTCCACATATCTTTTTTTTTTAATTTTGTGAAATGTAATTTTTATCTTGTCAAAAACAGAACAGTAATAATAACAAAACTTAGAAATCAGTTTAACAAAAGGAAAACAAATACTTTATAAGAGTGATTTAAACTTTTTCAGTTTTAAACTAATAGAAAAGACTTTATTTGGTAAATGACCTTCCTGTACTTCCTCTCCTAATAGAGATTTGCTAACTGAATTTCCTTATAAGTCTGATATTTTTCTAGCACTTCTGGAACACTCCATATCCAGCTATCACTTGAAACTAGCATCGCATCAAAGTCCCATCTGAAGACAAATGTTAATTCCACTTGTGCAATATCAACTGACAAAGGTCATCGGAAATAATCATTTCTGCTCTTTCCTGTACATGAAGTTTCAGAAGCACATCTTGTTGCTTGTGTCTTTTTCAGATGCTTCACATGCTTTCTTGAAATGTCAAGAACAGATCACAATTTAGTTTTGAATTTTGCTTCCAGCCAACCTATATAGTCTGGCTGGCACTAGAGCAGGTTTGAGATTGATCAATAGTAAAGTGATGCATGTTTTGTTTTTTTTTTGTCAGTTCCACCCCAACTTTAAAACACTGCTAACATCTGAATTTTGAAATTTTTAGGGTGCTTGAGAAAATCTTTTGCATTTACATAAAATAAACATCCTGCCTTGCATGAGATGAAATGATTATAAAAGAAAAGCATAAAGATGTTATATAAATAAAAAAATATTCAAATTCAACTGTGAACATACTGAAAGTTTATAATGAGTCTTACCAAAAAAAATAACTTAAAACTCCAAAAACATTTTGTTGATAATTGGTACTTGCATAATTTTAAATATTTTTCTTCACATTTGATGTAAAAACAAAAAAAAAAAAATCTGCATTGAATATCTATTTCAATAACAATGCAGTTAAGGACACTGGAACTATAAATGCAATATTTCTGATCAGAATACTTTTAAAGAGAGCAATAGCAGTGTTTTATCAATTATGCAAAAGCATTTAACACGGTACAGTAAAAGGATCTATTTGAAGTATTGGGAAAATTATATCTATTTGAAAAGATATTAGAATAACTCAGAACTGGAAGCAAACCACCTATTTTTATTTTTTTTTAATCATATCACCCCGAGCAAGGTGATAATGCCACTGATGTGCAGGGGGCTACATAAGAGTAAAAAGATTAAGTAGAAGAGAGTGAAGAGGAAGACGAACCAGTTAGAAAGGAGCAAGAGAAGGATAGGAATACAGGTGTGATGATAGTTGCAAAGGTGTAGAGAAAGGAAAGGATATACGGGGTGGTGAAAAAACTAGAGTCAAGTGGTTAAGAGATGAGTATTGACATTGCATTTAAATTCCTGGAGGTTGTAGCCATCAGGAAAGCAAGAATATGGAAGCGAGTTCCACAGGTGGGAAGTGCGAGAGAAGAAGCTGCAGGAGTAGAATTGTCATCTGCATTTGGTTGATCTCACTGTGAATGGGTGAGACCCAGTTGCCAGTCTGGTTGCATGAGTAAACACCTGTTGCAGAGGCACCAGTGACTTAAGTTCGTTGGAGCAGAAGCCATGGAAGTATTTATAGAACAGACAAAGGGAAGCCACATCTCACCTGCATATAGATAAAAAATAAATTGAGTAGCTGTACAAAATAGAAAATGGCATGAGACAAGGAGGTTTCTTCTCCCCAGATTTATTCAACCTTCAAAATGATATCATCTTAAGGGAACTGAAGCCCTACCTGGATTTATCATTAGTGGATGTAATCTTAACAATATAAGCTATACCAATGACACTGTGTTGATGGCCAACTCAAAAAAGAAACTACAAGACCTCCTAGATCAGGGGTATCCACACTGGGGTACATGTACCCCAAGTGGTACATTTGTACTTTTCAGTGGTTACACTAACTCTGAGAGAATAAACACTACTGTACAATACATGATGTAATCTCCATCCAGATTGCACAATGTATTTTTTTTAATTTCCTCATTTTAGTAAGCAAAGCTTTTAATTAAGTTATATCAAGAATGGGGTGAATTTTCATTATTATGAAACTTCCTGTTGCTGTAATCGGTATCAATACTATACCAGAAAGATCAGGTATAGGACATGTATATTAACTTAAAACTGTGGTGGGTGGTACTGCACATTGGCCAGAGTCAGAGTCACTCAGTTTTGACACTAACAGCTAGTAATAAATGTTACTCATTGCCAGTACTGGTGCTGTAGTGCTATCGGTACATAATCTTGAATAGTTTTGTGTACTTTTACTTAGTAATGATCATTAGATAATTAAAAGAAAATGTATGAAGGATCAAACTATTTTATAAATTACCTGCATTTTTTTTTTTTTAAATTATATCACCCCGAGCAAGGTGGTAACGCCACTGATGTGCAGGGAGCTACATAAGTGTGAAGAGATTGGAAAAGAAAGAACCAGAAGCCACATCCTAAACAGGAAACAAGGGATGAGCCTCTTCACCTGTTCAATAGATGTGGGTGGAATGTGAACCAGGCAATAGTTTAGTCTATCTACTCCAATTGAGGAAAAAAAAAAAAAAAAAAGTGAGAAGATTGGAAAAGAGAAAACCATAAACTGCATCCTAAACAGAAAACAAGGGATGAGCCTCTTCACCAGAGATGAGGGTGGAGTAATTCACTGATGTTATGAGTAAATGACTACTAAAAAAAGATTTCATAATAAAATATAGAAACTTTAATTTCATTTGGCATCAAGGTTTTACCATCAAAACTGCTAAATGTAACCATCTCTTCTACTCTAATAGTTTCTTTTCTCGCACTTCCTGTTTGTGAAACTCTTCTGTTCGCTTGCTTCCCTGATAGACAGTCTTCAAAAATTTAAATGCAACACTAATTGCCATCTTCTATCTACTTGATTCCCATCCATCTCTTTGACTTCCCCTGTACCACCTTGTTTTTTCTCTCACTGTAACCCCCTTGCACACACAGTGGCAATCCTGTCTTGAATGGAGTGAAATGATTATCAAAAGAAAAGCACTATTTTCTTTGTTTCTAACAAAATTTTTCTGTTTTTCAGTATCTTGATTAGTTTTTGAAATGTCTCTTTCACTAGTCAAATGCAAGTTCAGTTCTCATTGTTACATTGTTCATCCTCTGTTAAAACACTCCCCAGATATTTGAACTTCAGTACATGCTTGATGTTTATATCTCCTATTTGTAATTTGCATCTCAGGTCTCTTGCTGGTTATCATACTTTGTCTTCTTACATTTGATAGTCCTTTTTTCTCACTTTCTTCTAAGACAGGGATTTCTATTCTTTTTGTTCTTCTGTAGCCCTTGATATTTTTATAGATTCCTGTGTACCTCTAAAAATTGAGGATGAAAAAGGAAAGCAATGAAATTGAAGGTCCTGGGTATAAATGGTAAATTGCATCTGGCAACAAGGTCTCTGATTGGGAAGTTGTGAGGAGCATGGAACCACCTCTTAATTGGTGTTGTTCCCAGGCCCATCCTGACCCAGAATGGTAGCACCTGTTAGGGTATCAGCTATGGGCAAATAGTTAACACCCCCACCAAACTGGGGTCAAAACACTATGAAAGTATAAAAATATACTTTTATAGAAAAATGTACATTTTTTAAGGAAAAATATTACCACCAATACATTTTTGAAAGAAAAAATTATTACTGTAACATTTCTGAAGGAAAAATAAAATAATTTCCATAGTACATTTTTGAAAGAAAAAAAATTATTACCAGCAATACATTTTTGAATACAAACATCTTCAGCTTTCTAAAATAAAATGAATTTTTCATCAAAAGCTGACTAAATCAACCTTCTCACAATAACTGAACATTAAAGAAAATATCTTAAAATCTTACATTTTTGGCAGAAGTTGATGTGCCGTTAAACTCAAATGAAATTAAAGTTTTTATATTTTATTATGAAATTTTTTTTTAGTAGAGTCATTTACTCATAACATCAGTGAATTACTCCACCCTCATCTCAGGTGAAGAGGCTCGTCCCTTGTTTCCTGTTTAGGATGTGGCTTCCGGTTCTCTCTTTTCCAATCTCTTCACTCTTATGTAGCCCCCTGCACATCAGTGGCATTACCACCTTGCTTAGAAGGCAGCCCACATGAGGAGAAATAAAAGACGCGAAAGAGCAGAGACGAAAAAGAAAGTTGAATGAATTGGAGGTGTCGACCAGCCTTGCTAAAAGACGAGAATTTGAATCTTTATTTCACTAAATTTAAATGAAATTATCTTCTTCTATGTGCCCTGTCCCTTCAGGACGTAGGCGATCATGGCTTTCCACGTCTCCTTATCCCTGGTGGCTCTTAGCACGCCTTCTCCTGTTACACCATGCAACCCTCATTCCATCATCCACCTGATTAGGACCCTTCAAATATGTTATCAGTTGCTTTCCCCTGTATCTGGCCTGTTAGTATCAGGTTCTCCAAGCCCTTGTTCTTCATTGCATGTCCCAGGAACTTCAGCTGTCACTTCCTGATGTTCAGTATTAATTTCCTTTGTTTCCATCATTTCTAGGACCTCATCAAAAGAAATCCTCTCTAAATAAAATATTGACTTTTCACATGAAGCTCCAGGATGATTCTATTCATGCAGAAATATTGTTTTATTTATTTCTTTCTGAAATACACAATATTGTTTTCTTTCTGGTATTTGTAAGTAAAGATTATAAACATTCTTTTGTCAAGATAAATTTTTTTTTTTTTTAATCATATCACCCCAAGCAAGGCGGTAACGCCACTGATGTGCAGGGGGCTACATAAGAGTGAGAAGATTAGAAGAGAGAAAGCTGGAAACCGCATCCTAAACAGGAAACAAGGGATGAGCCTCTTCACCTGTTCAATAGACGTCGGTGGTGTGTGAATCGGGCGATAGTTTAGTCTATCTACTCCAATGGAAAAAAAAAGAAGAAAAGTGAAAAGATTGGAAAAGAGGAAGCCGGAAACCGCATCCTAAACAGGAAACAAGGGATGAGCTTCTTCACCTGTTCAATAGACATGGGTGGAGTGTGAACCGGGCAATAGTTTAGTCTATCTACTCCAATTGAAAAAAAAAGAAAGAAAGAAAACAGTGAAAAGATTGGAAAATCTTTAACATCTCTGGAGAGTTTAACCTCCTTAAACACATATATGAATTTTTATGTGTATCATGTGTGCATGTGGTGTATATACACCACATGCACATGCTATTATTTTATGTATTTCCCTGCTTTTCTCACCAGTCGTCGACATCAAAATACAATAGAACCTGAGCCAATCTTGACAACAATTTTATTTTTAAATATTACAAACCAGGATCTTGTCAAGAATCCTACTAAAATTGGAATTTGCCTCTTTGCATGTAATTCTGAGCTTGTCCTGGATTCATGACATACTTGGAGGCTGGTCCAGTGTTCATAAGAATAGGCATTGAGAAATATCTTGAGAAATTGTACAAATAGCCCCCAATATTAGGTTTTTAGATTTTTTTTTCCTTCTTAAAGTTTTCATTGTATGTGTGCAGAAATGAAACAAAAACGGAAAAGCTTTTTAATGATGTTTGACCTTTGTGCATAATCTGGCCTGAAGAAGGATATCAACTTTGGCTTTGCCATGAAAAGGATGTGCTCTACAAGTATACTTGCTACACATGAATGAATTCCTTTGTTTTCAACCCAATTATGTGAAGGGAAATGGTTAAGTGCTCAGTCAAACAGTAGAGAGCCTACAACCACACCTTGTTATAAAACTGATGATGCATAAAAGCAGATAAGTTCTACCAAAAACAATAAAAAAAAAAAAATAATGGATTAACTAGTACTTGTATGTGTGTCAATTTTTTGATGCAGTGTTTATGAAAGTAAGCATACATTGGAGTTAAATTTTTTTTTTCATTTTTTTTTTAAATAATAAAATATGGGGCGATTGGAATAAACAGTGTAGCTGGGATTTAATTTTTTCATTTATATTTTTCAGTAAATGTTTTGTCCTACACTGCCACATCCTAAATTAATGGGAGGAAGGAATTTGCATTTAATAACTAGGTGAAATAAGGATGACCCAAGTGAATTTATATATATATATATATATATATATATATATATTAAATGCGATTAAATAACCAGAGAAAAAAATTTTGAAGTAATTTTTTTAAAAGAGAGAAAATGGTGGGAGAAGCAATGAAAATGGTGGGAGAAAAGGCAGAAAAGATGAGAGAAAAGGAAGAGAGGATGGGGGGAAAAGAAAAGGGTGAAAAAGACAGAGAAAAATAACAGAAGGTGAGGAAGTGAGAAAAGGAGGAAAATGAAGGAAAAAGTGAGAAAGGAGGGAAATGAGGAAGAGAGGGAAAATGAAAAAGAGGATAAAGATGGGCAGGGGGATGAAGAAAGAAGAAAAAAGAAAAATGGCATTATCATTGATATTCAGACTAACATGCTCATTACCATTGCTATTTTCACAATATTTTGGCCATTGTATCTTCTGACATTCTTCAAGTATCTACATTTAGTTTAATGTCTCTTGTTCATTTCTTTTACTGAACCAGGGAATATTATTTCTACATAACTAGACACAGGGACTGGACTCTAACAGGGAACAAGAGAGACATGGCCTAGGGAATTAAAGAATTGGTTAAAACATAAAATTTTCTGACAGTTGTGTGACCCGAGTTGTCAGTACCTTAGGCCATCCCAAGATGAGAATACTCATTTGAATAGCAAAATATTTAATAAAAGAAGAAAAAAGTAATTTACATAAAGACGGACTGAATATTGAAGAGAACCAAAGTAGCAAAGTACTGTAATTCCATGACTAAGATGACTGTATAGGGGACCAAACTTTGAAATAAAGAGAATAAATAAAATGGAAATCACTTAGATAAAAATATATAGTCATTCAATAGATGATCATCTGAGATAACCAGATGCTGTTAATAAAAACCTGTATCCCTAAGAGACAACTATTTTCAGATACTGATCAAGCTCCTTTGTACAAGGTTGCTAAGCAACACTACTGACCTAAAAACATTCACAATGATCATTTTATGCAATTCTGTGAATATTCTTAATTTAAATTATCCTTGAGGTTTTACTGGAAATAATTACTTAAAATTTACTTATTTTACACTGATAATTTATTTTTTCATATAAAAGTGTATTTATACATCTTCCTTGTTTTTGAGAACTGACAATAAAAATAATAAACATTCATTTATTAGTTTATTTACACTATTGTTTACTGGAATGGTTGGCAAAACATTGGCTATTTGCTAATCAATTTAAACATAAAATGGTAAATAAGAATTTCCTTTTAGTTGGTTCACATATTTTAATAATTTAGTAAACATTTATAAATTTCTGAATAAAAAAATGTTTTCATGTTTATAAACTGGAAAATGATAAGTATTGCATTGCATTCATTTTAATACAAGTGTATTAGTTTTTAGAATGTTTTAAATAAACAATCTAATAAATAAATAGTGTTGGTAACCAGTCTAAGAAAAGTACAACTCTGAATTCAAGACAAGTTGCAGGTGGGGTTAGCAGCTTTATCTTGTAAAATTATATTTGCTAAGGAAACCAAAACAATATCACCAAGTGTGGTAAGGTTATAACCCAAGCAGGGTAGTCTGATTGTGCTAAGGATGAGGAAATTTATTAAAAGGTCATTGAGTTTGAGTTTTGTTTAACAGCATATCTACCTCTGCAGGTTATTTAATGCCAAAAAAGGTAAGGTTTTAAGATATCTTTTTTAATGTTCAGTTATAGGGAGAAGGTTGATTTAGTCAGATTTTGAGTTTGTGTTTTGTTTAATGGCATCTCAAACTCTGCGGGTTATTTAATACCAAAAAAGTAAAGTTTTATGGTATTTTTTTTTTCATGTTCAGTTATAGTGAGAAGGTTGATTTAGTCAGATTTTAATTAAATATTTTTGTTTTTATTCTTTTTTATTTTAGAAAACTGAAAATGTCTTCTAGTTTTGTATTCAAAAATGTTTTGCTGAGAATAATTTTTTTTCCTTCAAAAATGTGTTATAGTAATTTTTTCTTCAAAAATATATAATTTTCTATAAAACTTTAATTTTATGTATACATTTCTATAAAAGTGTATTTTTTTACTTTTATTGTGTTTTGACCCCAGTTTGGGGGTTAGCTATTTGTCCATAGCTGAGACTCTAACAGGTGCTACCTCTTCAGGTCAGGGTGGACCTCAGAAAAACAGCAATTAAGAGGTGGTTTCATGCTCCTCCCAATCTCCCAATCACAGGCCTTGCTGCCAGATGCAGTTTACTGTCATGCCTAGGACCATTAAAAGGTCATAAAAACTTAGTTTAATAAAATACATCTGAGAGGAAATCTGACTGATATGATTAATTGATTTAATGTTTATGACTGATCAATTCTTTGTGGATTATTCAAAGCTGAAATATAGGGAGGATGGGAGTGGACAACATAATGGAAACATCAAAATTGCAAGCAAATTTATTTCAATATGGTAGTAATTTCAGCTTGAATTCTGCATGGAATCGACTTATACAAAGTTTGAATTGTTTTCAGAAGAATGTTTATCCATTCTTCATTTAAAACAGTCTCCAATTCTTTCAATGATGATGGAGGATATTAACTCCTCACTTGTTTTTTCTAAAATGAACCAGAAATGTTCAATGATGTTGAGATCTGGGGACCATGGTGACCAGATAAGATTTTCTACTTCACTAGAATGTTCTTCATGCCATTCAGCTACAACTTTAGCAATATGAATGGATGCATTATCATCCTGAAATATAGCATTTCTCTCTGGAAATAGTTTCTGAACTACAAGATGAAGTTGATCACTTAAAATTCTTAAATAGTCCTGACTGTTGATTTTAATGAACTTATTTAAATAATATCTGTAAAAAAAATAAAAATAAAAATAAAAAAATAAAAAAAACAGCAATTTTAACAAAAAAAATGAAGTAATATTAATATTAAATCAACAAATATAAACAGACTAGATTTTGACAGTTTAATCAAATTTTCCAAACTATGCTATTATGGTATGGTGTTTCCATTATTTTATCCACAATGATCCTTCCAGATACAAACCCTACTATTTAATCCATAGCTGGAAATAGGAAATGGATTAATACCTTTCACAAGAGTATTTGTGCATGAGTAAAAGTAACAAACCTACCAGAATTTGAACTCAACTCTCCAGTTTCTTATTCTGAGCCACTATATATTATACTACCTGCATATCCTGAGAGAATTGGGAGGTAAGATTATATTGCTGCAATCTTCTAGACAGAGAGACCCTGCTGTTTTGAAACCTGTGTATAGGAAGTCCTGATTTTCTCCACTGGGTGCCAGACAAAGAAGTATATTGAAATCATAACTACCACAGCTGTGAAACAAGCCCAAGTATTTATTTATTTTTGCTTTTTTACTACAGTAAGAAGTGAATATGCAACCTTGATATTTGGATATGTATGAATATAAAAATACATAAAAGGTTTAGTATGAAAGAAAAACTTCAAATGTAAGGCCTTATTTACTTCCACGTATACTACAACAGATACAGGAAACACAATACCAGTATTGGAAAGAGTAATTTTTTAACTGTAAAATCCTGTTTCTATAGTCACCAACATTAGCTTTTTATCTTCATCAGCAAACAGGAAAAAAAAAGTCCACATACAGCACTCAGAACACAGCTTATCACTATTACCTTTATTGAAATTCATTTATCACTGTGTTCACAGCTAGTGTTTAGTCTTTGTAAATGCTCAGCAAGTATTGATCAATGTCCCCAAGTGAAATCACACACACACACACACACACACACAGAGAGTGCAATTCACTGTTTCATACAGACTTCCATGTTAGGCTACTGCTCAACAGATATCTATAACAAAGGACAAAAATATTAAGGGTTATTCATAGGAAGGTTCAAACTCTACTGCTATACTTCAAAGATCTGCCTCTGACATCATGAACCAATTTAAACAAAATAGAAGGCATTACTTTCAGAGCAACCATTTTATATCTACTGCCAGCCTGATGGTTCTTTACCCTTAATAATTTGAAGAAAAATCAAAAATACCTGTAGCCACAAAGTAACTTAAATAACTACGGGCGGTGCTGTAAATAAGCATACAGTCAGTTAAGTGCCATACATGATACATGCTTTAGGCGATCATGTCCCGAAAGAGACATGACTGACTGGGCAGAAGATTATCCTGCAGTAAGTTGCCATTGCTTTCTGCTGTAAACTGGTGACCAGCCAAGGCTATAGAACCCAATCTGTGCTATTATTTAACCCATAAGTGGAGGGAAGAGACGAATTAATACTTTTCCCAAGGGTATTTGTGCATAAGTGAATGCAAAGAATTCAACTAAAATTCATACTTGGCAGGATCACTATACAGGTGAGCACCCAACCAATTCCCTCCACATATTTAGTATGAAAGCTAGACAGATATTAATTCATGTTTAGCATGTCTTACAAAAGTAGACTTAGTGAAAATCATCCCTCTCCAAGTCAAACTACAGTTGGTGTACTCAAAATTAAAGGCTCACCTTGGTCATATATGCATGGCTGTTGAATCCCATTAGGGAAAATCTCTGCATTGACCATTGACTTCAGTTGAGGAAATTCTCCATATAACAATGCAGTCATCACCACAGTGATTGCATTGAACAGGTGAAGAGGCTCATCCCTTGTTTCCTGTTTAAGATGTAGTTTCCGGTTTTTCTCTTTTCTAATCTTCTCACTCTTATGTAGCCCCCTGCACATCAGTGGCATTACCGCCTTGCTTAGGGTGATATGATTAAAAAAAAAAAAAAAAAACAGACTTTACCACTGTACTAGCTAGCCATTGACCCTATAGGAAGGTCCATCTACCCTTTCACATATCATGTTTTTACTCATGTTGTGTGTCTAGCCACCCTAACTACTGATAACTTAATCATGTAACTGGGAGTCATTTCTTATCTCCTTGACTCCCATCCTTTCCCCAACATCCTCTGTATCTTGTTCTTCTCTCTTTCTGTGATACTCTCATGCAGCTCTCTTCACACTAATGTTTCCATCCTTCTCTTACCCATTCTATAACACCCACTGTGACCTGTTCCTCTTTTTCTTCACTCTTCTCATGTAACCCCCTGCTCACCAGTAGCAGTAATACCTTGCTTAGGGTTAAAATGATTGTAAAAAAATTTGTTTGGTTGGTTAATTCATCTTTACAGCTTATCAACATTTTTTTAAGTTATTTAAAGCAAGAAAATATTTTTTGATTGTAAAAGAGTGGGAAATAATGAATTACTGATACAAGTCCTAATAGTTAATTAATAACTGGGGAGAGGAGATGAATTCATACCTTTCCCAAAAGGTACTTGCACGTAAGTGAATGTAATGAACCCAACTGAAATTGGAACTCAGCTCTCTGATTAACAATTCCAAACCATTATCCATTACACCATACCAACACATACAAGCTTACAGCACCTGGGATTCCTAAGTAGGCGCCTGTGTAGGTACTGATGAGGATTGGCATTGCTCAACTTCAGTAATCATATGGGAATCAGCATTTCAACATGATAAGGCCATAAGCTCATTATACCATATGCACATTGAAGTTTACACAATGTGGTATTTCCAAGCAGTTACCTATCTGGGTTGTGACCAGGATTGATGTTGTTTAACATTAGTGATCATACAGGAATCTGGTTTTCAGTGAGATGGGTTACATTGTAGTAGAAGTACACAGAGTGACCTGATGTAAATCTGAGGGGGTGGGGATCATTTCATCTCAAGCAAGGCAGTAAAGCGAATAAAACAGATGTAAAAAAGAATTATGAAGAAGCAAGAGAAATAAAAAAAAAAAGTATAATAAAAAAGACAGCAATTTATACTGTATTGAACTGTTTTAAGATTAAATTCAGCTGGAAAACATAGAACCAAAAAGAAGAAGTGCAAGAGAAGATACTGTTAGTATAGAACTTACATGTAGCCATTTCAATTGTAAAATGATGAGATTCTACCAGGGAAGTAAGAAGCTGGAAGATAGTTTCACAAGCAAGAAGTGCAATAGAAGAAACTGTTAGTGTAGAACTTATGGTTACATGTAGTCATTTCAACTGTAAAAGGATGAGACCTTGTTGCCAATTTAGAACTGCACCACTTTAATTCATAAAGTTTAGATACCACAGCAGAAGTTCATCCAAACAATTACCATGAAAGTATTTTATAAAAATGGTACCAGGATTGGTACCATTACATTGGTAAAAAAGTAACTGAAGCTGAGATGCCAGGACAAATAACAGTGCAGATTCTTTGTATTTTATCAACAATCTCTTAATATAGAAGGAGCACCAAATCATATGGGACAATAACATTCACAATAAAAGTTACACATTTTGTATTTGAAGTTATAATTTGTTATTAGATTGACATTCAGTCAGTTAAGTGCCATAGGTGAAACACGCTTGGGCAATCATGACTGACTGGGCAGAAGATTATCCTGCAGTAGATTGCCATTGCTTTCTGCAGTAGACTGGTTGCCAGCCAAGGCTATAGAACCCAATCTGTCCTGTTATTTAACCCATAACTGGAAGGAAGAGATGGATTAATACCTTTCCAAAGTGTATTTGCGCATAAGTGAATGCAATGAATTCAATTGACATTACAAATACAAATTTTAGAAGAAAAATTTTTCAATTGTTTAAATGAAAATTTAAAAAATATTTTTTTCTATACAACAAATTTATGTTTCAGAAATCATTGAGGTGTTTTTAGAAGAACCCCTAAAGTGCAAGCAGGAGCACTGGATCATGTGGCAACAATATTCAACATAAGGACAAATGGTAGACTTGTAAATATATAAGATAGAAAAAAAAATTTTTCTCCAGAGTCTAAAACTACACAATAAGATGATTGTCTTAGCAGCAGACCAACAAATTGATTCAATTTAGCTACAATAATCTAGTTGAATGAAAATGTGAATACTCAAAAATCTTTAACATTTTAGATATTTAAATTTCCACTTAATTATATTCCTCATCTGTCTATATTTTTAGACATATGTACATGATTAATGCAAGACATTTTGGAAAATACTTATTGTCTTTTATATCTACTATTCTGTTGGATTTTTATTCAACTTTACTCCCACACACAATTAGAATGAAACTAAAAACAATTTAACTCTTAATACTTAGCAAATTCAAGTTAAAATTTTTTCACTTCAACATAATCTAAAATTACCACAGGCATAGCTTTAGAATGTTTTATGAAAACGTAAATCTCAGATTTTATTACTCAGGACAATATTATTCAAATAAAAACGAGCACTTGATACTAGTATAATATCTATATTACATTAATACAAGGATTCTCAACCACCATACCATAGCACACTAGTGTGTTGTGCAATCCTCTTAAGTGTGCTGTGAAAGATTGTCATGGCATACATTTTTTATCCCACATTAGCTAAGAAAGCCTCAGCAATTTTATTGCAATTTTCTACTTATTTATGTGAATTAGGCTTCTCAATGCTACTTAACATAAAAAATAAGAAGCGAGAAAGACTACACTCAACTGAGGTAGAAATGAAAGTCTGCTTATTGCACATTCGACCAAACATTGAAGAAATCACTAAAAAAACACCAGGCACAGGTTTCAGACTAAATAAACTTCACAAATAGTTAAATAGAAACATTGAAATAAAGTAAGTTCATATTTGTCCATGTACTATTTTTTAATCCATGTTTTTCTTTTTTTCATAATATTTAAAATGTATACCATTTAAAGATTTTCCTAAGTGTGCTGCAATATTTTCCTTTACTTCTAAGCATGCCATTGCTTAAAAAGGTTAACAAACTTTAAATTCATAGAAAATTCTTCCTTGGCCTTACACTTTCGGCGGACCTCAAATGGAATGACTATATCGAATCCATTGCCAAATCTGCTGCTATGAAAGTCGGCTCCCTGTACAGGGCCCAGAAGTTTTTCCCACCTGAATCTATTCTGCACATATACAAATCTACCATCTGCCCGTGTATTGAATATTGCTGCCATATCTGGTCGGGTGCCCCTGCTGCTCTCCTTGGGCTTCTTGACAAAATATAAAGGAGGATCTCTAACGTGGTTGATACTGACTTGGCAGACCGGCTGCAACCACTATCTCACCGGTGTGATGTGGCTTCCCTGTGCCTCTTCTACAAGTACTTTCATGGCTACTGCTCCGATGAGCTTAGATCACTGGTGCCACCTAAGCACGAATTTACTCGAGATACTAGATTAGCAACTAGGTCCCACCCTTTTACAGTTAAACAAATAAGATGTAACTGTAAATTCTACTCTAACAGCTTCTTTTCTCGTGCTTCCCGCCTGTGGAACTCCCTTCCACAAGTCTGCTTTCCCAACAGCTACAATCTCCAGGTGTTTAAATGTAGGGTCAATAGACACCTCCTATCACACTAACTCCCAATTATTCTCAGAACACTCATCTACCCAACCCTCATTCTTGGTATCCTTACCCGCCTATCACCCACCCTCTGACATTTCCTATATTTAATCATCCTTTCTCCACTATGTAGCCCCCTGCGCAGTAGTGGCAGTGACATGCCTTGCTCGGGGTGAAACGCTTATAAAAAAAAACTTCTACTAGAAGAAGCAGTGGCTTGGCTTCCATTGTTATTAAGTAATCATTCAATCCACCTGGGAATAACTATACTACTAGATTTTATTCTGCAAGTCAATGTTTGTTTTTACAAAATCCGTATTAACCAATCTTAACAGTAAAATTTACAGGACAATATAATAAATATAGCATTTGAATTTCATAAAACATTCTGTTTTTATTGGAAATACAAAAATACCTTAGTAGATTTATCTTCATAGCATTGCCATTTGTAAATGAATGCAAGCGCCATTTGACAATCAACTTAATGAACCAGATTGCTAAGCTTATATGAATTGACCACAAAGTAAAATTAAACTGAAAATGAAACAAAAAGTTTGTGGTTATGACAATAACACTCTTTTTATTTATTTATTTATTTTTTTTTTAAGCATATCACCCCAAGCAAGGCGATAACGCCACTGATGCACAGGGGGCTACATAAGGGTAAAAAGATTGAAAAAGAGAAAGTCAGAAACCACATCCTAACCAGGAAACAAGGGATGAGCCTCTTCACCTATTTAATAGACATGGGTGGAGTGTGAACCAGGCAATAGTTTAGTCTATCTACTCCAATTGAAAAAAATAAAGAAAAGAGTGAAAAGATTGGAAAAGAGAAAACCAGAAACCGCATCCTAAAACGGAAACAAGGGATGAACCTCTTCACCTGTTCAATAGATGTGGGTGGAGTGTGAACCGGGCGACAGTATAGTCTATCTACTCCAATTAATTTATAAGAAATGCTGAGAGAGAGATAGTCATAAAAGTTAAAACTTATGTTTCATATATTAAAAGCATGTGATAAGGAGTTGTTTGAAGCACTAGTAAAACTTAAAATAATTCAAAGCCTACACTGACAAAAAACTGCCTGCATGCAAAAAGAAAATGAATTGATTCATTCATTTTTTTACAGTTCATCAAGACTTTGCAGGTTATTTAAAGCCAGAAAATATTTTTAGATTGTAAGAAGTTTTTGAAACAATAGGGGTTTTTACTCATAAGTGTTATACTAATTAACCCATTGCTGAAGAAAAGATGTGGATTTATATCCTTCCCAAAGGGTATTTGCACATAAATCAATATAATGAACTTGACTGTGTTCAAAACTCAGTTCTCGACTTTCCAATTCCAAGCCATTATCTATTACCCCACCCATACATCCAAGTTTACAGCACCTGGCATTCTTAAGTGGTCACCCATCTAGATACTGCCCATACTTAACATTACTTAACTCCAATTTCCAATTCCGAGCCATTATCCATTATGCCACCCACACATCCAAGCTTACAGCATCTGATATTCTCAAGCGTTCACCCATCTAGGTACTGACCATGCTTGACAAGAAAATGAATTGAGCATGTAGACTAAAATAGAAAGAGGCATAAGAAAGGATGTATCTTTTTATTAGATATATTTAAACTTTATAATAAAGCAATTCTGAGAATACTTAAAAACTTACCAGGACTTATCAGTAGACACATTCTTAATATAAGATATGTTGATTACTCAGAAAGAATTTTACAGGCTATCCAAGATAAGATAATAAAGGAAAACAAGAAAGAACAATCAATTGTAAGATGTAAGAATGTATAGGTGTCAGCAAAAGAGAAAAACCAAGATATTAGCTAAGCATTGAAAGCAAACAATTACAGTAGTTTAAATTTTTGAGAGGTGTTTCAAAAGATGACAGAAAATGTGCATTGAAATAACAAAGATATCTTACAAAAAAAAGGAAAAGTATTAAGAAACAAAGAAGAGTGTTCAACTGATAAATAATATAAGTTCTCCTATTTGACAGTAAATGCTGGACAATTTCTTCACAGTTTAAGAGAAAACATGAGACAGAGATGTAATTATGCAGAAGGATGCTGAGAAAACCATGTAAGCAACTAGGAAGTTTTAAAAAAAATTAAATCAAAAAGGAAAATTATACATAAAATGAGAAAGAAACAGTTGAAATTTCCATGGTACATAATGAGACAAAAAGATCTGTAAAATTTAACATACAGAACATTGAAAAGAGAGACAGAAGTGACCTACCTAAAAAGGTTGTGTAAGTGGATGTCAGAACAAGGAGTGTTACTTTTTCTTTTTTTGTTATTAGTGCTTCCATTATTTTTAGTCTTTTGTTACATGTGGATAAGGCTATTATACTTTTATTTTCTACAAGTATGTTGTAGACAGAGTTTGGTAGGTTTCAATGTGTGTTTAAATGAGTTTTAATTGAGTTATAGTCAGACAAGTGTAATGCAAGTCCCCTTGATAAACATGTATTGCTATGCCCAATGTCCAATATAAATATTCATTGCTTTGATCAGAAAAAGTTCCTTGAGACATGTGAATTCATAAATAATATTGGTTCTCAATAATTTGGTTCTTGCAGGTAAATATATATATATATATATATATATATATATATATATATATATATATATACAGTGCAGATGTAGAAGAATCCAAAGGAGTATCCTGTCCATAAAGTGGTAGGATAACTCTCTAGGAGAGCTCTAAATATATATGTATATAAATACATATAGAGCAAATATATGTAAAAATTAAGACAGACATGGTAATCCATAATTAAGTGGAAGTAAAGGCCTATTTAGGCAAACCATGTTCAGCTTCCATCTTTATTGTACAGAAGATTCATGTAAAATCTTCTGTACAATAAAGATGAAAGCTGAAGGTGGTTCACCTAAAATAGGCCTATAATTCCACTTAACGATGAAATAACATGTCTGTCTTAATTATATATATATATATATATATTTTTTTTTTTTTTTTTCATAAAATACATCTATTTGATGCTTCAGTACACATCATCAGTTATGTTTCTAGCCAAGGTTCATTTGGGGTTTTGGGTCTCAATTTTCCATCTATCTATGATCATAAATGTGGCAGTGTGTTTGGCTTGAAGTGGTAAGTGCAGATTTGATCCCCTCCCCCAAGACACATACACACACTTGCGCGCACAGATAAATGCACTCAAACATCACATTCTGCTTACACTTATCCCCACTTTCATTCATGTTAATATTCAGACAATGTTAAAAAAAAAAATACTGTAACCCTTACAGGGAGCAAACAGATGCTAGATTTTAGCCAAGGATCACGTGTAGGTGACAATGGTTTGGGGCACCCTAATTCTGTCCCCTAGTCAAGCCTCCATTGTTGGATGTACTTTTAGATCATACCCAGGACCCCCACCAAAATATGAAATTAAAATTGAATATATATATATATATATATATATATATATATATATAAAATGTGTATATGTACACTGCGTTTTCCTTTCATTTCCTTACTGACTGCCACTCACTTGATCTCTTCAAGCAAAGCCATCTCCAAGTCATCTTCCGCTGCCAATGTAACTGAGCAAATAGCTTTGTTTTTTGCCAAACCTGTTACACTTAATTTTGGCAACATCTTATATAGAGACCGCCAAGCAAGGCCTCTGCAACCAATTTCCATCGGTTTGCATTGGGCTTGCCAACCACATCTTCTACATTCCTCTATCATCAGTAAATATTTCACAAGCTTCTTTTCATGGGCTTCATCCTTACTTTCTTCCCCTGGGACTGTTAATTCTTACATGATGACTTGCTTGGGGTTTTCTGAATAAATAACCATGTCTGGACAAAGATAAGTTTGCATTATTTCCACTGGAAATTTTTAGCTGCTTGCCTATATCAACTCTCAATTGCCACTCCTGGGCAGAGAAATATATTTATTATAAATTATACTTTACAACATGTACAAATTACAATCTACTACAGTGTATACTTTGTTTTGAAGGACAATGTCTCATCAGGTAGTAAACACTATAATATATATAATATAAAAATAGCATTTTCTACCTGATGAGACATTGTCCTTTCAATGTCAAAACAAAATGTACACTTTGTAGTAGATTGTAATTTGTACATGTTCTAAACTATAATTTATAATAAATATTCATAGCTATTTCTACATTGAGCACTGTTTTAAATTAATGTTTTGAATGTTGTTAATATTTTCTTCATTCCTTATTCACTTGGAGAGATATAATTAACAAATAAACTATTTTGTTATTACCAGTAAAATAGGCACCAAGGTTATTTTGCCAGTACATGTAGTGTTTTAGAACTAAGAATATATTATATTTGAAATAATCATTGCAGTGGTTGTGAGAGCTGTGTAGGTTGGACTTGAACAACATGGATTCTGTGGTCTGTAACTTGTCTTCAGTAGGTGCATCTGAAGCATATTGGCAAGAGAACCATACCCAAGGGCAAGTTTTGGATTTGCAGAGACTGTTATGCCTAACGTGCTTAAAATATTCAGAGACTTCTATAATTTTTTTAATAATTGATGATTTAACATAACAATGGCAGAAAAGATTTGAAATTCTTAATCGATGGTGAAAATAAATAAACTTCTGTGTTAAATCTATGTTTTATTTTTACTATTCCCTGCCTTCATAATAATAAAAATATTTATCAGCAAAATAGCCTAGGGGTTGGGCGAGGTATTTTTTTTTTACAAAGACTAGTAAAATAAGTTTAAAAGCATGTTTGTCTATTTTGCTAGTACCAGCAAAATAACCTCTTCCTAAAATTAAACGTTATTTTTAATTTCAGATATATATAAATTGCATCAGAAGATATCATTTTCAAAAAAGAAAAAAGATATTGCAAAGTGATGTAAATATAACATTACAAACTTAAATTTCAAATCTGAAGTGAAATCAGAGAATTACCAAAAAATAGAAAATTAAAACATTGCCAAGTTAAAAACAAACAAAAAAAAAAAAAATTAAAAAAACTGGTTTTAAGAATGTCACAAAAAGTAATTTGAGGATAATTAAAAGATAATATGCAAGAAAATTGAATTAACTAAAAAGAAAATATTTGAAGAAACTGATGTTAATGTAAAAAGACAGAGAAGGTAAAGACTATTAAAAACATCATTTGCCTTCATGCCTTTAACCCAACTACTATCTTTAAACATTATAAAAAGAAATATAAAAATACTGCAAAATAGTATATAGAAACTGATTTCTCAACAGTAATTTTTTTCCATCTGAATTTCTGAAGGAGTTATTGTTTACACTATTTACAGGTAGACTATTGTCTTCATCTTTGTTGACATTGTTTCAATGATTGAGTTCTCTGGCCTTCATCAGGTGTATATCAATACAGATAACTTTTCTTTTTCACCTTTTTTTTTCTTTCTTCAACTTTATTAACTCTTTATTACCACTAAGTTTTTCTTTTTCTGAATGTTTTATTTACTAAAAAAATCGAATAATCTTTTGTGTATTTGTTTTTTAATTCTAGATTATGTTTTCACACACACAAAAAAAAAAAAAAAGCTATTGTTAAGTTTACCTTTCCAATGACTTCTGCATACCAAACAGGGATTAACTTTGCATTACATACTTATATGAACAGGATGTGCTTTGTGGTGCAGTGGATATCAGCTTGGAAGCCAAGTTCAAATTCCAGTTGAATTCCTTGCATTCGCTTACACACAAATACCTTTGGGTTCTATAGCCTTGGTTGGCAACCAGTGTACTGCAGAAAGCAATAGGAACCTACTGCAGGATAATCTTCTGCCCAGTCTGTCATGTCTCTTTTGAAACATGATCGCTCAAACTCAAAGCGTGTATCACATATGGCACTTAACTGACTGACTGATGAATCATAAATTTTAATTTAATGAATGAATAAGCTCCTTGCAAATTCCACAACTTTAAATTACTCATGTAAATTCTCCCATTGCATCATTAAATATTTGAGCTTAACAACTTTAGCAGAATATAAATGATAGCAATCATAAGTATGAATCCATGTGATCAAAGAAATAAGTAGAAATTAAATAAGACAAGATTTTCTATTTCACTGAAATAGATGTTAAACAACTGATCATATTATAGTCTTTTCTTTGTCTGCTGCTATACCAAGAATTTGTAAACAAGCTACTGAAAAGTGTAACATACATGCTAAGTAAGGAATGAAAAAACAAGTAATATTATATCATAATTTAGATTATATTTCAGACAGTATTTTTCATTATATTTAGAATTACTTCAGATATATAACATTTCAAATACAGCAGAAGTAGGTTCAACACCTTTCTTTATTTCAATTTTGATTTTCAGATTCTGATTGTGGTGCATTGGATAGGCTGGAAAGGAGAAATTGGGGAGCCGAGTTCAAATTCCAGCAGAATTCATTGCATTCACTTCCAAATACCCTTGGGAAAGGTATTAATCCATCTCTTCCTTCCAGTTATGAGTTAAATAACAGGACAGATTGGGTTCTATAGCCTTGGTCGGCAATCAGTCTACCACAGAAAGCAATGGCAACCTACTGCAGGATAATTTTCTGCCCAGTCAGTCATGTCTCTTTCGAGACATGATCGCCCAAGCGTCTATCACGTATGGCACTTAACTGACTGACAACCCAGTATCCTCATAATGAAAAGTTGCTGTCACTGATTAGTCAGATCACCTGAAACTTTAGACCATTAAATTGTTATGGCAAGAAAGGACCAGTAAATTATATCCTAAATAGGAAATAAGGGATAAAACCCTACTTCTGAAAGGAATACTGAATGAGGCTGAGTGACTTTATTGCCTTGCTTGGAGTGAAATGATTAAAAAAAAAAAAAAAAAGATAGGTTTTATAAGTCAAATCATACTTACATAAATATATCCTGAAAATGTTACCAACATTTTTTGGTTAATATTAATTTCATTGTGAAAATATTGATTTTTTTTTCTTTTAATCATTTCATCCCAAAGTAAGACTGCCACTAGTGCACAGGGGATTACGTGAGAGAAAAGACTGGGTACAGGGGATATTGAGTGAAGGATAAAAGATGAACAGGATTCAGGAAGATAGAAGATGGCAATTGATGTTGCATTTAAATTTTTGAAGATTGTAGCCATCAAGGAAGCAAGTAAACAGAAAGGAGTTCCACAGGTACGAAGTGTGAAAAAAGCAACTCGGAGTAGAGGTGATGGTTGCATTTAGCTATTTCAATAGTAAAAGGGTGGAACCTAGTTGCCAACCTAGTAGCGTACTTGAAAAAAATACTTGTCAGAGCAGCTGCTATGAAAATATTTGTAGAAAAGACAGAGAAGCCATGTCACATTATTGAGAAAGTGACTCAAGTTAAGTCAGAATTGATTACATTGTTTTTAATTAAAAAAGTTTTTAAAAAATTATGTTTTCTACAAAAAAAATGTCTATAGCATTAGCCAAATTATTTTTCATCTGATCTACACTATGATGATAACAGTCATTGTTAAAAAAATAAAATCATTTTGTTTATTTCCATATCTATCTTTGTCAGTTCTGTTAAAAGCTAATTTGACAATATGATTATGTAAATGTTAACATTTTAGCAAGAAACACTGAGATCCAAAGGCATATTGGGGTGGCCAAGGACACATTCCAAGAACTAAACAGAGTATTGAGAGACAGGAAAATGTCATAGGAAACAAAAAAAAAAGTACTGAACTGTTGCATGATATCTGTCTTATTATAAGGCAGTAAATGCAGGTCAATATCCTCAAAGATGAAGGAGAGATTCAAAGCAACAGATATGAGGTTTTACAGAAAGCCCCATGGACCAAACATGTGAGCAGCAACAAGGTGTTGGAGATGGAAACAAGGTATCTTAAATTTAAAACCAGAAAGAGATAGTTGAAGTTTCTGGGACATATAATGAGGAAGAAGGGCTTGGAGAACTGATACTCACAGGGCAGATAGAGCACAGGAAAAAACAGAACCTGACATACTTGATGGGTTTAAGCAAATGAATGGCAGTGCAGGGTTTGGAAGAAATAACAAGACAAAATATATTAAAAACTACAAGGGACAGTAAGATATGGAGGACCATGATCATCTATGTCCTGAAGGGACATGCCACATAAAAGAATAACTTTATCATAACACAGATGACAGAATGGTAACTGAAACAAAAAAAAAAAAAAAACTACTACAGAAGACAGTGTAAGAAAGCAAGAAGGAACTGTCAATTGCAATATTACAAAATGCATGATTGTCAGCAAAAAAGAAGAGCCCAAAATGAGATTTACAAATTTGAGATACCAAAATCAACCAAATAAAACAATTTAAATATCTGTACTGCTTTATTTCAAGAGGACAGAGAATGCAACACTGAAATCTAAAAGCACGTTGGGATAGCAAAAGATGCCTTCCAAAAGCTAAGCAAAGTATGTAGAAACAGAAAAATTTCATTAGAAACAAAAGAAAAGGGTTCTTGTTGCTCCCCAAAAATAATACAGTTTATGAAACATCCTTTTACAAACATGACTAGCTTTTTTTATATACTTAAAAACTGTTTTAGGAAAATCTGTTATGTAATATCAGTTCACCTATATGAAAGTAAATGGACAATTTCTTTACAAAGTACAGGAGTAGATGACTTGGCCTGTAGTTATCTGTTTTTTACTATATTTATAGTCAATTTTGTGACTGATGAAAACATTTTATGAAGGAGAAGTCTCAGATTTACCTCTTTATAAACACACACAAGAGTGTGTGTGTGTGTGTGTGTGTGTGTGTGTGTGCATTCTTTATTTACTCTTCTTTTAGTCAGTATGCAGTTTTTTGTCCTCAATTTCTGCTCTGAGAAAGGATAAAAACCAGTTTAGCCATTTTTACAAATTTAGGGTAATATATATTTTTTTACCTCTGTTTTTTTTTTTTATGAATATCCTTTTAATTTTTCTACTTTTATTGCTCCAACAAAATTGTTAGTCAGTTAAGTGCTATACGTGATACACGCTTTAGGCAATCATGTCTCAAAAGAGATATAACTGACTGGGCAGAAGATTATCTCGCAGTAGGTTGCTATTGCTTTCTGCAGTAGATTGGTTGCCAACCAAGGCTATAGAACCCAATCTGTCCTATTATTTAACTCATAACTGGAGAGAAGAGGCGGATTAATACCTTTCCCAAGAGTATTTGTGCGTAAGTAAATGCAAGGAATTCAATTGGATTTCAAACTCAGCTCCTCAATTTGCCATTCCAAGTCTGCACCACAACGCAAATCTGGCTGCAGTAGAGGTGAACAATATCTTTGAGAGCTATATTAAAGGAAGATAACTGATACCAAGACATCTGGAAGAGGCATGACTCATGGAACTAGAACAATCTACTCCAGTGAATGAAATAAAGAGTTCAGTTTGAAAATCCAATCACCTAATGAAGGCTGGAGGATAAAGAAGATAAAATGACATGAGTATAGCAACAAAGATGAAAATAACAGTCCGAACAATGTGTAAAAAGTCAAGGTATTTAAATTGTTTTTTTTATGAAGATTACAGTCAATGAGAGACTTGTGATTGTAGTTTTTCTTTGTTTTTTGGGGGTTTTTTTTTGGAGGGTGGGGCGTATTCAAGAAAAAAAAAAGTATGTTTTCCTTCTGCTGTAATTCACCCTTCATGGAATACCCTTGCTCTATAAAATAATGTCTAATAATCAAAATGTTTTTCATGTGAATGACTATATTTTTGTTAAAAATTCTAAACCAATTTAAGCATCAAATTTCTGATAAAACTGCAGATATATTTATTCCTTAGATAGACAAAAAAAAAAAAAATTCACTTACTTTTCATAAAGTGAAAGTTACTTGCATTTTTAACAGGGGAAAGTATATCCTCTCTATTATAATAAAGACCATTGTGTATATATCCCTCCTGTCATGCTGCTTTAACCAGTGGTCAACAAACTTCTGCTGTTTTGCTGCTGTGTTCAGTCTTTTCTTCCTTCTCTTTTTATTTGAGGATTACCTTCTTATTACTTGAGAAAGAAGTATAGAGAAAAAGGAGAGAGAGAGAGAGAGAGAGATATGGATTTTAGGAAAGCAAATCACCATTATGTAAATAAAATGTTATTTTGATTGTTTTTAAGCATTACTTCGAGTAAATCCAGTTAATACTTAAATTTAATAACAGACTTTGAAACATATCAGTCAGTTAAAGTGCCATACATGATACACGCTTGGGCGATCATGTCTCGAAAGAGACATGACTGACTGGGCAGGAGATTATCCCACAGTAGGTTGCCATTGCTTATAGCTAGAGGGGAAAGAGATGTATTATATTATTAATTAGTGTGGGGTCAGTTTATTACTTCATAACAATATAAAACTGATCCCCCACTTTATGCCCAGTAGAAGCCTTAATCATGATTATATTATATTCAGTCAGTCATTTAAGTACCATATGTGATACACGCTTGGGCGATCATATCTCGAAAGAGACATGACTGACTGGGCAGAAGATTATCCCGCAGTAGGTTGCCATTGCTTTCTGCTGTAGACTGGTTGCCGACCAAGGCTATAGAACCCAATATGTCCTGCTATTTAACCCATAACTGGAAGGAAGGGACGGATTAATACCTTTCCCAAGGGTATTTGCGCGTAAGTGAATACAATGGATTGAGCTAGAATTCGAACTCGGCTCCCCGGTGTCTCGTTCCGAGCCGATATCCACTGTACCACAACGCACATCCATTGAAACATATCACTATGACAAATATTTGATTTTGAAGAAATTTTTAAATTTATTGTTTACATTTTTCCTACAGAATTGTGCTTTGATGAGTGATGAAAAAATGTGACAACTTTTTTAAAATGCCTAAAAAGCTTATAGAAATCAGGGACAAAAAAATTCTGCTGTTTTACTGCTGTGTTCAGTCTTTTCTTCTTCCTCTTTTTATTTGAGGGTTACTTTCTCTTTTTTTTTTTTTTTTTTTAATCGTATCACCCCGAGCAAGGCGGTAATGCCACTGATGTGCAGGGGGCTACGTAAGAGTGAAAAGATTGGAAAAGAGAAAGCCGGAAACCACATCCTAAACAGGGAACAAGGGATGAGCCTCTTAACCTGTTCAATAGACGTGGGTGTAGTGTGAACCGGGCGATAGATAGATCTATCTACTCCAATTAGATAGATCTATCATTACTTAAGGGAGAAGTATGGAGAGAGAGAGAGAAAGAGATATGAAGTTTAAGAGAAAGCAAACGATTAATTGTAAATTTTTTGTTTGTATCTTTTATTTTCCTTTTTTTTTTCTTTTTTTTTTTAATCTGTATTCACAATACCTGCATGTAAAAAAAAAATGTTTTTTTAATTCTGTTAGAAATGTTTGTGAATTGAATTTAGAAAGTGTGGAGTTAAACCATGATGTTATCATTATGCAGTTTCTACTTACTTTGTTTTTAACGGAGTATTTTAAACCAGTGATGAGTACTTTTTTTAATATATTAAATTTTGGAGTTGTCAAAAACTCCCTTATTACTAGAATTAGTACTTAAAAGAAATTGGATTGATTTATGCAAATTATTAATGATACTATGGTGGTGATTTGATTCTTTGTTCATGTTTTTGTGATGGTTTTAGACAGCATATCGATATGAATATTTTGCTGTCATTTTTTACAACATGAGTTCACTAGTATTTAGATATTTACTAAGATTAGTTTGGTAGAAGGTCATGAGTTTGGCATACTTTTAAAGTAGTAATGGCATCTGCTTGTCATCTGCATAGTAGGATAAAGTTACCTATATGGATTTTAGAAATAAGTTAACTTTTATCAATCTGTATGTGATTTGCTGTACAAAAAATTTATCCTGCCACTGAAGGTGACTGATCCCTGAAAATTAGTGTGTTTGAATTTCATAGTAGTGTTGTCATATCCTGCTATGGCAACAGAAAACAACTTTGAGTGAAATTAACAGTAAAGATAATGCAGTTGGAAGGCCTTAAAAAAGAAAGCAGTGGAAAGGGAAGTAATATTAATAATGCAGCATGCTAAAGATTAATCTATACCTCGTGATCAGATGAAATGAGAATTAACTTGATAAATTCATATGAGAAATCTAGATAATCAAGCTAGATAATTTAGATTTTACTAGCATATTAGATGTACCCTGGAATCATTTTTTTCTTTCAAGATAAAACAGAATTCATCATTTTCAGCTAAAAAAAAAAAAAAAAAAAAAAAAGAAAGAGAATGTAAGGTTTGTATGTAAGTTAATGTTTCAGAAGATAAGATTTTTTACAAAAAATAAGCCAGATGTTTGGATATTATCCAAGTTCAAGAGAAACTGGAAAGTGTAGAACAGACTTAAGAAAGCAGAATCAGCTAAAGAACTCAGTTAAAACCTCAAAATTAACTTTTGGAAATCTAAACAAAATCATATAGATAAAAACTGAGCAAAAACTTCTTTGCAAACAAAATGGTGGACCACTGGTACTATATCATTAAATTCACCACACCACATCATTGAGATTCATAAGTAATCCAGAAGAAATCAGAAAAACAGGCTGAGGTTTGAAAATGTAGTAATGGATAGAAAATTAAATGCTGGAAAAATAATTTTAATTTGAAAATTTAAATACAATATCAATCATCATCACTTCTTTCCATTAATCTTGTTCTTTTTATTGTCCTTTCTTCTCAGTAATGTTTTTTTTTTTTTGGTTACTTTTCATTCTCAGTAAACTATTGCATCTTAGAAGCTTTATCTCCTTAGTTGTAATGAAATGATTTTTTTCAATGGTTGAAGAAATCTTAATAACATAGCCAGTATAAGCTGCTCATTCTAAAAGTAGCTGTAAGACTTTTCAAAAGAATAAGTACCTGAAAGAACAAGTCAAATTTAGAGAACCCTAGAAAAGGACAAATTAAGGGTTGTTAATAATAAACTAACCCTACCCAGCTATACTAACATACCACAATGTCAGTCAGTTAAGTGCCATGCGCGATACACACTTGGGCGATCATGTCTCGAAAGAGACATGACTGACTGGGCAGAAGATTATCCCGCAGTAGGTTGCCATTGCTTTCTGCAGTAGACTGGTTGACCAACAAAGGCTATAGAACCCAATCTGTCCTGCTATTTAACCCATAACTGGAAGGAATAGACGGATTAATACCTTTTCCAAGGGTATTTGCGCGTAAGTGAATGCAATGAATTCAGCTGGAATTCGAACTCGGCTGCCCGATTTCTCGTTCCGAGCCGATATCCACTGCACCACAACGCACATCTGCTACCTCAATGTATGCAGAGCAATTATGGTCCTTGTAGTAAGGACACAGGATATATAGTTAAGTAGTAAGGGGGTTCAGTGTTTTAGCAGTCAGGGAATAGAGACAGAAGTGGGGACAGCAACTGGGACCAGCAGCTGTCCACACTCAGCTCAGACTGCTAGGAAAGACACTACAAATTGACATTGCCACTCTGCCTCACTATCTACTTCACAACCCCTTGAAAGATATCACTCAAGAAGAGTTGACCAACTTTTTTTTTTTATTCTTCAAGGAGAGGTACTTTGACTTGAAGGTATAATACAAATCAGTGTGATTTCTCATCTCAGCAAAAGATCATTGTTCAACGTATATATAATGTTTATTCATGCAATGTCTATGGATTCTATATGGAATTTTTACTATATTTACCTTCAGTTTGCTCAGCTATTAATTTGAACTATCTAATGCTGATATTAATATCAAATCTTTCTTTGATTTTTATTTCTTGAAGACATCATCTATTAATGTTATAACAATCAATGTCCCAAGACAATAATTTCTGCTTTTTTTTTTTTTTTTTTTTTAACAAGTTTTGTAACATTAAATGTACTGATGGTAAAAACTATAATCAAGTAAAGAAATTTTTGCCAACTTAAGTTTATATTTAAAAATTGACAAGCAAGTGAAAAAGCTGGAGATAAAGTTTATCTTCAGGGCCAATACCAAAGTTCCCTGACAATTGTTGACTTGACTACCAACCAAATAACACCAAAGAGACATGGTTAAGCAAACCACACCACAAGAGAATTAAGAAGGACTAAACCTAACAATTGTAACCACCACCACCACCACCACCACCATACACTTCACATTTAATCATTTTGATTGAAGTTCATATATTCTTGATTTCAGATAGGAATTTAGGAACTTTTCAATATATTTCAGTGACATTAATTGTTTTTTAATCATTTCATCACAAGCAAGGGTTACTGAGCATGAAATAATGAGAAAAAAACACTATTAAGAACAATAAAAAAAAAAAACAGGACTTAAAAAGGCAGAAGATAAAATTGACATTGCATCTATTTTTTTTAATATCAAAGTTGACTGAAAAGCAAGTACCCGGATGTATAAAAAAAGAAATTGTTAGCATAGAACTTGTGATTACGTTTAGCCATTTCAAACCTAAAATGATGAGACCTTACTTCCAATCTAGTACTGTGCATAAGGTCTAAATATCATAAAGGAAAGTTTACAGAAAAATTACATGAAAGTTATTCTACTATGGTAGGAAAGTGACTGAAACTGAATGTTTCCAAAATTATAGTTTATAATTATAGTTTAGAGATGTAGAAAAAAAAAAGTGTCAGTTTAAACAAACCCCAAGAGGATATCGGTTGAATAAAATGAATACATTTGTATGAAAGCATTTTACTATTAATAAAGTAACCACAGTAATCAATTCAATATCTAAATCTAAACTTATTTTATAAATGGAACTTTGTGTGTGTGTTCATTACCTATAGACTCCAAAACGGCTGAACCGATTTTCTTGAAAATTTACACAGTTGTACTATAAGCATCTGCAAGTGTTCTTAGCTAGGTTTTGCATCAAGGTACCCTTGATAAATATTGAAAATTGAAAAAAATCGGGTTATAGAAGGAGTGGTCTATTTTTAATCAAATTTGATACACTCATAGACAAAGACAAGAAATGATATTCAGAAGTTTCAAGGTTGCAGTTCTTACAATAGTGCAGAAAATTGATTATATATATATATATGTATATATATATATATTTATAAAAGCAAAGATGTTTGTGTATGTGTGTTTATCTGTCTGTCTGTCCTTTATACAAATCCACAATTTTTATCCGATTCTCACCAAACTTCAAAATTTGACTTACATCCATTCATTTTTCTTTCAGTCTATGGTTTTGCTTTAACTGGAAACAACTATTGCTTTTTAGTCTTTCATGTCAATATCCAAAGAGTCTGAGCTCCATGGATTAGTTTTAAAGCTTTCATTACACCCGAGCAATGCTGGGCTATACTGCTAGCATATATATATATATATATATATATATATATATATACACACACACTAGGGGCGATTGGTAAATTGTTGCAATTATTTTATTATTTCAAATATTCTTTAGGCTGAGTCTGAGCTCCAGGACCATGGATTACTTTTAAAGCTTTCATTACACCCGAGCAATGCGGGGCTATATGCTAGTATGAATACTAAAAATCAGTCTTAAATATTTTTTTTCCTTCAAAAGTTGACAAATGAAACATTCATAGCATTTAAAAAATAAAAATAAAAAAAAATAAAAATTAAAATGTGGTTATATTAAGCATAATTTTCTTTGACAACAATGAAACCTGAAGAAAAGATTTCATTTTTAAAAAAAGGAAATCAATAAAATGTTTGAACCATGATCCACATATATAGTTATTATTTCATCAATACTTGCAAAGCAACCACATAAAAAACATTGTAAGCATAATTATTATTATTGATCCTGATCTGATGGTCCAGCTTCAGTCACTTTCCCACAGCCATAAGGTTGCCTCTCTCTGCCTTTTCTATTAATAATTCCAGGGTAATTGTTCAGATGAGCTCTTTGCTATGGTACCTAAAATTTTTAATTTAAGTTCAGTAGTAGACTGGCATCAAGATCCCATCAATTTAAAGTTGAGCTGGCTAGATGTAGTCGTAAGTTCCATGCTAACAGTTTATTTTCTTGCACTTTTCACTGGTGGAACTCCCTTCTTATTCCATGTATTCCAGCCAACTTTAATCTACAAAAATTTAAATGCAATGTCAATCACTATCTTCTGTCCTCCTGATTGCTTCTTCCCTTTCCCATTCATCATTGTTTCTGTTCTTAATTCTTCCCCACCCTGTAACAACTTGTTTCTTAGTGGCTTTACTACTTTGCATGGGGTGATACCAATTTAAGAAACATATCATTAATCAACATAGACTACAGAAATTTGTTAAAATATTAAATTGTCCCAATTTTACCAATTCCTTCATCAAATCAGTTTGAGAGGTCAGTCAAAATATAACTGACAAAGAAATTAATAATTACATAATTTTAACTATATTCATTATTTAATTCATTCACTCATACCTATGTTTTATAGATTATGAAATGTGTTCAATAAAGTATTTCACAAAAAAGTGTTGGAACTGTATATAAAAAGAAAAATAATTCAGTAAATATATAAAAATAGAAAAGGGTGTAAGACAAGAATGTATCTTCTCATTGGACTTATCCAACCTTTAAGATAAGACAATTCTGAGAGAATTAAAAGTCCTACCAGGAGTCATTCAGTCAGTCAAGTGCCATACGTGATAGACGCTTGGGCGATCATGTCTCGAAAGAGACATGACTGACTAGGCAGAAGATTATCCCACAGTAGGTTGTCATTGCTTTCTGTGGTAGACTGGTTGCCAACCAAGGCTATAGAACCCAATCTGTCCTGTTATTTAACTCATAACTGGATTAATACCTTTCCCAAGGGTATTTGCATGTAAGTGAATGCAACGAATTCAGCTGGAATCTGAACTCGGCTCCCTGATTTCTCATTCCAAGCGGATATCCAATGCACTACAACGCACATCCTAGGTGTCATTAGTGAACTCAATCTTAACATTAGATATGCAGATGACAGTGTTAATAACAGACATAGAAAGGAAACTACACGAGCTTATTAAAGGAAAGTGAGAAGAAAGCCCTAAACATCAATTTTTTTTTTTTTATCATTTCACCCCAAGTAAGGCATTCCACTGCCACTATTGCACAGGGGGTTACATTGGGGAAAGTGATGAGAAAGAGTGGTTAGTTACAGGAAATGTTGAAAGAAGGGTGATGGATGAGGATACTGAGGATGGGTGTTGGGTAGATGGAAAGAGTGTTTGAGAGAATGGATGCACGTTAGTGTGATAAGAGGTGTCTATTGACCTTACATTTAAATTCCTAGAGATTGTAGCTGTCGGGGAAGCAAGTATATGGAAGGGAATTCCACAGGCGGGAAGTGCAAGAAGCTGTTAGAGTAGAAATTGCAGTTACATTCTATCTGTTTCACTGTAAAAGAGTGGGACCTAGTTGCTAATCTAGTAGCACGTGCAAATTCATACTTAGGGGGCACCAGCGATCTAAGTTCATCGGAGCAGAGGCCATGAAAGTATTTATAGAAGAGGTACAGGGAAGCCACATCACACCAGTGAGAGAGTGACTACAGCCAGGCTGCCAAGTCAGTATGGATCACATCACAGATTCCATGTTGTATTTTAAGAACCCCGAGGAGAATAGCAGGGGCACCTGACCAGATGTGGCAGCAGTATTCAATACACAGGCAGATGGTAGATTTATATATGTGTAGGATGAATTGTAAAATAAAATGTATAGTTGTTAGCAAAAAGAACTCAACATGTTAATTACAAATTGGAAATGCTAAAATCTAGCAAGTAGAAAAATCTAAATATCTAGGAAATATTTTAACAGAGGACAGAAAATGCAATACCAAAATTCATAGGATAGTGAAAGAAGCCTACCAAAAGCTTGGCAAAATATTAAGAAACATGAAAATTTCATTAGAAACCAGGAAAGACAGTACTGAATTGTTATTTCATATATGCTAGTGAATGCTTAGCAGTCTCCTTACAGATGAAGAGACTTGAAGCAACAAAAATGTGGTTTTACAAAAAGATGAGGAAATCACAAGGATTGAATGTGAGAAATGAAGTTATAAAGAAAATGGATACAAATGAGACTTATTCTTATAATCAGAAAGTGATAGTTAAAATTTCTAGGACACACAAGAAAAGAAAGCTTGGAAAATCTGACACTTACAGCATATATTGAAGGCAAGAGAGACAGAAGAAAACAATACATAACCAACCTAATGAGCTTGTGTAAATGAATAGCACACAACAGAAATTCAAAAAGATAACAAAAACAGAAAAATTACTAAGAGCTATAAAAGACAGGAAGTCATGAAGAGCCATGATCGTTCGTGTACTAAAAGCATATGGTACATTGAAAGACTTTCAATATTTTATTAAAAAAATAATAATAATAATTAGAAATTAAGTTGTAAAATATATAAATTGAAAAAAATAAAAATACTGACTTTTTTTTTAAAATCATTTTACCCAAAGCAACGTGAGACTGCCACTAGTGTGCAGAGGGTTACAGTGAGAGAAAAGACTGAGTACAGTGGGTATTGAAGAAAAGATAAAAGATGAATGGGATTCAAGAAAATAGAAGATGGCAATTGATATTGCATTTACATTTTTGGAGATTGTAGCTATCAGGAAGCAAGTAAATAGAAGAGAATTTCAAAGGTGGGAAGTGAAAGAAAAGAAACTGTTGGAGTAGAAGTGATGGTTACATTTAAAATGGTGGGGGCCTAGATGCCAATCTAGAAGCATGCTTAAATTCACATGAACTGGGCACCAGGGGAAATAAAAAAGCTTGTCAGAGTAGTTGCCATGAAAATATTTGTAGAAAAGACAGAGGGAAACTTCATCCCACCAGTGCGAAAATGACTGAAGTTGAGATGTCAAATCAGGACAGATTACATTCAATAAACACTTCAATAAGAAGCACTTCAATAAGAAATTAATATTAACTAGCAGAACCCATGGAATTTACACGGAAGGATAATTATGATATCCTGGAAAAATTTTACTTTGTCATACTGCAAATGATAGTAACATCTTAAATAAAATAATAAAATTTTAAAAGAATTGTTTTCATTTTTATTATTATTAAATAATTTAATAATATACAAAGTTTTAAAAATATTTTTTAAATCTTCAAAGAACTGATTGTGAGTAGACTTTTTAGTCAAGATTGATGATTATATTGCCTATTTAAAATTGAAAAGTTTAATAAAAATCATTTTATTATTAATCAAAAACTTTTTTCTTCAGTGTATAATGTCCTTAATAGTTAATTAATTCAGCAGTTAGAAGCTTTCCAAATTAAATTATATCAGAGTTTTATTGCATTTTTTGTTTTACTCTTAAAAGAAAATTCTCAGATAATGATTGCAAACTTAAAATAAAAAAAATAGATGATTTATATTCTCCAATGAGTCCTGCATTGAACAAATAAAACAAAAGTTAGCCATCAATATAAAATTTATTAAGATTTCATGAATTTATGTGGAAAGGGGGTAACAGAGGTAAAAAAAAATATTTTTATCAAGATTTTTAAAAAATGATAATTACAAAAATAATTTCATTCATTTGTGAATGAGTACTGGTAGTTTCATTAAAATCCGACAATTATTTGATTTTTGCAAGAATTTCCAAATTAATGTGTTTGTCACCGAAAAAAAGTGGGTGATGTAATCATGTTTCCGTTGTAAAACAGTTGTAATGTTTTTTTAGCCGCTAACTCAAATCAGAACAAAACTTTCTGACAAAACTTCGAAAATGTTAGAAGGGATTAAAAAATTTTGTAAAATAATCAAAGTTACTTTAAAGGCTCCTTTGTTCATTGTAAACAGAAAAGACCAACTGAGCAATGGCCAAGGGTGTAAAAGAGGCCAGAAATGTTATTAGGTCACGTGATAAGACAACCTACCTATTTTTACTATATTGTACAGTACATACACACAGCTTAAGCTGCTGCTGCTGCTACAATAAAGACTTTCTTCACTTACTCTCTCACTCTTTACTACCCTTCTGTTTGGCAAAGGTGAGAGAAAGGCTGAGGAGAGTAGCATTTAAAAAGATAGAGGAGAAGGAAAAGCTCGTATAGAGAGTAAGTTGCATAATGGACTGACGGACAAACTAAGTAACTACTTAAAGAAGGAACAAGCACATTTATAATATGATGGTTTAAACATTTTTGAATGACCAAGTCAGTCAGTTAAGTGTCATATATGATACATGCTTGGATGATCATGTCCTGGAAGAGACATGACCGACTGGGCAGAAATGTTTCTCACAGTATGTTGCCAATCAAGGCTAAAAAAACTCAACTGTCCTGCTATTTAACCATAGCTGGAAGGAAAAGAGACAGATTAATACTTTTTCAAAGGCACATAAGTGAAAGCAAAGAATTTGACTGGAATTCAAATTCAGCTCTTCAATTTCTTGTTTCAGGCTGATTATATGGTGATACCGAGCAAAAGCGATGGACCGGATGTTTGCACTTTCACGACCAAAAAGCAAATGACCAAAAGTCGTCCATGCACCACAGATGTTCTGGTTGAAAACTAAAAATTAATTAAATATTAACTTTCCAATTAGCGAGCTTACGCGAATTTTATTTATCAGCCAATGGGAAGCCCAGAACCAAATACAAGTGTAAAATCCCAAATGAGCTGCTGTGATCCAAAGAGAAGATATAAAAAGCAGATACAGAAAGCATCGACAGGCAGACCGACTCGAGGAGAAGAGAGTAATTAATATCTCCCTTGACCAAATCAAGTGGCTTACTATGCTCGTCTCCCTTACCTCTTTCCTTCTTCCCTGCCTCAAAAACTACTTACTGACCTAAGGAGTGAATACATCAAAGACATTCCTTACTTACACGCTCTCAAATTCCTAAGAATTAATTCTCTTTCAGCATTTTATTGCCTTGAACATTTTAATGTCCATTGGACCTATACTTCATTACTTCAATTGTAAAAACATTAATTGATATATGTATATATAAAATGTTATTTTTCTACTCAAATTGCCTTTCTTGATTTATAATCATTTTATGACTTATAGTGGGCTATCTACAACAAGGCCAAATTCCGTTAACCTGCAACAGTATACAACTACCCTTGACTAGAACAGACTCTCCACTACTAACAGAAAATAATAGATAAGCAATCCACTATAATATCCACTGTATCACAACTACTAGCATCTAGATCCCACCCTTTTACAGTGAAATCAATTTAATGCAACTGCAACCTCTACTTTAACAGCTTTTTTGCACACACTTCCCGTCTATGGAATTCCATTCCATATACTTGCTTCCCTGACAGTTACAATCTACAAGAATTGAAATGCAAAGTCAATTGCCATCTTTTATCTCCTTGACTCCCATCCTTTGCCTGACAACCCTTGTATCATGTTCTTCCTTTCCACTCTAATGCAGTCTTCTTCACACCTGTATTCTCATCCTTTTCATACTCATTCTCTTACACTCCCATAACTTGTTCCTCTTCTTATGTAACCCCCTGTGCGCCAGAGGCAGTTCTACCTTGCTTGGGGTAAAATGATTTAAAAAACAAAAAACAAAAAAAACAAAAAAAAAACACACACACACACACGTCCGAGTAGTAAACTTTTTAAGAATATAACCTGGAAAGTGTTTTATCAAAGAAAGGAAAATTCTTACTGAACTTCAAATATGCATTGGACTAGCAAAAAAATGCATTCCAGAAGCTAAGCAAAGTAATGAGAAACAGAAAGATTTTGATACAAATATATCCATCCTCTTATATGACAGTGAATACAGGACTATCTCCTCACTGATGAAGAGAACAAAAATTGTGAACAAAGTAAATATGCAACAGGGAAGAAAATGGCAACAAAAAGAATCAGGAGGAGAGCTGAAATTTCTTGGACATATGAGGAAGGAGGGCTTGAAAAACTTAACCCTCACAGAGCATATTGAGAGTAAGGGTTAGGGGAAGACAGTGAGTCACCTACCTGATAAACTTGTGTAAATGAATAGCAGAATGTGGCTTGGAAAGATTATCAAAGGGAAAAAAGCTGTTAAAGGCCACAAAGGATAGAAAGTTGTGGAGAGCCATGATCACTAATGTTCTGAAGAGACATGGCACATAGAAGAAAGAAACTTGTAAGAAGGGAAAATCATCCTTATGAATTCCAACCAATATGACATGTAAACACTTATAACGAATAAATTCAGGTTTTGTGAATGCCAAATAATTATGCAAAAATGTTTGGTATATTAATACTGTCTAAAAATAGTATACTATTAACTAAAATTTCCCGCTCATTATTCATTAAGTACAAACAACAAATTTTCTAATGCATAAACATGGGAAAAGATTCAATAATGCTGAGTATTAGAAAATAAGTCTAAATTTATCTTTAACTTTATATACGAATTTCTCAAACATACTGTTCCTTAATATTTTAAATTTCTTACAAACATCCGGTGTTTGTAAAAAATGAATTGCAAAGTTAGATTTGAATAACTACAGCTAGTAGCCAATATCACCTAATCAGTAAAGCAGCTGCCATGAAAAAGTAGATTCCTAAAGAGAAAAAAAAATGTAAATTTGTATCTTATCAAATGCTTATTCTACATTTCTGATTCATCCTGAATGCCAAACATTACAGAATAATATTCTGAGAGTTGCAATAAAAAGTAGCAGAAATTAAAATGAAAGAAATTTGGGTGGAACAGAGTGAAATTGGATAACTGACAATAATAACTGGAAAACAAAGTTATTGCCATTTGAAATTTTGCTTTTTTGTAATGTTTTCATTAGACATAAAATTTTTTATTAGTATAATCATTATATTTAGCAGGTACAAACATTTCAGTAGACATGTAATGTTTTTAAACAATTGAGTTAATGTCTACCAGACTAGAGATCATACTCTCAACTACTGGCATGTGTTTACACAGTGTATATTCTTCTATGTGCCCTGTCTCTTCAGGACGTAGGTGATCATGGCTTTCCACGTCTTTCTATCCCTGGTGGCTCTTAGCATGCCTTCTGTTACACCATGCAACCCTCGTTCCATCATCCACCTGATTAGGTCCTTCAAATATGTTATCCGCTGCTTTCCCGTCTCTTTTTCCTTCTATCTGGCCTGTTAGTATCAGGTTCTCCAAGCCCTCTTTCCTCATTGCACGTCCCAGGAACTTCAGTTGTCTCTTCCTGATGCTCAGTATTAATTTCCTTTGTTTCCATCCTTTCCAAAACCTCATCACATGCTCGATCCATGATTCACAGCATTCTTCTGTAGAAACACATTTCAATTGCTTCAAGCTTTTCCTTCATCTTCGATGATACTGTCCAGCATTCACTGCCATATTGAAGAACTGACATCACATAGAAATCCAGTACTCTCTTCTTTGTTTCTAGCGAAATTTCCCTGTTTCTTAATACTTTACTCAGCTCACAGAATGCATCCTTGTGCTTTTGGATCTCAGGAATATAAATGTATAAAAACTGCTGTGACCACAAAGTGAGGGGCCAGTTTATATATTGATTGTAATATGTAATTGATCCCCCACTTTATATCCAGTATGTTTCTGCAGAACCACATTTCGGTTGCTTCAAGTTTTTCCTTCATCTTTGATGATATTGTCCAGCATTCACTGCCATATTGAAGAACTGCCATCACATAGCAATCCAGTACTCTCTTCTTTGTTTCTAGTGAAATTGTCCTGTTTCTTAATACTTTAACTCAGCTTCTGGAATACGTCTTTCGCCATGCCAATTTGCCTTTGGATTTCTGTGTTGCATTTTTGGTCTTCAGTTAGAAAACTTCCCAGATATTGAAATTTTTGTACCTGCTTGTCTTTAGTATCCCCCCACCTGTATTTAGCATATTGGGCTGTCCTTTTTACTGATGACCATGCATTTGGTTTTCTTGCAGTTTATTTGAAAAACTGCTAAAATCCACCTTCCTCCACCATGCACTGAGAGCTTAGAGTTAGAATCTCCAACTGATGTCAAATCAGTCGGGTTTCAATCCTGGCTGGAAGCAACTGGTTGTCTAATTGTACTGATGAGCTGTGATACAGCAAAACAGGACTGTCTGTGGATGACTATATATATGTGTTGTGGAGTAGATTTTGCACTAAAGGTTATAATCGTGCTATGTCGGTAGCTATTCAACTTAACGTACCCAAAATGTTAGGAACTTGGTAATCTTCCACTGAAAGCTGACTCCTTATATTTGGCTAACTGCTGACTGATATCAACTGAACTCCAATAGAAGTCTAAAGAACTCCCATGAACTTTCTGTTAACTGTTATTAATATAGGAGGGAGAGTTCATTATCTCAAGAATAGGTATGTTTCTTTATAACAATATAAAAACCCCATAATTTACAAGAACCCTTAAAACATTTTAAATAAAAAAATTGGGTTTGAAAATACTATTTAAATCACAATATCAAAGGCACCTCACTATAAGAGAGCAACTATATATATATATATATATATATATATATATATATATATATCAATCAATTTTTTCCTACCATCAACCTTACATTATTTAACAGTGGAAATGGAATTTTGAAAGTTTTTTTTTTTAAATAGATGATCATGTGATGCCCTGCTGTATGCATGATGTGATAGCTTTAAAGAATGCTCCTTCTCAAAAACAAAAAAATTAAGTAACAGTCAAAACATGAGGACAAAATAACAACATTGAAAAATATGAAATCCTTAAAAATGGCCAGTGAAAGTGCTTGGAAAGTTGAAAATTATAGAGCACTCCTTATCTCCAGCAAAAAAGAAATAAGTAAGAATATTGGAAAAATCTACAATCTTCCTTGTCAGGAATTTTTAACAAAACATGTTTAAAAGAACAATTGCTGCCAAAATAAGCATTAATGTGTGTGTGTGTGTGTGTGTGTGTATTTTCTTTAAGACTCAAACTTTCAGCTGGTAGATATTAATTTCACTATTTTAAAAATATATTTACTAAAACATTTACCCACTAAATATAATGTTAATCTCAAATTCATTAATTACTCTCTCTCTCTCTCTCTCTCATAAATGAGATGACGATATATTTTTATATATTAAGAACAAAATTGTATGACAAAAACGAAAAAAGTTTACTTGTGATGCATTTTATCAGACTAAAGTTTTTATGCTGGTCTAACTACATATGTGCACAACAGAGGAATGCTGAAAATTTTAGATTTTCTTTTTTTTTTTATCTAACCAAGTTCATTTAGTGATTTTTTTTCTTACCATCACTTTTGTAAGTAAGTATTCCATAATGCAATATTAGAAAATCTGTCAGGAATTGTGAGATATTGTAAGAGCCAGGGCACAAATTTACTGTGAATAACCTTGAAATTAAGGTACTTTCTGGATATTTACATTGTAGTGAATTATTTTCTCCTTTGATCAGTACAGCATTTTTTATGTCAAAAGTGTGGTCAGTCTTGTTACAGTGAGCAACTAATGCATTTAACGTATTTTGTAAAATATCCCTTTTGTGTGCATATAATATTATTTAAATTCCTTGAGGTTTCTCCTATGTATTCTTTGTGACAATTATTACAGGTGATGAAGTAAACTTCTTTAGGTTTTAGCTAGTTTTGTTGAGTATTAAGTATTTTATTATTTTAAGAGTAGTAGTAACAAATTTTATATTGAATTTAAATAGATTCTTTTTGATTATAGATGTAATAGAGTTAGTAGGCAGGATAATAATTTTTATCCATTGGGTTTCTCAGGAGGGGCCATTTTTTTTTTTTTTTTGGAATATTTTATGAAATCTTTTATTTCACATTGAATATAAAATAATTAGGGTACTTGAGAAGTTTGAAAGTTATTTTTCAATGTACCTCTTTGTGTAAATAATCTGAGCTGCATATTCTTAGTAGTTAGGTAGAATTCGATAATTTGCCAGATTTTATTTTGTTGTTATGAGAACAGAAATTTATAAGGTCATTTTTGTTGGTCGATTTCTGGTGGACCAATCAATGCTACTTCACATTTAATAATGATTATTACAAAAATTTGAATTAGAAATGGGATTGCCTCTCAATGGAATGATGACATGTATCATAGAATATCTTGAATCAGGTCCTTTCCAAAATATTTTACCCAATTAACATACTTTTATTATATTGACGATGATCTACTTATATACCCTCATGATACTGATTTACCTAACATCAAGTAAACAAAGTTGAACAAACAACTTAATTCACATACCAAATTGAAGAATACAATTCCTCACTCTTCTGAGATATCAAACATAATCATTAGCAACAGTTTAAACCTCAGTATCCACCAGAAATGTGGATGAATAGTAGACTTATAAATATATGCAATAAATTCTGGAAAGAAAAATTGTCTAGCATGACACAGTGAACCAAATTTCCTAGCAAATGATCAAGATTAATCTTTCAACTTTTTGTTAGCAGAAAATGTTTGCTCAAGAAGGTTCAACGAGTCACTCTCCAAGAGGTTAGCATCAAGCATGTTGATGAAAAACAAAAAGGGTTCTCTCAGAAGATTAAAAAGGGAGAAGATTAATTTTGAAGGCATTAGAATAGCCATTTCTTGTCCTAGTTAACAAAAGATTGTAGGTCAGTTACCAATTTGACCATATCAAACTGATCAGAGTTACTATTAAGACAGGAGTAAATAAATGTGTCATCAGCCTAGATACAGAGTTGGGAACTGATGATGTAGGAAGGTCATTTATGAAAATTAGGAACAACATAGGCCTAAGGAGACACCCACATTAATACAAAAAGTTCTAGAAGAGTGACCATTCATTTTACAATTTGATAAGAAAAATTTTATCAGTTCAAAAATTCATCCAGAAATACCATAATCCGGTAACCTATTGAAACTTGTGAAGATCAGTATGCAAAACTTTGTCAAACACCTTCAAGATATCCAAAGCAACAGCTCCAGCTTCATTCTTATCTAAAGCTAAATAGACTCTTTCAGCAATAAATGTTAATCCATCAACAGCTAATATAGAGTAGCAATAAATATAAAGTTACAATAAAATTATATCTTAACAGTAAAACAAAATTTATTCCAGCAGAATTCATTCATTGTATATTTAGGAGGCAATTTTTTTTTTACTAATAATATTTTCTAAGAAAGAGATTTTGCTTAAATTCTTAAATGCTTGTATATCTATGAAAAAACAAAATATTAGTTTTAATGCAAAATATGTGCGTTGTGGTGCAGTGGATATCAACACGGAACGACAAATCGGCGAGCTGAGTTCTAATTCCAGTTAAATTCTTTATGTTCACTTTATGCGCAAATACCCTTGGGAAAGGTATTAATCCATCGCTTCCTTCCAGTTATGGGTTAAATAGCAGGACAGATTGGCTTCTATAGCCTTGGTCGGCAACCAGTCTATCGCAGAAAGCAATGGCAACCTACTGTGGGATAATATTCTGCCCAGTCAGTCATGTCTCTTTCGAGACATGATCGCCCAAGCGTGTTTCACGTATGGCACTTAACTGACTGACTGAATATAATAGCTGGAAACATAATTAAAACTTCTACTGGGCATAGAGTGGGGGATCAGTTTTATATTGTTATGAAGTAATAAACTGATCCCCCACTAATTATTACTTAATAATATAATAAATCTCTTCCCCCTCTAGCTATGAGTTAAATAATAGGACAGATTGAGTTCTATAGCCTTGGCTGGCAACCAGTCTACTGCAGAAAGCAATGGTAACCTACTGCAGGATAATCTTCGGCCTAGTCAGTCATGTCTCTTTTGAGACATGATCGCCCAAGCGTGTATCACATATGGCACTTAACTGACTGAATCTTACATCAAACAGAAAAACATAAAATAACAATGGTAAGTGTTTTAATTATCTTACTGTTATTGCTGAAATGAATACAAAATAATTGCTTAGATTTTATTGGCAAACATTACATTTCCTTCCAGCTGACCAAGCTCAGTAATATGATCCACCTTTTCATATAGTTTTAAAATAAAGAGAAAATACAAAAGTAATATCCGTTTACTCTTCGTTTAAAATAATTATTGACCTCAAATAATTGTGCATGTGCTTCTGAAAAAATTTTATGTAGAACAAATAATTTTAAAATGGTAAAAAAATTTTATATTCAGAAAATTAAATAAATATACAGCACAGTTTCCAACTTGACATTTGTAAATAACAGCTAAGTGACTTTGCAATAACATAACAGTGACATAACAGTCCTATAACATAACAGTAAAAGTCAGGTATCAATTTGTTTCTGCATTGATAAAGTGAACCCCACTTCTAAATCATTTTTTTTTTATTCTGACAAGTGTCACAACCTTAAGAAGGCCTAAAGAATGCTAAATCTACAAAAATTATTTCCAATAATCTTTCCCTTTTTGCAAGTGGATGAGTCTATTTAAGTAGTGATATATTAAAATATGTACCCCATTGATTCATGTCATATCAGGCCTTACAAATAATTTAAAATAATTTAGTTCAAGTTTATCCTTGCCAAATTTAGTATATAAGACTTGGTATAAAAACAAATCTGGTTAGAGCTTTGTCATACAATACTAGGCAATGGGAAACAGCTCATGTAATTTACGCAGAAATAGCAATTACTAATAATGGCCAGAAAGTAATTTTAGTCTATGCTAAACAGAACAATACTCAAGACAGTGTCTGCTGTATCTTCATTTTTATTAAGCTAACCTTATAAACTATTGCTAGAGACGTTGATCTTCAGTAGCTGCTTTATTAGTGTGGCTTTGTATCAGATCAAACTTAGTAAATATTCTGCTACTAGCATACCTATGCCATCAAAAATGTTAGCAATTGTTAGAAAATTTAATTATGGGATGCAATGAAACAAAAGTCTTGAAACAATGCATTAAGATTCAATAAAATGGAGTTATAAAGTTTTGTTTTCTATGGCCTAACCCTTTGTAGGTTATTTAAAGCCAGAAAATGTTTTTAGATTGTAAGAAAATTTTTTTTAGAGAATTGTTTAGTGATACAAGCTTTACTAATACCCATTAATATTTATAGATGGAGAAAAAAAAAAAGTGGATTCATGCTGTTCACAAGAATATTTGTATATAAGTAAATATAAGAAACCCAATGCGAATTGGAACTCTTCTCTCCAATTAACAATTCCAAAACTTTATGCATTATACTACCCATACATTCAAGCTTACAGTGTCTGGTATTCTCAAACAGCCATGCCATGTACATTGTCTCAATACTGTCCACATTCCCTCTGTATTCCATCAGTGACAAACAAGTCAGTTTCATTCAAAAAGCTTTTTAACATGAACCACTACTAGCTGGAACTGATTCCCAAGAGAATGTTTCCTTGATCACTACAATCTTATTCTGTTCAAGTCTATGGTTAACCACTATCTCCCCTTTATATCCCTATGAACTTCCTCTTAATGTAACACTGTAGTAGCCACTGGACTTTGTACAGGATGAACCTTAGTGTAAAAAACACTACAGGGTAAGTGAAAAACTAAACCCCCATTTTAAAATACTTATAATTTATTTAATAACTATAATTTTTACAATAAATAGATACGAGAGGAAAGCATTTAGCATAAGGTTTTATTTAAAATTCAATACGGACACCAGATCTAGTTACTAGTCTCTCAAGCCACCCAGAAATTGCAGGAACTGCTTTCACCATGAACTCTTGTGGCATGGAAGACATCTTTTCTTGTATTTACCCCTTAAGTTCTTTGAAAAGTCTTGGTTTGGTATCTTAGATTTGTTCCTTTAACCAAACCCCCCCAAAAAAAGTCACATGGTGTTAAGTCAAAACTGAAGTCCTGAATTAACATCCTGTTACATAAAATAGGGAGTTACTTTTCAATCACCCTGTATATGTAACTGAACTTTTGAAAAATGGCTAAGAACCACTAACAGCTGCTTTTCTATTTTTAAATACTAATCCATACTTTTTTGTATCATAAAGCTTCCCCACGTTAAATCACAAACAGAAAGATAAACAGTAATTCATAATACCTGATTAATTTGTTTTGTTTGCCACATTGTTTTGGTATTTTCAAATTTTCTTGTGCATTTTAAAGCAAACCTTACTCAAGGAAAAATAATGTCAGGACAGCTTAATACTTATATCTCATAAATATAATAGATTATACCACAAATATTTTTTAACATTTTTGTTCTTTTGTTTTTACTAGACTGTACAAAGGCTATTGTTTTTATAAGAATATTGTAATTTAAGAATGTGTAACTGCAATAAAAAGAAAAGTGATCTTTGTTCATAAATAAAATATGACACTATTATGTATTTTATTGTATATAAATATATATATTTTATGCTTACGGTCATATCATGTTGAATACACTGGTTATCGCTCAATCAACAAAGTTAAGCAACGTTGAGCCTGGTCAGTACTTAGATGGGTGACTGCTTGGGAAGACCAGGTGCTGTAAGCATTATTGACAGATGTGTGTTGTGGTGCAATGGATGTCAGCTCGGAGGGGGGAATCAGTGAGCCGAGTTCTAATTCCAGTCAGACACTTTGCATTCACTTACGCACTGGTACCCTTGGGAAAGGTATTAATCCATCCCTTCCCTCCAGTTATGGGTTAAATTACTGAGGTCTGTTGTTCATGCGATCTGTGGCAGACTTCTGCACCAATTGTTTGTTATCAGCAGTTCCAAAAAGTGTGGATGGTGCTATACAAGCCTTCACCACTTTAAACAATTCTTTGTGTGGTAGTCTGTGTTAGACACTCATACATCGAAATCAACGGGAGAGTTCATTATATATATATATATTGTTTTCATTTTATAATTACCATGTTCATAGTGTAATGTTGTAATTATTATAAAGAGAAAGGTTTATTGATCTATGAATAAGGGTTTGCTTTGTTTAACCTTTAGCACACTGCATTATTAATATTAATTCCCTGTTCATTACATTTTTTCAAGGTCTCTCAATCACAGTATCCTTACAGTTAATTTTACTTAAAGTTGTTTTCTGTTGCCATAGCAGGATATGACAATACAACTATGGAATTCAACATATTTATTTTCAAGAATCAGAGTGATCTTCAGTGACAGGACAAACTTTTTGTACAGCAAACTTATGGGCCATTTAATGCTGAAATTTAATTTTCTTAGGAGTTTTCAAGTAATAAAAATATGATATATGTTATTCTGATTTCACAATTGAATACATGGTAGATGATATTCAGATGATACAAGTTCTTAAAGAAATCATTGTAAACTATTATATAGATTAATATCATAAAAGAGTTATTTCATGCTGATTATGTTCACCAGCATATTAACCTCTATGTGTTATTTAATGCCAAAAGCTAAATATTTTTAACATGATTTTATGGTTTCAACTACAGATAAAATTTACTGTTGGTCATTTTACTTTCAAAATGTATTATTCATAATTCTACTATGAAATGTATTGATGGTCATTTTGCTTTAAACTTGTATTGTCAGTAATTTATTTATGTAAAAATCTATTGCTGGTATTTTTATACTTTTGTTTGGGAGGTCACCATAGCTGGGATCCTAACAGGTGCTACCAGCCTAGGTTAGAGTAGACCTGGAAACAACAGTAATTAAGAGACAGTTCCACACTCCCCAATCTCCTGATCAGAGGCTTTGCTGCCAGATATAGTTTATCATCATACCCAGGACTTATGAATAAGGAAACTATAGGAAAACCAGCACAATAGAGAAAACTGAATGAAGAAAATGTACTCTCTGTCATTTTTAACTATCTTGAAGTGGAGTAAATATATTGAATCAATTGATAAATCTACTGATAGGAAAGTTGGCTTACTGGTTTTCATGCCGGAAATTTTCTTTTTAAATTCATCTTACAAATTTTATAAATCTGCCATTCCTCCAAGCATTTAATATTGCTGCCATATCTGCTCTGGTGCTTTTGCTATAGATCTGGAGATTCTTGACAAAAATCAAAGAATAGTCAGTAATGTAATCAATACTGACCTGTAACTATCCTTTGTCTTTTCTAGAAAGATTTTCATGGAAATTGGTTTGATAAGCTTTCTTTTCCTTGAATTTAAGTATGCTACTAGATTGGCACCTAGGTCTGACCATTTTCTAGATGTAATCATCAGTCCTTTTCTAAAATTTCCTCACTTGTACTTCTTGCCTTTTGAACTCGGTTCTGGTTTTTTGCTTCCCTGCCACCTAGAATCTTCAAAAATTGAAATGCAATACCAATCACCATATTCTGTCTTCTTGGCTGGACAATAGAAGTATTTTACTTTCCCCTCACTAAAATCTTATACTCTTTCACTTCCAGTATTCCCTTAGTTATTTGTGGCATTATCATCTGTCTTGGAGTGAAGTGGCTTAAAACCCACACACACAGAGTTTAGAAATTCAAGTGCAGTGCAGTACTAGACTAGCAGCTAGATCTCATCATTTTACAATTAAATGGCTAAATGTAACTGTAAGGTCTATGCTAACAGTTTCTTCTCACACACTTTTCACTTGTGGAATTCTCTTCTGGCATCTTGCTTTCCAGTTGACTTTGATCTTAAAAAATTTAAATGCAATGTTAATTGTTATCTACTGCGTTTTTAATTTTTATTCTGTTAATATTCTTTCACACTCAACAACCTCTTTGTATCTTAGTAGCTTTATTGTCTTATTTTGGGGTGAAATGATCTAAAGAAAAAAAAGGATATATACTAAAATTACACACACACACACACACACACACAGAACTGGTATTTTGTATTTACAAAGCTAAAAATAAGACTACAATTCATCCATGCGTGGAATATTGTGGCCACATTCTGGTGCCCCTGCTAGTTATCTTGAGCTCCTTGATAAAATCCAAAAAAGAATCAGCAATATTATTGGTCCTGATCTGGCTGCTTGGCTACAGTCACTTTCCCATCATAGTAAAGTGCCTCTGTGCCTTTTCTATAAATACTTTCATAGTAATTGTTTGGATGAACTTTTCACTATGGCATCAAGACTTTTTTTAAAATTTAAGTGCAGTACTAAACTGTTGGATGTATGTTGGGGTGCAATGGATATTGACTCAGTACAACAAATCTGGGAGCTGAGTTCAAATTCCAGTTGAATACCTTGCATTATGCCCAAAAACCCTTGGGAAAGATATTAAGCCATCTCCACACTCCAGTTATGGGTTAAATAATAGGACAGACTGGGTTCTATAGCCTTAATCAGCAGCCAGTCTACTGCAGAAACCAATGGCAACCTACTATGGGATAATCTTCTGCCCAGTCAGTCATGTCTCTTTCAGGACATGATCACCCAAGCATGTATCATGTATGGCACTTAACTGACTAAACTATTGTTGAGATCTCATCAATTTACGGTTGAGCTAGCTAGATGTAACTGTAAATTCTATGCTAATATTTTTTAGCAACACTTCTTTCTTGTAGAACTCCCATCTAGCTCTATGCTTTCCAGGTAATTTTAATTTGAAAAAAATTAAATGCATTGTCAATCACTGAATACTATCCTCCTGATTAATTATTTTCCTCTTTTCACTTAATAATGTTCCTGTTTCTAATTCTTCAACATCCTGTAACACCTTGTGTCTTAGTGGCTTTACTGCCTTGCATTGGATGATACAGATTTTTAAAAAAGGTTTCAGTATTTTTACATTTCTTAATACTTTACAGCTACATTTTATAAAACAATATTTCTTAACTACTATCTGTATATGTTAAAAATTTTTGTGCAAGTACACTAATAAAGAAAGAATATTTAGTAAATGCACTATATGTTGATATGTGTATGTTCTGGAGAAGGATATATATATATATATATATATATATATATATATATATATATATATATAATTTATCAATTGTCTATATTGTTCTTTTTTCCTCTCTTTGGGGTTTTTTTGAGTGAGGAATTGTTTTTGTAGATTACAGTTACAAATGTCAATTCTCAATATGGACACGTGAGCATCTGTGTGTAATGATTTTCCAGAATATTTTGAAGATTAACTGTTGTATCATTTGGGTCTGACGAGCTGCAAGGTTGGCGGCAAAATACGTAATACCCATGAAATTGTAGAATATCTAAAAAAAATTTTTCTAAATTATATTACTCTGTTAAATTAAATAAATAAATTTAACATTGAATTCTTTTGAGTTTGTCTATCGGAATTTACCTGACTAATATACCAAGTATTTTACGTTATATATATATAAAATCTAATTTCGCCATTGGATATTTGAATTAGTATATCTACTATACAGTAGAAATATTAGTATATTGTTACAATGGGGCCTCACATAAGTGAGTGGTGCCAGTGTGCAAGTAAAACTGTTGAAAGGAAGGCCCTGAAACAGTGCACATTCTCTCCTGATGATGCCAAATTAATTTAAATGTAAAAAGGAAAACATTCAAAAAGAAATTCTATGAAATCATATGCCATAGAGAAGCTTGGTGGAAGTGTCATTGGCATGAGGAGCATTACACATTCAGCTTGCTTTTAGGTGAATTTCAATTACTTTTTAATTTCCTTCTATATCTGATACTTTAGAAGAATCACAAACATGTGAAAATTCATACCAGAAGAAAAAAAAAGCAAATAATAGTAAAATCAAAATGTGATAGGTTCCAAGCAAGTCCCAATTTAGAGACTGGCATCAATAAAAAGAAAAATAGTTAATGAATTCATTTATCAAAGTTGAAAGTTTCAGTAACTTTACAGTCAATCAGTTGAACATAAATTATCAATTAAGAAGAATGTGAGAGATTTCCTTATAAAAAATACTTTCTTACACAAATATTTCATTCAGACAGTAGAGCATCAAGATAATGGTTATATAACTTATGTATTTTTCATCTGCATCTCCTTTAAACATAGGAACCTGCAAGTACACACATTTCCTGATGCAGTCACAACTTTGCTGAGTTCTTCATGTTGCAAGGATAAGTGACAACAGAATAAGGTCCTCATGTATAGGCAGCTTGACAGTGGGAGAAAAAAAAAGACTAATGAATGGCTCGGATAAAGACGATCAGAGTTAACCTCTCAATTGTCAATGTGCCTCACACTAACTTCGAGCGAGTTGCCCTGGATATAAATAACTGGATGTTTGTGCCAGAGTTGTATCAGAAATTTCGAAATCAGTCGTATTGACCAGCTAAGAGATGAAAGACGAACACAAAAAAGTGTCATCAAATATTTCTGTGGCTTTGTCCCACAATCCTCGCTGCTACACAATATGTGGACTTGTATGCAGGTTTGGAAGTGTCGTATATGACACAAACACAAACTGAATGTGAGTTTGTCGGATCCTCATACAATCATCGAAATCAATGGGAGAGTCCATCATATACGAGACGAGAGTATAACCCATAAGAATTAATTTCAATTCAAAGCAAACTCAATCACAAATTGTTTTCCAAAGAGAGCATGATAGTATTTGTAAATTAAAATTCCTTCTTTTCTCTCTCTACACACCAATTTATAACCAGCAGTTTTTATTAGCAACTTAAACTACTTGAATTTGACTATGTATCTGCAATTTGATTTAGTAGAGAAAGCTATACAAAATAAAATAAAATTGGAATAAAAAATTTGTTAAAGTAGGTTTTATACTTTTCTTGTTAAATGTACCACCCACTCTTTCCGGTCAATTTCTTTATTACACAAACTACTAAACAAGAAGATATTTCACATTTCAGTATTCTTTGTTTTTGTTGCTTTAAGTAAAAACATATATTGTTATGAATGAATACGAGTGTTTGTCCTTGCAAAGATTTTATTTATTTTTACACAACACTAACAGTAACACTAAATTTAAAATAGTAACACTTCAATACAAAAATACATTTTCCGGCTTTAAAGTGTACACGTTGCGTTTATACAGACTTAATTGCAGCGGAATGAAGAGATCAAAACTAATTTTTTATGGAATTTATTGTCAGTGTATATGTATTTTGCATTGTCAAATAAATAAATGTGTATTTTTCTATCTAATGAATGCAGACACTCGCAAACTGAAAGTGTGCGATCGTGTATACACATGTCATAAAACACATATACGCATGCGCAACCAATACTAAATATTATTCAACAACTAAGTAGCAAGATGTCATTACGACCTGTTGCCCTCTACTATACAATCGTCATAAATAACTTTTTTCTTCAATACAAGATTAATCACACTTCAATAGAAGCATTTTACATTATTCTGATTCATTTTTATACATGACACTTTACTATACATACCTTCGCACTGATAGTAATCACCTGAATGAAATTCACAGATTAGCCCTACCTAACCTTACCTTGCTGGCACCTCTTTATGACACATACAAAAACCACATACATTGTGTAGGTTATGCACAGCATAAAAAGGCTAAGAAGAAAATTAGACTAAACTAAACCAAAACAATTTTTTCTTTGCTATCACCACCGTGTACAATAATTAAGACAAGAAAGAAGCATTTTGTTAAATCAAATATAGGTAAATTTTATTAACTACTACTAATAATTTAAGCCGATAGATTTGTGAATGTTTACTACACATATCTGAGGTGTGTGTGTGTGTGTGTGTGTGTGTGTGTGTGCATGTTGATTCAACAGTCAACACTGTTGAATCTCGACGATAGATTGAATTGTAATAATAATGAAATGATGTATGTAGTCTCTTAGTGTATTTCACTGTATCTATCCAACTTTTGTTTTATAATCAAATAACGAACAAGGAAGTTTAGTAAAGTGTTTATGATCATCACTCGTGACAAAAGAACTCGATTGTTTAACGAGTTCTGTATTCAGAACTAGAAACTGCTAACTACGCAAATATAGAACTGGAATAAACTAAAATAGAAACTAACAGTAAAAAATTTATTATTAGGCTTTTTAATTAGCAAATTATTATTTTCTCTTGTTTTAAAATTAAAGAAAAAAGACAACTGAATCTGCAATAATAGCAATACTAACAATTTGTAACCTCGTCACTCAAAGAAAAATACAGGTAAAAAAAAATAAATTAACCAGTTTTCGTTTAGTTTTTAAAAAGCATTTCAATATCAACTCTACACTACACAGTTACTACAACTTATGACAAAATAAAAAACAGTGCAAGATAAGATTAGCATTCAAAGAACTAATTAAATTGCTATTTGAAAAAAAAAAAAAAACAAATACTGATGTTTTAATTAAAAAAAAAATCAGTTAACATCTTCCAGTTGTAAATTTAGAATATTGTTCAAATAGAAATACTTACTCAGTACTAGTCAATACATTCGATAAAACATTCAAAACACAAATTACCTTAAAAAAAAAAAAATAATAATAATATATGAAGAAAATATGAATTTTAAAATGTCACTTTCTACACATGTTCACTTAAACTTTTTTTTCAATTACATTTTTGTAAAGATAAAGCAATTACTTAAGTAAAAATTAACGATTTAAATTAATATGCATCATTTTTTTTTTTACCCAGGTGAGAATAAATTTGGAATAAAACGATATGAAAAACAAAAACGTATTTTTAAAACCATTCATTAAAACTATTCATTTTTTTTCAGTCGATTGGAAAACTGTAAAAAGTCATTATTTTCGATTTCTTTCTTTCGTTCAATTTTTACTCATGCAGTCATTCATTCAGTGAAGTTTTTATTTCTGATTTTTTTTAAACCACAGAATCGTATCGATACTAACAGACTATAAGTGATTATAGTACTAAATTTTTTTTTTCTTTCTTTTACTCGCTTCATAACTAAAAAATTAAAATAAACATAGAAGATAAAAAAAAATAATGGATAGAAAACAAAAAAGAAAGGGAAAAAAATTAATTAGGAAAAAATGAGATTGAAATAAACGTGAGCAGAATCTTACTTCCGATCTGAATTTTGAAAATAACAAGAACGGATACATCATTAAAAAGTGGTTTTAGACTAGGGATTTAAAATTTTACAAGATTACGGCATCCTTTTTATTAATTTTTATGGTGATTCACCAGTCAATGAAGGAAGAAGACATCTTAAAGAGGAAAAAAATAGTTCCGGCTATACAAACATACCATCACATTCGACCCACCAAAGAACTACAGACAGAAATTATATATGCGTATGTACAAGAGGAGAGGAAACCCATACAATTATATAATATTTTAAAATTGCATTTTTTTTAAAGTTAAAGTTTTCTTAAATAGAAACAAGCTGATAGTAGTCAAAATGGATGCCAAAAACAACTACGGATGGACGATAGTGCTGTATCTTTAAGACGAATAATGAGAAGAGAAAGTCTTGAAAATTAAATGTTATATAGTATACCATATAACAGACAAATTAGAAGATACGATTATAATAAATAAAAACTTAAAAAGCCTTTACGTTCTCTTGTTTGCTAGTCACTTGTTCATAAACATCTATTTAATTTATTTTTTTTACGTACGCTCACTTTTAGAATTGATCGATTGATTTCAAAAACTAAAAAAAATTGAAAGAGGAATAACCTGTTAACAAAACAATAATGGAAAAAGAAACCAATAAAAAAATAAAAACATTGTTAATGTTCAAACAAGACATGGCTAGTGCAATATAAAAATTTACATCGGTTATTATTGTTGCTGTATATTTTTTTATAACAACCCTGTTGCTTCCTTTTTGTCACTAGCTAGCCTTAAAAAAGAAATCCACGCTTCAATTTAGATATCAAAAGTTTCTTCTAAAACTGTAGAAAATACATTTTTCTATGACGTACGTTTTTTTTATTTTAAGTTGCGTCAAGTACTTGTTCATTTAAAAAGACAGTAATCAAGTGGAAAGACAGTGTTTTGAAAAGAAAACAGAAACAAAAATGAAAGAAGAAAAAAGTTTAAAAAACACACACACACAAGAAAACAAACGTGTAAATAATTTTAAAAACTTGGTAATAAAAATATGAGAAAATGTAACCATACCTAGAATATCGAAAAGAAAAAAAGAAATTCTCTCCTGTCTGTCCGAATGCTGAATTTTGATGAGTTTTTGTTATTGTGTTTCTTTAAAAAAAAAATCTTATCTATCACTTTGCTTGCTGTTTTAACTTGATATATCGTAGATCACAGACATGCATGGTTTTGTAGGGAGAAACATTCTCTAGCTGAAATTAAAATACACAGCAGTAAAATTGCCAATGTTACTCTCCCACAAACCGCTGTCTAAATAAGTCGGAAAAAGTCCACAACCGGAAAAATAGACTTTTCCTATGACGATTGTTATTACTACTAATTTTTTCACCTTCGTCTTCAAAAAAAGAAAAAAAAAACATTGTCACATTACAGTATACAAAATAAATATCACAACAAAACTGCTAGCAAAACAAACAATTGTTTGTTTCACTTTCCGATAAAGTACCAGAAATACAAGTCAACAAATCAGCAATAAATGAATGAAACGTACCTATGTAAAAATGTATGTACATAAAGACAAGACACGACACGACACTTGGCAGCAGAAGCGCGTATACGCGCGTGCGTAAGCGGTGTAAGCCTACGTCTTCTATATTTGTGCATTATTGATTTGTTCTCTTTCTCTTTCTTTCTTTCTTTCTTTCTTTCTTTCTTTTTCTTTCTCTCTCTCACTCTCTCTAAATATTTATGTGTGTGTATATATATATATATATATATATATATATATGTGTGTGTGTGTGTGTGTGTGTGTGTGTGTGTGTATAAACTTTTTAAATTAATTTTTGCTAGATATAGGATAAATAGATAGATAGATAGATAGATAGATAGATATGAACAGACTGAGATAGATAGATAGATAGATAGATAGATAGATAGATAGATAGATAGATAGATAGATATGAAAACAATTTTTAAATTTTTCTGCTTTTAATCTGTTTCACCAATGAACCGGAATCATCCGCAAAACAAGCAAAAATAAGTTTTTTTTCTCCTCTAAACCATTCTGTCGGATTTTCATCCAACCATATATATATATATATATATATATATATATATATGCACACGCAGATACATACACACACATACACATCTCTGTCTTGTCTTTGTTTCCTACTGATTGTCACCTAACAGTTATGATAACACGAATAGACACTTGTCAACAGAAAACAACGGTTAACTGTGAATTGTCTCCCCTTAGCAACAGACGTCTAGATAACAATGTTGTTGATAATGGAAATGATGATAATTTAATTATTCAGTTTTGTATTTTCTTGAGTTTCTTTTTAGTCTTTATGCATGTTAGGAAGCTATTTAGGGATTATATAATTTTTTTAAGCTAAAACTTTTTACGTGCTTATGATTCCTAACAAAAATACAAAAAATTATATTATCATTGACTTAAATTAGGTTTAAATGCTTAAGAATGAAAAAAGATCTGGAAGTTGCTATCGAACTTGGTTAATTTTAAGCAGATAAGGAACACACACACACATATGCAGCTTTCATTAAAGATGACTGACAAAGCTTTTTTTATTCCATTTTTCTTGCATTTGTACAAATGATTTCAAGAAATGCAAGAGTACTTGCTTCCTTGATAGCTACTATCTCTAAAAGTTTAAATGCAACGTCAATTGCCATCTTCTTTTTCCTTGATTCTCATCTTTCTCTTGTCATTTCTTTGACATTCCCTGTAACTTCGGGTGGGGGGAATAATTTAAAAAAATTAAAATATGAAAAGTATGTAATAAAAAGCTTCAATGGAGTGCTGTGTCAATCATCTTTAATGGAACTTGTATGAAACAAAGATTTTTGTTCAATCACACACACACACATATATATATATATATGCAGCAGAGGTTTTTCACTTAATTGAGGTGTTGCTTCAGCCATAATTCAAAATTTTGTGTAAACATTATTATGATGTCTTCACTTTTCTGGGCATCATAATAATGCCTTAATCAAATTTCAAAGTCAGCATGACTGAAACAACACTGCTCGGTTAAATGAAAAATCTCTCCACATTAATTATATATGTCATTGGACAACAATCTCTCTTTCTATTAATGCACATTATTGAGCACTTTATAACAAAAAAACTGCTCACAAAAACGCCACCCTATGAGTAAACTACTGAAAATTCAGCAATTTTGGAACTAAGCATCATTATAATTCAATACTATAGTCTTTGAGATTTCACTCATCTGGTTGACTCAGTTGATTAAAAACTTAATTGGGCTATTAAAGTTTATTGCTTTACTCGCCAGGGCTCGATTAAAAATCTCGCAATGAAATGTGTCCTTTCAAATATAGAAAAAAGAAATCTAATTCCTTTTACAGTCCAAAAGTATGCCATTGAAGATTCACAAGTTACTTAGAATGACTTACAATGACATTATTGAACTCTTTGGTCTTATGTATGGCACCTGATTTACATTGAAATGTGTGGTTAAACAAGACATTGACATCCCGCAATCATCAAAGCAATATATGACAAATGGAATTTAGATTGACAAGCTCCTGTCTCACTTTTATTGTCCCTGTCAGTGTAAACATTCATTTAATTAACGCTTCCAGAGTAGAGCCAAAATGTCTCTGTTGCCCAGATTAAAGACACTCACAGATTTTTAGAAACTCATTTGGAAAAATATTACCCTTGACTCAACATCTATATTTCTTCCCTGCTTACGAAAAGTAAAAACGAATATTTGAAAGAAAGAAAATAAAATATGCATACTTCTTTCAACCATGCACCAAAGAATAAAATTATACAAGTAATTTTTTTATAGAAAATTGTTGAGAAAATCAGATTTGTAATTTTCTGTCATCAATGAGATGAAGTTTGTAGTCAAACAGAAGAAAGAAACCAGCATATTATGGTGTTAAAAGAGTTCAAAATTAATAAAAACAAAGTTTTATAATCAAAATGTTTATGTTATTATTAAGAGGAAAGATTGAATGTTGTTGTTATTATTTTTTTTTAAATTTTAAATCTTTTATAACACATTCAAAATTTTAATTAAAATTTCATTTTTTGTTTTCCGTCAGTGATTCACACTATGTTTATATAAGGCGATTATTAAGAAAATGAAGTTGGTCAAGTAAAATGATTTTGGGGCGAGTAAATTTTCCCTCGCTCTCGACCACCAGTCAAGTGATTTCTTTTTCAAATCTCAAAGGCTATATATAGAATCGCCAACTGACGCCAATTCGGTTGGGTTTCAATCCTGGGTTAAAAAGCAATCAAAGTCTAACCATACTGATGAGCAATGATACAGCAAAACATATGTTCTTTATATATATATAAAGAAGATATCTATCAATCTAACATTTAACTTTTATTAAAGCTTCATCAGAGAATGAGATATGGCTAAGTGGTTAGAACATTCTCTTTCTGACCATGAGATCTAGTTCAAATTTCGCAAATGTTGATTTGTCAGGAAGATGACCTATTGATGTTACTAATCTGAGGTAGGCAATCCCAGTATGAGGCACCTTTGAAAGATGCCAAAAAGCCATACCATACTACATGTCTAAAAACCATACCACAGGTTTATAAGTTAGTGGTAACCCAAGAGTGAAATTGTGTACGCAGAACTATTTGAGAGTTATCAATGGTTGTGATAGCATGAAGTAACAAGCCATCATGATCGAGGATTTGAGTGTACTGGCCTTGTTTAGGCTGTTGATCACACCATATAATGCTCAAAACCTCTAAGGTATGCTCAGCATAGTTGCAATATAAGCCACAAGTGGGCTATGTGGATGTTCAACAGATACAAACATACCTGATTAGGCATCTACAACAGGGACTGACTAGCCACCCTAATGAACAGGTATATTTAATTATGAACAGCCAGCAATTATTAGATATTATGTATTAGACAAACTAAAATATAAAATCAAACATTTAAAAAATAACAAAAAAATTATTACAAGTTTAATATTATAATATTATTTAATATTATGTCTTTCTTCTTTTTCTGTATTAGTAGTTACATGTGTGTAATTACATGTGTATAATTGCATGTGTTTAATTACCCATGTCTACAGGTTAGAGGGTGATGTATCTCACCTGATATTCTACCGAATTAAATTCATAGCATAATTAAAGTTAACAAAAATAAATGTAAAATTTATTTAAAGCATTAGTTTAAACTATAAATGTATGAAGTATATGTACTTACTGAGTGGTTGGTTGATTGTTTTTGTTTTGGGATATATCAACCTCTATGGGTTATGTAATGCTGAAATTTAAATATTTGGATTGGTTTGGTTGGTTGATTTTGTTTGGCAGCATATCAACCTCTATTTTGTTATTTAATGCTGAAATTTAAACATTTCATATACAATTTTATACATTTAACTGCAGATTTTGTACATAATTTTATACTTTCTGTATATTTGCTAGATATGTCAGTCAGAAGTTTTAATTATGTTTCCAACTGTTATATTCAGTCAGTCAGTTAAGTGTCATACATGATACATACTTGGGAGATCATGTCTCATAAGAAACATGACTGACTGGACAGAAGATTATCCCACAGTAGGTTGCCATTATTTTTTGTGGTAGACTGGTTGCCAGCCAAGGATATAGAACCCAATTTGTCTTGTTATTTAACCCATAACTGGAGGGAAGATACAGATTAATACCTTTCTTAAGGGTATTTGTGTGTTAAAGTAAATAAAATGTACTATTGATATTTTTATTATAAAAATACTGTACTGATTTGTTTAGGTGGTCATTATTTGTCCATAGCTAGGACCCAAACCAGTACTACCACTCCAGATCAGAGCAAATCTGGGAACAGCAACAGTTAAGATGTGGTTTCACACTTCTCCAATCTTCTAATCAGAGGTGTTGCTACCAGATGTTGTTGATCATGATACTCAGGATGACTCACTAACTATCATAATATTGATCTTGTTTCTGACAAGTGGCATAAAAGAATGGCTTCATAAAAGACCAATTTAATAAAATTAAATTGGCAATATTTAACCTTTGTACCCATAAAAAATGTGTCAAAAGAACAGTTATTTCTTTGGCAACACTATTACTGTATACACTTGTTTATTTACAAGATTATTAAAATATATGAATCAAGTACAATGCAATATTTATTATTTTTCTTTTTAAAAATTTATATAGAATTGAATTTGAAAAGAAATCATTTTATTCAAAAACTACAAAATATTTATTATTTACCATTTTATAAATAACTTTAAAAACAAGTTGTTTAATTCAATCTAATAAATAAATAGTATTTAATATTTTTGTTCTCAGTTCTCAAGAATTAAAGAAAATGTATAAATAAATTTTCATATGTTTAGATTTATTACAATTCTAAGTATTACTTTTTTATAAACAATAAGCATTACTGAGGGAGTCAAAAGTGTAGACATTAATAGTGGTGTCAAGGGAATAACAACACCATTTTTTTTTTTCAGGCATAAAGGTTAAAGATTGCCATTAATTCTAACCATGATTGTGTATGATGGGTAATTGTTGGGAATTACAACATATATATGATTGCTGTAAATTGATTTTGAGGCTGACCTACTTAGGTCAGCCACAAAAACTACCTAAGTAGGCTGACCTACTTAGGTAGATACAGCCACATTAATTACACATTAGAACAAACTTAGTGTCAACATAAAATGATAATTGCCAAATTTTACTCAGGTTAGAGCCACCCCCTCAACCCTCCATGATTTGTGATGGCTTCCATTTGTTTTGGCATCCATAGCTTTTAAAATTTCTTGTGAGATCAGCATTCGATTTTTATAGGTATATATATTTTTTTTTTTTTTTTATAAGCGTTTCACCCCGAGCAAGGCATGTCAGTCACTGCCACTACTGTGCAGGGGGCTACGTAGAGAGGAGAAAGGCTGGTTAAATATAGGAAATAACAGAGGGTGGGTGATAGGCGGGTGAGGATACTGAGAATGAGGGTTGGGTAGATGAGAGTGTTGTGAGAATAGTTGGGAGTTAGTGTGATAGGAGGTGTCTATTGACCCTACATTTAAACACCTGGAGATTGTAACTGTCGGGAAAGCAGACTTGTGGAAGGGAGTTCCACAGGCGGGAAGCGCGAGAAAAGAAGCTGTTGGAGTAGAATTTACGGTTACATCTTATTTGTTTAACTGTAAAAGGGTGGGACCTAGTTGCTAATCTAGTACCTCGTGTAAATTCGTGCTTGGGCGGCACCAGTGATCTAAGCTCATCGGAGCAGAAGCCATGAAAGTACTTGTAGAAGAGGCACAGGGAAGCTACATCACGCCGGTGTGAGAGCGGCTGCAGCCGGTCTGCCAAGTTAGTATCAACCACGTTACAGTATAACAGACAAACTCTGTATCCTTGATTGGGTTGATTGGATTTTACATGGTTTACAACTCTTCCGTGTATTACCATGTAACCCTCAGTTCAGATGATGATTTTCAAACATTGTTTAAAATACCAAGTGATGTAAATTTGGATGTGCAGGTGGTGTGATGAATAATGGCTCAGAATTGGAAATCAGAGAGCCAAGTTCTAATTCCAATCAAATTCATTATACAGTGTAACCCTGATATAAGATAGTTGTTGGGCCCCGGATAAAAGTTATCTTATATCCGGGTTTGTCTTATATATGTGTTTGGTCAATTTTATATACATTACCACAGGCTCTAATTTGGGACCAGACAAAACCTATCTCATATCAGGATTTCTCTTATATCCGGTTATCTTATATCCGGATATAATCCTGATATAAGAGAGTTGTCGGGACCAGATAAAAGCTCTCTTATATCGGAATTCTCTTATATCGGGGTTTGTTATATTTTATATATACCAAATCCGAATATAAGAGAAATCTGGACCAGAAAAACTATTTTATATCCGGGTTTCTTTTATATCTGGTTTATACTGTATGTACAGTGTAACCCTGATATAAGAGAGTTGCCAGGGTTATATAAAATTATCTTATATTCGGGTTTCTCTCATATCCGGGCTGGGTCTATTTTATAGTATGAATCCACCTTTTCTCTCCTCCCATTGATGGATTAATTAGTAGGAATGTATCAGTAAATTTTCTCCCTAAAATTCTTAGGAGGTAAAATATTTTCTGGCTTTAAATAACCTGCAAAATCTTGGTAAATCATAACAAAGCAAATTAATCAATTAATAAAAAAACAAACAACATAGATATTGTCAACAGAACGATGAGGCTGGTTGGCATGGTTGGCTTGCTTCTGGTTGTCATAATAACCTTGTACAGGGTTTACATAATCTGTCCTCAACAACAGCATGTGCTCACACACACAACACATTTCCAAGATTGCATATTAGCTGGCAAATCAGGATGAGTGCCTCTTAGATCATAGTATATATATATATATCTATATACTAGCAGTATAGCCTGGCGTTGCTTGGGTGTAGTGAAAGCTTTAAAATTAATCCATGGTTCTGCAGCTCAGACTCTTTGGACGTTGGCACGAAAGACTAAAAAGCAATAGTTGTTTCCAGTTAAAGCAAAACCATAGACTGAAAGAAAAATGAATGGATGTAAGTCAAATTTTGATTTCCTGGTATCGATATCAAATAAGTTTTTTCGTTGTAAACTGAATTTTGAAGGTTAAATAAGTCCTCTGAGTAAATGGTATCATGGCTGAGACTAAGAACTACAATTATATCTACTTAGAGCCAAACCCGAAGCAAAAAGTAAAATAAAAGGACTGAAAAAAATACAGACATACAGGTAGATAAACAGACACACACACAAACATCTTACCTTTTATATATATATATATATATATATTATTGATTTTCTGCACTATTGTAAGAACTGCAACCTTGAAACTTCAGAATATCGTTTCTTATGTCTTTGTCTATGAGGGCATAAAATTTGATTAAAATTGGACCACTCCTTCTATAACCCGATTTTTTCAATTATTGATTTTTGATATTTATCGGGGGAATCTCAACACAAAACCTAGCTAAGAACACTCACAGACGCTTATAGTACAACTGTGTAAATTTTCAAGAAAATCAGTTCAGCCATTTCAGAGTCTATAGGTAATGGACACACAGACATACACATACACACACAGACAAAGTTCCATTTATAAATAAGTTTAGATTAGATTTAGGTACATGCATAACACAGAATGGGTAGCATAACTTAAGTTGTAAATTTTTATTTTCATTTAATCTGTTCAACCCCAAGCAAGATGATAATTCCACTAAGATATGAGTTACTGGGAGGGAAAGAGAATGAAAAGATTTTTAGAAGGAACTGGATACCTGATCCTAAACAGGGAGTAAGATATAAATCACTACTCCTATTCAAAAGACTGGGGATAAGTGTGAACAGGACAAAAGGTCAATCTATCTACTCTAATTAAGGGGAGAGAAACAAAAACTAGTAAATACAATTTCAAAGTTCAGACAGAGATGTTAGAATTATAGAGTTGAAGTAGATTTTAGAAGGAACAGGAAACAATGGATAAATCTCTACTCTTGTTCAAAAGATGGAGGGGTGGTGTGAACTGGACTATAAATGAACCTATCCTCTCTTATTGAGGAAAGAAAATAAATAATTAGTGAATAAAATTTCAGTGTTCAGGTAGAGATGCTAAAAGTATAGAGTAGAAGTAGATTTTAGAAGGAACAGGAAACAAGGGATAAATCTCTACTCCTGTTCAAAAGACCAGGGAAGAGTGTGAACCAAACTATAGGCAAGCATATCTACTCTTTGAAGAGAGAAAAATAAATAATTAGTGAATAAAATTTCAGTGTTCAGGTAGAGATGCTAAAAGTATAGAGTAGAAGTAGATTTTAGAAGGAACAGGAAACAATGGATAAATCTCTACTTCTGTTCAAAAGACCAAGGAAGAATATGAACCGAACTATAGGCAAACTAGTCTTCTGTTATTGAAGCAAAATACCAAATAGTGAATAAAATTTCAGTGTTCAAGCACAGATGTTAAAAGTATAGAGTTGAAGTAGATTTTAGCAGTAACAGGAAACTAGGGATAAAAATCTACTCTTGTTTAAAAGATCGATAAGATTTGTGAACCAGACTATAGGTGAGGCTATCTACTCAAATAGTGAATAGAATTTCAGCTAAAAAAATCTAGCTAAAAAAACTTGCTCTCTTTACTGAGGGGTTGATGTGTAACAGGTGTAATAGCTATGATTTATTTTGTCAGTAGCAATGCCTCTAACTATAAAAGCATGAATTAACACAAACATGGATTTATAGAACAAGCAATAACAACTATTTATAAGGCAGAACACTGGCATTGGGAAAAAAAAGATGAGTCTATGTCAGAGTTTGTTGTGGGAACAGCAAACACCATTTATAAATCACATATGTAAGCTGTTGGAAGCATAATTTGTTTTAGTAAGTGAAGTTCATACTTACAAATAAATCTAATTATCTGTTAACATAATGTTAATTCATATGTCAAATTTCTCATCCAAAAGGAGTGAGTGGAATTTTATGGTGCCAATGTGTCAAGCAGATGTGTCATTCCTGGTCCATCAATGTTGTTGCTTCTTCTCTGTCGCTATACTGCTGTTCAAATGCTAATACTCCTTTTTTTGCATTGATAGAGATAGGCTCAACTTGACATTTTTGGTCTGGAGAAGCAATTTTGAAAAATGTCTGAAAACAACATCATGGTTTGACCCAAGCTTTCTGAATGAAATTGCTTTGATGAAACCGTTTAAAAGGTATTGTTTGGTTGTGCCAACACAAAGTCAAAAGTCATTTTAATTGACATTTTGAGAGTACTGACCTTGTTCAAATTGCTAATCATGTTATATCACGCACTCTGTCCTATAAAATGTAACTAAAGTTGTAGTATATACCACAGGTGGGCTCTGTTGATGTTTAACAAACATAAATGTGACTTAGAAGTCATCTACAATGAATGCTGACGAGTCATCCTAGCAGCCAGGTGCACTCAGAAAATGTGTCACCAGCCATTATGACTGCACACAACCACATATACACCATGAAAAATAGAACTTGCCCTAATGATAAGAACACATGAAAAAGAAAAATCAAGGAGTATAAGCAGTCAATTGGTGATACTCCCTGACATTCAAACATACAGGTCCATCTATAAAAATCTGGAATCAGGATGCTAAGATAAAATCAATCAACTAAATGACAAACCTTTTACTTGTTTTAATTATATATATATACACTGCTCCCACTTCACCACATTCACCTAATATGGTAACATCGATGTTTTTAATTTTAAATTTCTATATCACTATATATATGACCTTATAACTGAACAATATTTTACTGCCTGATAATGGTGACCTAGCACCAAAATCTTAAAGCTTTTGAGTTGCAGTTTTATGTTATTATCATAACCCTAATAATAACTCTGTGTGTGTATATATATATATATATATATATACACACACAGTAAAAAACCTTCAGATATTGGAGGCCATGTACATCAAATCTAAACAACCAACACTCAATAAAATCACCTTTAGATCCAGACATAACATGTTACATTGCATTTGAATACATGGTTCTGTTGGCATTTCATGCTATCACGTGGTGTGACGTCATAAAACCACATTGCAAATTTGAGAACTGTGTTTGTTATTTTTGGTAACTATTGCCGTTGCCTAGCAGTGTTTTATGTCAACACAAAATAATACCGTCGGTGATAGTGGATGTTACTGTATTACCGTCTTAAGATGGCTCATGTGAGCCAAAAGCTTAGAACCAAATTAATAAAATATTATCCAAATGTTGGAGAATTTTTGTCTTTATTTTCAACTGAAATTAAAGCCAAAATACAACGTTTAGAATGGCTGATGATTAAATATAATAGTTATTCATTGTCTCTTATATTTAACAGTATATGTTTAGAAAATTACTTACTTTATTTAGAAAATTATTTACTGCCTCAATACACTATATATATATATATGTATTGATTGTTTAATACTTAGTTTTTGGTCATAATAGGATTAGACCAGTACATATTTGTATTAAAAAGTGTTCAATACAATTATATTGTAGAACTTTTGAATGTTTTCCTTTTAAACAAGTTATTTCACTACCCAGGTTTCTACCATGAGTGGTGTCTTCAGGAGATTTTTAATAATTTATTTTTAAAAATCACCTGAAGACACCACTCATGGTAGAAACCTGGGTAGCAAAATAACTCATTTAAAAATGGAAAATATATATACATGTAAATACAGGTGAAGAGGACCCAAGGTTTTACTACTTTGAGTACCCCCACATTTATTTTATTATAAGCAGTGCTCAATATAATAAATATTATAGAGCTTAATATAATCATATAATTATGAACTAATTGTACATTGCAACACAGAAGTTTCTATGTTTTGAGATAGATTATCTTCATCAGGCAATGTTGGATGTTGGTTGTGAAAATGATTTACATACATTTTCACAACCAACATTCAACATTGCCTGATGAAGAGAATCTATCTCAAAACAGAAATTTCCATATCGCAATATACATTATTCAATATACATTATTCACCCATAGCTGAACACTTCAATCAACCAGAACACACATTAGAAAACTGCAAATGTTTACTGATAGATTCCGATTTCAGTTCTACATACTCACGCAGAAAGAAAGAAAGAAAGATACTGGATTTTAAAATTAAATACATATAGGCTAAGGTTAAATAGGGACTTAGGTGTTTGGAATCTTTATAAATATTTCAATAGTTAAACATTTTTTAGATACACTTAAAAAAAAGTTTTAGATAAACTTTAAAAAATTTTTAGATACACTTAAAAAAATTTTCTTTAAATCAACATTTAAAAGTATTATTAGAGATAGGTTTACGTTTACAAATATTAAAAAACTCTATCGCTTTCTACATCATGTGATGTAAACATCCCTTGATGAATGCTCTTGCAGCGAACACTTCTAGTATAAATTTTAAAATCATTTGTTTCTGATGAAAGGCCGAGGCCGGTCTGAAATATCAAATATATATATATATAATAATAGAAATAAATAAATACTGTCAAAAAATACATTTTTAAACTTACAACATTTTAGTAGTTTTTCCTATACATATTAAGACAGTATATGTGGATCATCATTATGTTATATATATATATATATATATATATATATACACACACAAACACACACACACACACATACACACATATATATGTATGCTTTTTTTAGTGGATACTTATGTATGAACTGATATCCCAGTTAATTTACAGTCAAATTAGTGTCTATAATTTTTTTTTAATCTAAGGTTTTATTAAAGAAAATGTACCTCGTGTATCATAAGAAAGAATACTGGATTAAAAATTAATTAATCACTAGTACCTTATTATTATTGTTAGTATTATTATTATAATTTTCTTTGATTTTTATTGTATACTCATGTTCTTCCAGGTCCCAAACTGAGACCTAAGGTCAGAAACAGCATCATGACATTTTCCACTGATCATTTTTATAAAAAAATATTTAAAAAACCCACGATCAAATATTTTACATTGATAAAGTTCTTCATAAGTTGTGAGCTGTACCTGTGAGAACAATTTGTTGTATTTCATTATGGTAAGGGTTACCAGGAATCCCTTCAATGAGTTTATCAGAACCTTTTCCAATTAATCTGAGGGTTCAAACTACATCTGAAATTGTTGGTGTCCTTATGTGCCACATTTTTGAGATTTCCATTTCAATATCCCCATATTTTGATAGTTTTTTAAAGATATTCAAAGATACATTACAATCTTTAGGAATTGTCATGTCAATAAGAAAGCATATTCTGTTTTTGTGATCTTTGATTAAAATGTCTGTTCTATTGGCTTTAATTGATCAGTCTGTGTATATTGCAGAACCCCATAGGTTCTATCATTGTTATTATTATTATATTATATATTATTTCAAAAATGGATTCATGACATTTTTTACTGATCATTTTTGCTAAAAGAAAAATAAACAAAAAACTGAGATACCACATATTTTACATGGATAAAAATCTTCACAACATGTGAGCCGTACTTGTGAGTATAATTTCGTTTTCATTTCGTTAAAGCATAGGCTACCAGGGATTCCTTCAATGAGTTTATCTGCGCTTTTTCTAATCAATCTAAGGGATTATTATTATTATTATTATTATTATTATTATTATTATTATTATTACCACTACTACTACTAGTTCCTTTGATTTCTGTTGCTTATGTATTTCCTTCTGTGTCCCAACCAGACATCATGACATTTTCCATTGATCATTTTTGCAAAAAAAAAAATTAAAAAACTCCAAATCAAACACATTTTACATTGATAAAGCCCTTCATAAGTTGTGAGCTGTACCTGTGAGAACAATTTTTTGTATTTCTTTAAGGCATAGGCTACCAGTAGTCCCTTCATTGAGTCTACCAAAACCTTTTCTAATCAAACCTAGGGCTCCAACCACCAATGGAATTATTATTAATATTATTACGAACTCTTCCATAAACTTTAACATATGAGTGTCCCACTAAAAAATTCAGTAAAGGTCTTCATGCCTGGTGTGAATAAGTCCTGCCAGTGATTTGCATACAAGTTCAAAAGTTGTAAAAGTGAGAGGTTGATAATGATATTTTAGTCTTGTTTGTTACTTGTCTTAGTCATTTTGAGGCAGTTCAAACTCCACTCCTGTTTGATAAACAGAAGTGGAGAAGCTGATGCAACATTATATATATATATATATATATATATATATATTATGTATTTGAAATTCAAGCAGTGTAGTTTGACTTCAATGATCAAGAATTGTTAATTCTGAATATAAACTTGATAGAATATATAATTTGATAAACTAAATATATAATTCAATAGACTTTAGAACCAGTTTACATCTAAATACAAAACTAGTGGTATAAATATTTAACAAAGAGTGTAGTAATTATATATTTACTTGAAAGTAAAACAAAAATATACACAAAGCTAGTTTTAACGTTTATTATCACTATTTGCACAATATCAAAAATATATTTTACTTGCATACCATTATTAAAATATTTTACTAGCATACAATTATTAAATATTTTACTAGCATCAGTTAGTTACATGCCATACATGATACATGGATACATGGGCGATCATGTCTTTTTTGATAAATGACGAACTAGGAAGAGATTTTTCAACAGTAAGTTGCCATTTCTTTCTGTAGTAGATTGGTTGCCAGCCAAGGCTACAGAATCCAATCTTTCCTACTATTTAACTCATAGCTAATAGGAGAAGAGATAGATTAACACCTTTTCCAAGGGTATTTGTGCATTAGTAAATGCAGTGAACTCAACTGGAATTCAAACTCAGCTCACCGGATATGCATTGTTTACTGGCATAACATTATTTAAATAATGTGTTCAAATTCAGTCAGTTAAGTGCCATACATGATGCACGCTTTGGCAATCATTTCTCGAAAGAGACATCACTGACTGGGCAGAAGATTATCTTACAGTAGGTTGCCATTACTTTCTGCAGTAGATTGGTTACCCGCCAAGGCTATAGAAGCCAATCTGTCCTCTTATTTAACCGATAACTGGAGGGAAGTGATGGATTAATACCTTTCCCAAGGTTATTTGTGTGTAAGTGAATGCAAGAAATCCAACTGGAATTTGAACTCAGCTCCCCGATTTCTCGTTCTGAGTCGATATCCACTTCACCACAATGCACAGCCGCATTTTGTTCAAATTACTTGTCCTTAATGTAACAAAAATATCTGAAGAATAATTTTGTATTGTTGGAACTTCAATTCTTTAACTCAAAAGAATGTTAATATGTCAAAGACGGACCTTAATTTTGTCTGCTTCCATACACCTACTTCTAGAATTCTGTCCCAAAATAGCAGACTCTTAAAACATCTATTATAACCAATCAAAAAATGCCAATGAGGTTTTTGCATCCACCATTTCTAAGTCACTGACTCACTATAAAATCAATACCAATCTCATCCACAAAGGCAAATCTCACTCAACTGATATTAGCAATAGACTCCATGGCAGGCAAGCTTAACCAAGCCATCAGCAATGAAGACCAAAGCACTTCCCTCAACAGTGATATCTTTTGTCATTGATGAAATCAGCATTAGCAGCAGAGACTACATATGACAATTTTCTAAGCATAACTTAGATGTGGCACAAGGCCAGAAGTATAGGCCACCCAGTGAGGATCAAACTCACTATTCAATTGTAACTGACTTAATGAGACAAGCTAGCTTGTTAACCATTATACTATGTCATGGTGCTCCTGTCAACTACATATGTGTTGATTTTCTCCTGCATGTCTCACTCACTCAACAACATATGCATGTTTATTTTATGTTTATCTTGACAACTACTTTGTGTTATGCCCTGAATGAACTCTCAGTCTCCCATGACTGATATACCATATACAGAAACAAGCAAGTGATCAAACCTTGTAAATCACAAGAAATAAAAAAACTATTTCAATTATCTTAATCATGCCTTATCGTCATTTGTGGTTTTGTCACAACAGGCTTTGGTAAGCTAGCAAACTATATAATTATTTACACTCTGACTAATGTCCTCATTTTTGTTAATATTATTACAACAGTCTTCTTCAAGTGTCAAGCAAACAAGGTTACTTAATCAAGCTCTGATCATCTTGATATTTTAAGGTGTACCAATAAATTGTGTTATCATCTGCATGGATATTTACTAATGATCTGAGAATATCTCTAAAAGATCTATATAATGAGGATAGGACAAAGAAGAGAGCCTTGGGGAATGTCTGCATTGATCTCATGGACTTCAGACAGAACAACAGCATGCAGCAGCCATCCCTTCTCCTTTGCACACCTCCCTGTTGGCTTTAGCATCTGATTAACAGCGGGTAGAACTCAGCTGGCTGTTGTTAGTGAGTGAGATCATCGAAAAAGTTCAAGTATGAACATGCGATCTGCTTGCATTGTGTGTTCATCATTTTGAGTTTTGAATTTTCATCAAAAATTTAAAAAAATATAAAATCCAAAAATTAAATAAAACCATTTGATTCATATTTTGTTAATGTCCCGAACATATTTCAACAGTTTTGCTTCGTTCATTATGAAACCGAAGAAAAAAGCAAAAGTTGTTACAAAAGATGGGTGTTTTGACTACATTGGTAGAAATGTTTGTTTGTGTTTGGTTAATGTCTCAAGGTCAGTAAGCTCATGCTAAGCAATGGTACATTTCATGTTCTCACTGCTGTGCATGTTATTTCTCTCTTTTGATAGTTTTTTTCTCACTTTCTTCACTTATCTGTTCTTGCAGTTGCTTTAACTTTTGTACTGCAATCACTAATGATATAATTGTACAAATTCTTTTCCTGTAAGAGGAAGAAACCATGAAACATATGACCTTTTAATGTACACATAGAAATTACCATACAAAAAAAAACTTCAATTGCACACTTTAGTCAACAATGAATGATGATGCCTTCACTCTGTGACCACAAACAAGTGTTCAGGCTTCGAGCTTTTTAGCCGCAACAACTTTAATATACACTACCAGAGCTGGAATTATCTCAGCTGCTAGCACCAATCATGTCCGCTGATTGGTCTTCATTAACAATTGAAGTATACTCAATCTGAACGCAGAGCCTCAACAAAGGTCTGCGTCATAATTTTTATCACTACCTCCCTGTACTGAGAGTGAGTAATTTGCACACCTTGGATGTGGTTGCCATTTTGCATGCACCCTATCTGAAATTGAACTTTGATTCTCTGTTACCCGTAGTAATCTCATTAGGCATTTAACCAATCATCGACAGTTAATAGGGTGAACTCTCAAGAGATCCATATGCCTGTTGGTGCACTGGGATTTGGCATTATCTGGTATACTCTTGAGAGTTTTTGTAGTGCTTCTTCTTTACTATCACCATTTTTCTTTAGATTTCTTTATTTTTGGAGATTCACAAGTTTCTATTCCTTTCTTTCTTTCCTTCTTTCATTCTATATTCTTTGCTTTTTCCTTTTTTCTTTCCTCCTTTCTGTCTTTCTTTCTTCTTTTTACATTTTACTTCAACCTGTATTTGCAAATACGCCTCAGAAAGATCTAGCTTTAAAATGTTTTCCATCATTTAATTTTGCAAAATTTACTCTGGATTTGGTAATGCGTGATTCTAAACATTTGTTTAACCCAGTCAAAAAATAAGCACAAACACAATTTTTTTTTCTTTACACATTTTGAATGGTCAATTTTTTTTCATTACACCCATATGGGTTTCATAATTTGTCTAGAGGTATTTTTTCTGCCAGTTCAAAACTTTTGTTAAAAGTGTTGTGGGGTAGCCTCATTTTTTTTTTAAAGTTTCATGTAGTTCTTCTAGGTGGGTTTTCAGAGGTTTTTATCAGCTACTATAGTGCAAACCCTATGTGCTATGGAATAGGGGATGGATTTTAGGCAGCTTTTTGGGTGATGGCTCTTGAAATGAAGATATTGTTGGGTATCTGTAAGTTTGTGGTAGATATATGTGATTATGTGGTTAAAAATTATACCTGTGGTATAATTTTGTCAAAGATTATTCTTAGGTATTTGTACTGATCTACTAGAGGCACTTCTGTACCATTGTGTCTTAATTCATGATTATGATGTAGCATTCAAAATTGGTTGCAGTGTATACATTGAGTCTTTTGTCTGGAGAATTTGAATCCATTTACTGTGGCCAACTTTTTTAGTCTGAGACAGTGTTGGAGTTATTGTTCAATTGCATGGATATTGTTTTGATCTGTAACATTAGAAAATCATCTATATACAGTGAACAAGTAATTCTAAGCTTCAAGAATTTAATGATGCCATTTATTTTTTATTATATATATATATATATATATATATATATATATGACAAATTGTCAAAAAAATTATGATATATTTCATTGTTTACAACTTTATTGGATGAAAGAAATGTTTCTTTTTTTTTTTTTATAATCATATTGCCCCAAGCAAGGCAGTTTACTGCCACTAGTATGCAGGGAGTTACATAGGAGGAAAGTTATGAGAAAGAGGGATAGGTTATAGGGAGTGTCAGGAAGTGGGTAAGAGAAGAATGAGAATACTGATGGAGCAGATAGAGAAAGAAGCATGTAAGAGAGGATGCAGGTTAGTGAGATAGGAGATAACTATGACATTACATTTAAATTCTTAGAGATTGTAACTGTCAGGGAAGCAAATAAATGGAAGGGAATTCCACAGGCAGGAAGTGCGAGAAAAAAAGCTGCTGCAGTAGAATTTGCATTTACATTTTATTGGTTTTACAGTAAAAGGGAGGGACCTAGTTGCTAATCTTGTGGCTCGAGCAAATTCATATTTAGGGGGCACAAGGGAGCTAAGTTCATTGGAGCAGAAGATGTGAAAGTAAGAGTTTTTAACATAAGATAGAAAATGCAGCGCCAAAATTTGAGGCCTCCTTGGGATAGTAAAAGATGCCTTCTAGAAGGTAAGCAAAGTATTAAGAAACAGAAAAATTCATTAGAAATTAAAAAAGAGTACTGAACTGTTATGCAGTATCAATTCTCCTATATGGCAGTGAATACTGGACAATCTCATCAAAGATGAAGAAGAGACTTGAGGTAACAGAAATGTGGTTCTACAAAAGATGCTGAGAATACCATGGACTGAACATGTAAGCAATGACTAAGTTTTAGAGAAGATAGAAACAAAATAGTCATTATACATTGCATCACAAAAATAAAGTGAAAATTTCTAGAATATATAATAAAGAAAGAGTACTTGGAAAAATTTTACACTCACAAGGCATATTGAAGGTAAGAGTAACAGTTGAAAAGTGTTTACAGGAATGAATGAGAATAAGGTAGGAAGACATATATATGCTTATATATTGTTGTAATATACCATGTACACATTTACATATGTTTTATTATATTTTTATATGAAAGTTAAATATGTTTTATTATATTTTTATATGAAAGTTAAATATAAAGATAATCAAAATTTCTTTAAATACAAATTTTTCAATGTCTCACTAATTTAAAATATTGTTAATGTTCTGCTATTAGTATATAAATCTCTAAACAATAAGTCCTGAAATTATAATGTTGCATTCAGGGCCATAGCTGATGCTAAAAAACACTGGGCACAGAGAAAATTGCCCAGATTTATTAGTTGACAATGTGATGACATCATCAGTATCATCTGTTTCCAGAAACAATGATTTTTGCGGATTTTTTCAGCTATTCCAATGGAAATTAGGCACAGAATGTGAACAAAAGCAGGAAATCGGGTTCGGACTTTCTGAGTATTAACAGTTTTTTCTCCCAAAATTAATAAATAAACAAACAGATTTTTACTGCATTCATTCGGATGTTTTCTTCATTTTTCTTTCTTTCTTTCTTTCTTTCTTTCTTTCTTTGTGAATTGTTTAGTTTGATTTCTGACGAAGCATTTTTCCTTGCCCGGATTTTCACTATGATTGCACAGATTGGCCTGGACCCATGCCGGTGTGCCCAGTAGTCAGATACGGCCATGGTTGCATTTGTATAAATTTTTTAAACTAGGAAAGCAACTTCTTCAGACCAATTTCTTTTGTATGTTTTACAGATATTTTTCTCTATTTTGCCAACATTTATTAAGTATACACAACTAATGTGAGAGGATAAAGATAATTAATAAAAAAAGATAAGCATAATTAATTAATACTTTAATCCATTTTATAGTTTTCCCCATGTTTTGCCAACTCATTAAGATCAGATGACTAGATATAAAGTAGTTTAGAATATTTTAGTCAATACCTGAAACAATAAACATAAGTCAAATTATAGAGAATGCCAGCTTATATTAAGAGAAAGCAAAAGCAAATATCTATGTTAATACCTTTTTTTTTTTTTTAATCATCTCACCCCAAGCAAGGCATTCCACTGTCACTATTGTGCATGGGGTTACATAGAAGAAGGTAAAGAGAAGGAGTGGTTAGACATAGGGAATGTCAGGAGAAAGGTGACAGATGAGTAAAGATAGCGAGGATGAGGGTTGGGCAGATGGGAAGAGTGTTTGATAGAATGGAAGCAGGTTAGTGTGCTAGGAGGTGTCTATTGACCTTACATTTAAACTCCTGGAGATTGTAGCCGTCAGGGAAGCAATTGTGTGGAAGAGAATTCCACAGTCGGGAAGTGCGAGGAAAGAAACTGTTGGAGTAGAAGTTACGGCTGCATTTTATCGGTTTCACTGTAAAAGGGTGGGATCTAGTTGCTAATCTAGTATCATGTTCAAATTCGTATTTAGGGGGCACCAGTGATCTAAGTAGATCTATGTCACCTATTGATCAAGAAAGAATCTCCCTTTGTTATATCGGGGTTCAATGACTCGAAGCACAGCAATGTTATTGTAGAACATGAAGATAGAGAAGAACATTGAAAGTACATGAGAGCATATCTGATAAGGCATAAAGAAACTGAAAGTGTACATTCTTTATAATTTGAGTAACATTGAACAGAGCAGGAATATTAACATAGAATGTTGACATGAGTGGTTTCTCTAATTCACTTTCTTGCCACTAGAGGTTTTCAGTTTCAAGGAGAAAATCAGATTATTGGGTCAGAAAAAATGGTAACTATTTAGGTATACTAAAGCTGCTGAGTGAATCAACATTTTCTTGAAAGAACGCCTCAAAATGTATTAAAAGCCTGGAAAAGGGAATCCGTCAAATTTATCTGCAAATATTTGAGGAATTTATTGAATTAATTGAACAACAGGTTCTTTTTACTATTCTTAAAGAATTCAAAAAGCCAAAGTGTTATTTAATAAGTGTTATTAATAAGTGTTATTTAATAAGTGTTATTTAATAAGTGTTATTTATTAAGTGTAGATTTTACTCCAGAAATCTCACACACAGATCAACTGACACTTATATTAAAGACTGTAAGCTGGTGGAACGTTTCTTGATGTTCATCCCCATTTTTTCTCATGAAGCAATGAATCTTACAGACACAGTTGTGAGTAACAGAGAGTCCAGTTAGAGAGAGATAACAACTCATGACTGCCAAAAGAGGCTTTGCACAAGGAATGAGACTGATATACCTTAAGTGATTGTAATAAATGGCAACAAAATTTCACTATGAAACTACTGTGGTCAGTCATATAATAATGCCTCAAATATGACTGGATAATATACTGGGCTACATGCAGTGATTCATCAACTTAATGAGTTTGCCATCTATATCCCCTTCATTGGACACAGTCTGAACTTAGTGAGATAAAACATTTCTAAGAACTACAAAGGATGGGAAGTTGCGGAGAGTCATGATTACCTATGTCCTGAAGGAAGGCAGCACACAAAAAGAGATAACTTTATGATCATTTGCTGTATACCATCTGGTACACAAGAACATCAAAATCAGTAAATAACTTCTTTGTCTAAATACAATTTTTTTCTTACAATGTATACTTTGACTGGTCTATTTGACCACAGAAATAAGTTACAGTTTGTCAAGAGTTCATCAATTTGTAATAAGGAATTTGTGAGATAAAAATACTTGAGAAATATGGATTTATTGTATGGTAGCCAAAATTATAATTTTTCAGTTGTTATAAGCATCATCAGGGCTTGTATTATTATTACTAGTGTGAAGTTTTTGGTGTTACAAAAAAACTTCACACTAATAATAATAATACAAGCCCTGATGATGCTTATAACAACTGAAAAATTATAATGTTGGCTACCCTATAATAAATCCATATTTTGTTGTTTCTCAAGTATTTTTTATTTCCCACTGTTAGAATTTATTTTACATTTCCTTTAAAATAAAGAATTTATAAATGTATTCAATTTACTGATCCCATTAACCAGAGGAGCCATGTTTCATAAAATCATACAAGGATTATTTGAATATAACAAATCTGCAGATTATATTTCACTCAAATACATTCATTCAAAACATTGTTCACTGTAACTTTGCACACTAAAAATTTGTCTAAAAATTATTATTTAAAAAAATTATTTTTGTATCTGGCCAAACTTAAAAATATGTTTTTCTGTAGTGAATTCCATATAGGTTTAAATGTTTATGACTTTTGTTGATAAAGCTACAATTCATTCCATTTTGAATTCTTGTAATAAAACTATTTTTCATTATCTCTGATTACCTTATTTTTAGACACTGGCTCATGTCTGTTTCTGTACATTTATACGGTATCTATTTTTCTGAATTTATCTTCAGAATTAGAAATATAATGCAACAGTTGATTGATTGCACAGTCAATAAAGAGCTACATGGAATTCAAAGACACTCATAAGATTTCCTTAACGTTATATGAAAAATACAACTACAAATGTTTGTATCATTTTAATAATTCATAATTTATTTAATAAGGTTAAGTGATATTTAAGATCAAAATGTGTTTGATGTTTTCTTTTTATTTTAATGAAGATTTGCTTGTCCCTCTGTTGCAAAAACCAGTAAAAATTCTCACTAGTGGAAATAGAAGCACTATGAAATTGGTGATAAATTTCTATCTTAAATCTACTTAATAATTAGAATAGATAAGTATTTGTCTATATTTCTGAGATGAGGTACTATTTACAGTATTTACATTATTCAGACTATTGTCATCATCTTTGTTGCCATTTGTATGACGTTTTAGCAGTTGCATATTCCAGCCTTCTTCAGGTGCTAGGAATTTCAAACCGAACCCTTTATTACAATCACTGGGGTATATCATTCTCATTCTTTCTGCAAAGCCACTTTTGGTAGTTATGAGTTATCTCTCTCTCTAACTGGACTCTCTAAGTTACTTGTTTACCACTGCTGTAGTCTGGTATTGAACTCACAACTCTTTGGGTCCAGTCACTGGAACTAAACAACGTCTATATCGACTGGGTCATGTGTCCTTAAGTGAGTAACTTAGAAAGTCTGGTTAGACTCATGACTGCCAAAAGAGACTTTGCACAAGGAATGAGAATGATATACCCCAGTGATTGTAATAAAGGGTTCAGTTCAAAGTTTGTAGCACCTGAAGAAGGCTGAAGTGTACAACGGCCGAAATGTCATACAAATAATGATAAAGATGAGGACAATAGTCTGAATAATGTAAATAGTGTAGACAGGATAATTTTTGTTAAAGGACAAATGCTACTGAATTTTCTTTCCAGAGAATTTCAATACTTTTACTATTCAATATTGATTGTGCTATTATCAGAGACATAACAATGGTAATGATTATATTAGCTGTTTCCCTACAAGGAAACATTTGGCATTTATTGGCTGAGTAACTAGTACAGCTTTCACTTGAAATTTATGAAGTATTTCTCTTAAAATAATTTCTCAGGAAAATAAGTTGCTTAAATAGTTATTATCACTCATTCCAGTATTGATGGTGTTTATTTCTTAACCAATTATTTGAAGTAGTGTTGAATGTCAACAAATTTTGTTAACCTAATGATATTTTTATTTATTTATAAGTACATATGCAAAATAAAATCCTTAAATTTGCCCTGTTAAAATCCATCAGAGGACAAACATGTAGATAAAGAAAGGTTTTCCTTTTTTTCTTTATTCATGTAGTGTAATTTTCAAAAACAACATATCAACATCTTGATTATGTCATTATTTTCTCTTCAAGTTATATACTGCTGTCACATCTGGTCGAGCACCCCTGCTATTCATTTTGGGGTTCTCAACAAAATCCAAAGGAGAATCTGCAATGCAACTGACCCCAACCTGGCAGCTCTGCTCCTGTTACTTTCTCAGCAATGAGATGTGGCTTCCCTCTGTCTCTTCTACAAATATTTTCATGGCTTCTGCTTTGATGAGCTTAGCTCCCTGGTGCCCCCTCTGCATGAATTCACTCAAGCTAATAGACTGGTAATTAGGTTCCACCCTTTTATCATGAGAGCAATCAAGTGTAACAGCAAATTCTACTCTAGCAGCTTCTTTTCTTGCACTTCTCACCTTCCATATACCTTCCTTGATAGCTCCAGTCCCCAAGAGTTTAAATGCAACGTCAATTGCCATATCTTATCCCTTTGACTTCCATCCTTTCCCAGACACACCCTGTATCTTATTCTTCTATCTTTCTGCTCTCCTCTCATGTAGCTCTCTACACACCAATGTTTCCACCCTTCTCTTACCCATTCTATAATACCTCCCATGACCTGTTCCTCTTTTTCTTCACTCTCTTCTTTTGTAACCTCCTGTGCACCAGTAGCAGTAATGCCTTGCTTGGGGTGAAATGATTATTAAAAAAATGTGTTATCCATTTTATTTGTTGCCACTCTTGGAAGAGCTCAAGTAATGTAATTTCTGTTATTTAGTGTAGTTCTTTCTTTATGAATCTGTATTGTCAGTCCACAGCATTGAAAGATGAATGATTTTTTACCAAAACCCTCAATCTTTACTTACTCAAAACCCTTTTCAACCATTGATCCTAGAAAGTGCTTGTATGCATCTGACAGTTAAGATATTTTTGAATGGGTCTGGTACCAGTGCAGGCACAAAGATACTTTTAATGCTACCACCTCTAAAATGTTTTCATTATTAATTATATTAATTATAACTCATTACTGTCATAACACTGAATGTCATATCCCCTCTGATTTACAGTCACCTACTGAAAACACTCAAAATCTGCGTAGCACACATACAGTTTTGGCTTTGAATTGTATTTCTACATTCTGTCTCAGATACCAATTAAAACAGGCTCCGAGTTCCACTTGTTAAATACTGTTGTCTGATTGGTCTGTAAATGGAAATGTCATGTTCTTGCTTACATCTGCACAGCTGGATCACTAACTAACATGACAAATTTCTTCTTTCCTTACGCATACATGTAAAAATATTAATCAGCGAATGAGGACCCTGGAAAAAATACCCAGAAACAAAACCTGAGTAATCTAACAAGCCTACACAAAATTTGATTTCACTATATAAATCGACGAGAAAATTAAATTTGTCAGAAGGGCTTACAGGCTGCTACTTGGCTAGTTGATCAGCAACACCACTGCCTCACCTTCTCACCAAATGTCACCTCAAATCCTTACTCCTTTTCCTCACACATTGTTGACAGGGAAGAAAAAAAGAACAACTACTACAAAAGGAAAGAGAAAACATCACAGAGCTAGTAACTACTCACTTCACTCTTTGAGTGACACATATTTATTCCCTTTCCTCTTCTCTCAACCTTCTGTCCCCTTCTCTCTAAGAACAACCACTTTGGAAAGCCACGCATATCCTCATGAACATTACTTACGATTACAGTCAGCCTAAAACAAATTCATACCAACATCTGACACCAACCAGCTAAGAATTAATGACAACCAACTTTGTAAATCATTCGTTGGTACTTATCCAGCAAACGAGATAAATTTACATTTATCTCTGTCATAATTCTTCTTGCAACCATACGCTTGTTTATAACATTACACACTTAATTTTAAAAAAATTTAAAGAACTAATAGCACTCAACACAAATATCTGCTAATGTTATTTTCATTAAGACTACATGCTGATGATGTAACTATAGAAATTTATTGATCTGCCCTAAATTTTATAAATTATTCTATCATATATAGCACAAACTACTACTAAATTTAATAAAAATCCATTAAGAACTTTTCAAGACATGATGTAAAAGACATTTAACTACAATGATAAGGGAGATAATTATGTATGGATTAGCCTAAAGATTTTATCACTTTTTTCATGACTAACAGCTCAACCAAATTTTATTGACATTCATTGAGAAGTTTTTTAGATATTTATAGAGTAATGTTTCCTGTATTTAAAAACTATATTATATCCCTAGCTTTGCAACTCATATTTTATATAAAGTCGTTGTGTAGAGGGATTATGAATTTATTCAAGTTCTATAAACTCCATTAGGGTGTATGGAGCCACTATTCTCAAGATATCAATTGTTGTTACTATGATTTCAGTAGCAGGTAGACTTTTCTAGGGTGAAGTAGATAACCCCATGCACAAACGATTGGGGGGTGGTAGTCAGAGTTGTCCTCCTCAATTTTTTAAAAGAAATGATGTATTTCATACTATTTTTAGTATTTATTGCCAAGTGGATAATTCTAAATGAAAATAGAATGGTTCTTTTGTTATTATTACTTTGCAGAATTTTACAAGGCAGCCAGGAAGCCTTTGCTTTGGTCAGCCAATAAGAAGAAGAGACTAGTATGGGAAAGAGAGCACAAAAACTAGACACCAGAATAGTTCATTTGATGGACATGTTATTGTGCACTATTAACAAAAGAATCATTCTATTTTCATTTAGAATTATCCACTTGGCAATAAATACTAAAAAAAGTAGTATGAAATACATCATTTTTATTTTAAACTGGGTTTGCATAATAATTATGGCCAGTAGTGTACATGTTGCAAAATAAACTCCTTCCATTCATCAAAGGACAAAACATATTACTAAAAAAAGTTTTCATTTTGTCCTTATTCATAATGTATAATTCCTGATTATAACTTAAGTCTGAAGACTAAAAGACATTTCTTCTCCCCCTAATTTTGTCTTGATTCATGAAGACAATGAGATCAATAACATCAGCCAAATCCATCTTATTATGATCTTAAGAAATAGAATTGACAATAAAGAAGAAATACTTGGCAAACTAGGATCTTTGTGCCCACAAAATTGGAGTGGCAAAAGGACAGTTTTTTCCCATTATTATTTTAACTACGTTCATTCATTAGCAATGTTTATTGTTTTAAAAAGCAACAACTAGAATTGTAATAAAACCTAAACATATTAATGTAATGGATATGGACACACCTTGTTTCCCCCTCACTGGAATATGATTGGCTGGTATCAGCCATAAATATAGACAAAGGCAAGGATAGAGTGAGTGAGAAATTTATCACCTACTGACTACACCTACGTCTCAGAACACTGATTATGATGATTAAGACGATGGACTAGATTGTTCTACCAGATTACATTTGCTTTAACCACTTAACAACCTCATATTGATATATATCCTATTCCAGAACATATCACTTATAAAAGTGAAGTTTTGCATTTTCTTTGTTCTTTAGAACCGACAACAAAAATAAGAAACACAATTTATTCATTATATTGATTATTGGAATGGTTGGCAAAACATTGACTAATTTACAATTGATTGAAACTTTATAAAATAATAAAGATTTACTTATAGCTTACTAGCAGTATAGCCCTGCGTTGCTCAAGTGTAATGAAAGCTTTAAAACTAATCCATGGTCCTGGAGCTCAGACTCAGCCTAAAGAATATTTGTGTGAAGTTTGGTGAGAATCAGATAAAAATTGTGGATTTGTATAAAGGACATGCAGACAAATAAACAGACACACACACAAATATCTTGCCTTTCATATATATATATATATATATATATATATATATATTATCAATTTTCTGCACTATTGTAAGAACTGCAACCGTGAAACTTCTCAGTATAATTTCTTATGTCTTTGTCTATGAGTGTATCAAATTTGATTAAAATCGGACCACTCCTTCTATAACCCAATTTTTTTGATTATCTATTTTTGATATTTATTGGGGGTACCTCAACACAAAACCTAGCTAAGAACACTTGCAGACACTTATAGTCCAACTGTGTAAATTTTCAAGAAAATTGGTTCAGCCATTTCAGAGTCTATAGGTAACGTACACACACACACACAGACATACACACACACATACACAGACAAAGTTCCATTTATAAATAAGTTTAGATATTTTAAAAATTTAGTAAATGTTTATAAATTTATGAATTAAAAATTGTTTTCATTTTTATTACTTTATAAATTGTTAAATAAAAAATATTGCATTGCATTAGATTTAACTGTATTTTTTATAATGTTGTAAATACAAAATTATTGTCATAAATAAACAATCTAATAAATAAATAGTTATTGATATTTTTGTTGTAACTTCTCAAGAACAAAAAAGTATAATTTCATTACATTCACTTTTTAAAACAACAAATATTGCTAAGGATGAAAGGTATTTATATTAATAGGAAAAAACATGCTTTTTACACTCTATTTCTTTTTGCAGGTACAAATTTGCCAAATATTTCATATAAAAGTCATATATTTGTTGTTCCCCATGGTTTATGAAAGATTTTTAAAATTTACTTATGGTTACTATAAATAAAGTTTATTTGTTCGTACATTTGTACATATGCTTAAATAGTTTCTCTAGAGTAAACATTCTTATATTCACTGATAATTTATATTTTCATTACTATAAGATATAAACCATTTTTGCTTTTGTTGCTGGAAGTGTCTTCATTAAGTTATCAAAATTTAAATTAAGTAGATCTCTTAAGTGATTCTTGAGTCATTGAGGTAAGAACTGAGTCATTAAAAAAAGAATAGATTATAAATTAACATGTCACATAGAAGAAGATAGAAGAGCTTATGTAGTACATATTTTTTATCAAGAAATATTATAAGACTTCATTGGATCTAATGAACCTTTGATCTGAGACAAATTAGTGTTTACCTAAGAGATACCAAAGTAAGTTTAGTACTCTGTGTCATACCAGAATGTCAAAAAAGTTAGATGTCTTAGAGAATTAACCTAGAAAGTATCCTCACAGGCACATAATCAGGCCTCAAAGGATGTTAGTGACTGCACTGATATAGTCACTTTCTCACTCACATATCATGGCTTCCCTCTGTCTTTTCTTTAAATATTTTTATGGCAACTGCTCTAACAAACTTTTTTCCTGGTACTCCCACCACTTGAATTTAAGTGTGTTACTAAATTGACATCTAGAACCCACTCTTTTACTGCTTAAATAGCTAAATGCAACCACCACTTCTACTTCTACTCGAACAGTTTCTTTTCTCACACTTTCCACCTGTGTAACTTTCTTCCATTTACTTGCTTGCCTGATAGCTATAATCTTAAAAAATTACTTAAAATAGAACAGAATAGATATATACAAGGTAACTGGATAGCAAGAGGTTATATAAATGCCCAGGGAGAGCGCAGAGTATCTCATATCCCAATGAGAAGATCAAATATTCAAAAAACTATTTTTTTATAATATCACTCCAAGCAATGCAGGACCGCCACTAGTGTGCAGGCAGTTACAGTGAGAGAAAGGACTAGGTACAAGGGGTGCCAAAGAAAGGATAAATTGGGATTCAAGAAGATACATTTAACTATTTCAACAGTAAAAAGGTGGGACCTAGAAGCCAATCTAGTAGCATGCTTAAATTCATGTGATCAGAGCGCCAGATAAAAAACTTGTCAAAACAGTTGCCATGAAAATATTTCTAGAAAAGACAGAGGGAAGCCTCATCATGTCAGTGATAAAGTGACTGAAATCGAAATGCCAAGTCAGAATTGATTACATTGCAGATGCCCTCTACAAGTAATGGGCTCCAGTAATGAATAGTCAATTATATTATGAATATAAATTTTAATCTCTTTTTTTATCAGATGTCGCATGACATTATACTTACAATTGTTATACAGAAGAAATTTAAAGCTAATTTACACTCAAACTAATATCCACATCTTTGTCTTTTCAGATAATATAATTTTCAGGATTTGTGCAAAAACAGCTATCACTTGATTGACACTGCATAAAATGCCAATTAAAGATCTCTAATATCTTTTATTTTACCTTTACCTTCTTACCTTTCACCTTTACCTTCTTACCATTCACCTTTATCTTCTTACCATTCATCTTTATCTTTTTACCATTCACCTTTATCTTCTTATCATCTTTACCTTCTTACTATTCACCTTTACCTTCCTACCATTCACCTTTATCTTTTTGCCATTCATGTTTATCTTCTTACCATTCATCTTTACCTTCTTACCATTCACTTTTATCTCTTACCATTCATTTGTACCTTCTTACCATTCATCTTTACTTTATTACCATTCACCTTTACCTTCTTATCATTCCCCTTTATCTTCTTACTATTCACCTTTACCTTCTTAGCATTCACCTTTACCTTCTTACCTTTCACCTTTACCTTCTTACTATTCACCTTTATCTTCTTGCCAGTGAACTTTGAGAAAAAGTGGATAGAGAAACAGAAAAGACTGTTAAATTACCTCCACAAAGATTTGATTAAAGTAGTGAAGGTTTTTGCAAAACCACATACACTTTTTGGAAATGTTGATAAGAAATGTGTGCAAGTGTGTGTGGGAGTGTGCAATTTTTGTGACCAATAATTTTCTTCAAATTTTAACAACTTTAATAATATAAATAACTTTGCCTAATTCCATGTTTTCAATAGCAGAACTGAAATTAACCTACCCACCAAAATGGGAATGAAAGGAACACTTATGTTTAACATCAGGAAGAAACAGTTGAAATTTTTAAGGGCACATAATGAGAAAAGAAGGCTTAGAAAATTTGATACTCACAGGAAAAATTGAAGGCAAGAAAATTTTCAGCTGTCTTTTCTGAATTTAAGTATAAGCATTCTTTTTTTTTCCATTTTCTTTAAAACTTCCTTCTTGCTCATATCTTCTGTCCATGGCATTTTCAGTTACCTCTTCATCTCTAAGGAAATGGTTCAACATTCACATCTATAAGATCAATGTTTAATAGCAGACTAACACTTTTTTCTATCTAATGATATCACAGATAGCTATGTCTTAAGAGTGTCAAAGTCTACTCACATCAACTCCTCATTATATATCTCGTAATTTTCAACTATCTTTTCTGAATTTAAGTATAAGCATCCTTTTTGTTTCCATTTTCTTTATTTTCTGCCTCTTCATCTCTAAGGAAATGGTTCAGCATTTATTTCCATAAGATCAGTGTTACATAGCAGACTATCACTCTTTTTCCTTTAAAAAGCTCATCAAAACAATTCTGTTTTTGTGGTGCAGTGGATAGCATCTTGGAACAACAAATCGGGGTGCTGAGTTCAAATTCCAGTTGAATCCCTTGCATTCACTTACACACAAATACTCTTGGGAAAGGTATTAATTTGTCTCTTTCTTCCAATTATGGGTTAAATAACAGGATAGATTGGTTTCTATAGCCTTGGCTAGCAACCAGTCTACTGCAGAAAGCAATGGCAACCTACTGCAGGATAATCTTCTGCCTAGTCAGCCATGTCTTTTTCAAGACATGATCGCCCAATCTGTGTATCACATATGGCACTTTAATGACTGACTGATTGTGGTATGCCAGTGATAATATGGTAAAGTTCAGATAGAGTTAGATTTATGTCTTTTTCTAGACCACTATTATAAAAGGGGAGATAAGAAATCCTATCCGAAATTTGTATTTGGTTTTTAAATGACATGTCACATCCTTGTTCAGACAAAATCTATATCAGAAAAAGAAAGAGATTGATTTTCTATTCATTACACACTGTCGGCATATAACTTTCTACACATGAATGTAATATGTATATATGTGCTGTGCATAATTTACATGTGCTGTGCTATTTAATATACACACTCTCATATACACATACACACATTTTGACTGTATTTAGAATAAAGCATTGGAGTAATACATTCTCCTCATATTAAGTCTTGACAACCCCTAACCTAGTCTGAGCAAGAAAATCATAAATTTGAAGACCAGAAAAAAAACATTTTTAAGCATAAAAAAATTAAATAACATTTTAATGAAATTTTTAAAACTATTCAGTAATAAATAGAATTACATTTTTAATAATTTTTTTTTTAATTTTGTAGAAATCTTTTTTAAGTTTGGCATTTAATTAAAATACATATTCATGGATACAAATGTAAATGAAACTGAAATGGACATTTGTATCATGAGGGCTAATTTTGCTTTCTGTTTGGCAACAACCTCTGGGTAACAGGAAAAGAATATAAACCAAAATATGAAGCCTTTTGAAGTAATTTTAATTACACTTTATTTATTTAAATTTTAAACCAAATATATTTTTCATAAATGTAATATTTTAGATGGACAAACAATTGAAATTTGAAATTTGATTGTCTTGTCTATCAGTATGGTGACAGAAACTGAAAAAAATAAAAAAATAATAAATCATTATCTAATTATCGATCAGTACTGTTAAAGTAAATGCTATAAGCTTTTGGTGCCTAATCTAAATATGTTTTTCTATCAAGACTTATATCAAGTGTTATGCTTAATAACAGATTAACACATCTTAGACACATGGTCAATTGAATGCTAACAATAAATGTTGTTTTTGCTCCTGTTGTTGTTGTTCTTCTTCTTCTTCTTTTTCTCCTTATTCTTCTTATTCAAAGACCTTGACCACCTATAAGTGTTATTCCTTCCTGTCATTATTCAAGACACAGAGGAAATTGTCTGTCTTGTGCAATGAAAACATAGTAGGTCTAGTCATTTTAACTATATTTGGTTATTATAGCTAAAGGTGAAGTTGACTATGAAAAAGAATATTGTTGTTTATTGATAAATGGTAACTATAGTGACAGTAATACTGATAATAACAATTTTTAACATCATCCATTTCTCACCTCCTTTCTTTTATTTATACCTCTCTCTCTTTCTTTCTCTCTCTCTCTCTCTCTCTCTCTTACTCTCATACTCTATTTTTCATAGTTCAACAAATATCTACCATTAATTATATGAATACAATAGCTATTGCTCTTCTTTTTCATGTTTCAGTCTTTTTTACAAATATTATTTCTTCTATTTTAATCTGCCTTTTTTTCTTTCTTTACATTATAATAATTGTTTTGTCCAAACATCGTTGGTTATTCCTGCTATCATGTATATGTTATAATCTTCTATATCACATGTATCTTTCTTTCTTTCTTTCTTTCTTTCTTTCTTTCTTTCTTTCTTTTCATTACAATATTCCTTCAGTCCAAATGATAATTCATGCTAAAATTCATATATTATAGTCTTCTATATCACTTGTATCTTTTCTTTCTTTCTTTCTTTCTTTCTTTCTTTTCATTATAATAATCATTCTGTTCCAAAGTCTTTGGTAATTCATACTAATGTTCATATGTTATAATAGTCTTCTGTATCACTTGTATCTTTCTTTCTTTCTTTCTTTCTTTCTTTCTTTCTTTCTTTCTTTCTATCATAATGATCATTCTATTCCAAACTTCCATGGTAATGTTTATTTATCAATTGAATATTCCTTTTTTTCTTATTTTTCTATTTCTTTATTTCTATCCTTGTTTTAGTTTTTTCTTTTTTATCTCACTCTCTTCATTTTTCTTTTCTGTTTTCTCCTTTTTTTTTCTCTTTTACTTCTTTGTCAGTTATTTTTTTTTCTTCTTACTGTAATTATAATTATATTTACCACAGTCTTTGATCTTTATTGTAACTTTACCCAAAAACTTCTCTAAATCAACTGCTTACAAAATTTGCTTCTGTCTACATAGTCTCTGATTTTATTTTTCCTTATATTCAGTTATTGTGTATAAGCAAGGATGTAGGTACAAATTAAAAGAACATTGGAAAATGTCATTCTTAGTTTTCATTGATTGTCTTCTTCCCTTCTACCCCTCTAACTCTTTTTCTGATCATATTTTATTCATGTCTAAAATGTATAATTCTAATTCACTTCTTTCAATCTATGTTTGTATAGAACAAATTTTTATTTTCCTATATGCCATATCCCTTCAAAAGTGCAATCATGGCTCTCCACAATTTCCTGGTTTTTGTAGCTCTTAGTAAGTTTTGATTTTTTTCACTATTTCTCCTAATCCCTGTTCTGCCAATCATTTTAGTTGCTCAAAAATAAATTTTATTCAAAACTCATGGTTCAGTCATCTCATGAAACACCAGATCCCATAACAAAAAAGTTATTCACTTTGGTATCACTGACTCTTGACTTTGGCAGTTTATAATAGATGTTAGAGTATATAACTAAAAATAAACAATGAAAAACTCCAATACTAAACTCAATATATAACATTCAAACACTTAAATATGAAAGGGTAATATGAGTGATGCCCTTCAGGAACACTAGAGAATAGTCATCATCACAAAACTTAATTTTACAGACAACATAGATGGTCTAGGTGGCAAAAAAGATAATCTTGTCCGTCTGGAGAAGAACTTGGATGAAACATCCTCCAGATATGGCAGAAAAATTAATGCACAAAAAATAAATAAATAATGATGAATAATAAGGGATTTCAAGCAAGGTAAAAGTGGTCAAGAACTTAAAGTAGTTAAACAATTCAAATAATTCTTGGCCTGATTATTAGCAAAGATGGCGCCACAATAGAAATAATGTCAAGCATTACACAAACAATCTACCTGAAATGAAAGCTCAAACAGTTGCATACCCTCTCAGTCTTTTGGTATACATGCAAATCTTGAATATTGAAAGTAGAATTACACATATTTAAGAGGAGAGTGTTCTAATTAGACATCAAAAGTATTTTGACATGGTTCACCATCAGAGATTAGCATAAAACAACTTTCAAACTGTGTCATAAATTGTAGGAGCTATATGAAGAAGGGGAGATTTTTTATATGTTCTATTTAGGCATTAAACTGATCTTTGAGCTTATTGTTTATGTTAGAATAAGAGGCAATTTGTAACACATTGTATTTTGGTATGACATAGTTATATGATGACAGTTTGTATTTTGATCTGTTTGGGTATCAAACAGGACTTTGAATTATTTGCTCATAATTTTTTTCTAATCATTTCATCCCAAGCAAGGTAGAATTGCCACTGGTGTGCAGGGGGTTACATAAAAAGTGAGTGATAAGAAAGAGGAACAAGTTACAGGGGAGTCAGAGAATGAATAAGAAAAGGATGAGAACACTGGTGTGAAGAGGGCTGCATGTAAGTGGAGTGAAAAGGAAAAGAACATGATACAAGTTTTGTCATATAAATGATGTGAGTCAAGAATATAAGAGATGGTAATTGACTTTGTATTTAAATTCTTGGAGATTGTAGCTTTAAGGGAAGCAAGTATATAGAAAGGAATTCCACAGGTCGGAAGTGCAAGCAAAGAAGCTGATAGAGTAGACGTTGCAGTTACATTTGGTTGGTTTCACTGTAAAAAAGTGAGACCTAGCCGCTAGTCTAGTAGCTTGACTAAATTCATGCAATGGGGACACCAGGGAGTTAAGCTTATCAGGGCAGAAGCCATAAAAGTATTTGCAGAAGAGACAAAGGGAAGCCACATTATGTCAGTAAGAAAAGGACTAGAGATGAGCTACCAGGTTCAGATCAATTACATTACAGATTCTTCACTGGATTTTGTCAAGAAGCCTGAGATAAATAGCAGGGGCATCCAACCAGATGTGATAGCAGTATTCAATTGATTAAAACAATACCTACAAAACATTACAGATTCTTCACTGGATTTTGTCAAAAAGCCTGAGATAAATAGCAGGGGCATCCAACCAGATGTGATAGCAGTATTCAATTGATTAAAACAATACCTACAAAATATAATATATTTGGTATATAAAATTGTACATTTTAGAGTTTTCTAAATACGTATGCAGAATCTGTTTAAATAAATTCTATTGTTCTTCTTGATCTGATTAATTTTGTAATCATTTTTGTTCTTTTGCTGTTCTTGATCTTCTTTAAATATGTCCATTTTTATCATTATAATTAAAGTCAGTGCATTGTGGTCCAGTGGATATTGGCTCGGAACGAGAAATCGGGGAGCCGAATTCGAATTTCAGTTGAATTCATTGCATTCACTTATGCGCAAATACCCTTGGGAAAGGTATTAATCCGTCTCTTCCTTCCAGTTATGGGTTAAATAACAGGATAATCTTCTGCCCAGTCAGTCATGTCTCTTTCGAGACATGATCGCCCAAGCGTGTTTCATGTATGACACTCAACTGACTGACTGATTATTCCTATTACTTATTAATAATCTAACAACATAATCTATAAATTTATTTTCTATAAATACTTTCACGGCTTCTGCTCCGATGAACTTAGATCACTGGTGCCCCCTAAATATGAATTTGAACGAGATACTAGATTAGCAACTAGATCCCACCCTTTTACAGTGAAACCGATAAAATGCAGCCATAACTTCTACTCCAACAGTTTCTTTCCTCGCACTTCCCGACTGTGGAATTCTCTTCCAAACGATTGCTTCCCCGATGGCTACAATCTCCAGGAGTTTAAATGTAAGGTCAATACACACCTCCTAACACACTAACCTGCTCCCATTCTATCAAGCACTCTTCCCATCTGCCCGACCCTCATCCTCGCTATCCTTACTCATCTGTCACCTTTCTCCTGACATTCCCTATGTCTATCCACTCCTTCTCTTTACCTTCCCCTATGTAGCCCCATGCGCAATAGTGGCAGTGGAATGCCTTGCTTGGGGTGAGATGATTAAAAAAAAAAAAAAATCTGTAATTATTTCAAATGATGTCAAATTATACCATTCAATCTTATCAAAATTGTATCATGAATAATACAGAAGAATTTAGATGAACAAATTCTATCATGAAACAATTGGATTTAATGAAGGTAAATGTAAATAAAAATCCATGTTATTATTACCATATTAGCAGTATAGCCCGGCGTTGCTCGGGTGTAATGAAAGCTTTAAAACTAAACCGTAGACTGAAAGAGAAATGAATGAATGTAAGTCAAATTTTGATTTCCTGGTATCAATATCAAATAAGTTTTTTTCGTTGTAAACTGAATTTTGAAGGCTAAATAAGTCCTTTGAGTAAATGGTATCATGGCTGAGACTAAGAACTACAATTATACCTACTTAGAACCAAGCCCAAAGCAAAAACTAAAATAAAAGGACTGAAAAAAATACAGACATACAGGTAGATAAACAGACACACACACAAACATCTTACCTTTCATATATATATATATTATCGATTTTCTGCACTATTGTAAAAACTGCAACCTTGAAACTTCTGAATATTGTTTCTTATATCTTTGTCTATGAGTGTATCAAATTTGATTAAAATCAGACCACTCCTTCTATAACCTGATTTTTTTGATTATCTATTTTTGATATTTATTGGGGGTACCTCGACACAAAACCTAGCTAAGAACACTTGCAGACGCTTATAGTACAACTGTGTAAATTTTCAAGAAAATTGGTTCAGCCATTTCAGAGTCTATAGGTAACGGACACACACACACAGATATACACACACACACAGAGACAAAGTTCCATTTATAAATAAGTTTAGATTAGATTAGATAAATAAAAACTACTAATTGCAGTAAATAAAGAAATAGATTGAGGTATCAATTAGAGAGCAATGGTCATTTTCTAAGCATACTACTAATTTTGTATCTAAAACTTAACAGTATATTGTTGTTGCCAACTCTCTAGACACCTGAATGGCACACAAGACCACAGCCACAATAGGAATTGCTGTTGTTGTTTTATGGTGTAGAGTAAGCTATAAGTTATGTTTATCCTGTAGACTTCCCAGTGGAGTACAAAGCCCCAAATCACAACAGATACAGCTGCAGATTCTATAGCAAATAGTTTTTTACAGGGAAGAGTAAGTTCTTTTTTTTTTTAAAATCATTTCACCCCAAGCAAGGCAATATTGCCACGAATGTGCAGGTGGCTATATAAGAGAGTTAAAGTTTTAGGCAGGAGGAGGAGCATGAAAACAATGACAAACCAGCTACAGGGGGTGAAAGAGAAAAGGCAAGAAAAGGATGTGAACACAGGAGTGAAGACAGTTGTGAATGTGGAGAGAAAGAAAAAGAACAATATACACGGGGTGATGTAGAAAGGGCTGGTGTTAAGTGGATAAGAGATGGGAATTGACTTTGCATTTAAATTCCTGAAGGTTATAGCCATCAGGAAAGCAAGTAGATGGAAGGGAGTTCCACAGGTGGGAAGCACGAGAAAAGAAGCTGATGGAGTAGAATTGTTGCCTGCATTTGCTAAACATGTAGATTCACTTGTGAAGTAAACATCCACAAGTACACCATGCTAGGTGTTGTTGCTGTGGTTTCTGTAGCAAGTAGGTTTTTACAGGGAAGGATAAGTTCATAAGTTATATTAAGCCTGTAGGCTCTGCTGTAGAGTACTGGGCTACAGTATCACCACTCTAAGTGTTTCTATTATTTCTATAGCAAGTACATTTTGATAGGGAAGAGTAAGTTATAAGTTATGTTATCCAAGCAGTATACCGGTCCATTCCCTGACAGTGTGTGTAGCTGCTGCAGTTTCTGTAACCAGTAGGATTTTACAAGGAAGAGTAAGTTATAAGTTATGTTATCCAAGCAGTATACTGGGCCATTCCCTGACAGTGTGTGTAGCTGCTGCAGTTTCTGTAACCAGTAGGATTTTACAAGGAAGAGTAAGTTATAAGTTATGTTATCCAAACAGTATACTGGGCCATTCCCTGACAGTGTGTGTAGCTGCTGCAGTTTCTGTAACCAGTAGGATTTTACAAGGAAGAGTAAGTTATAAGTTATGTTATCCAAGCAGTATACTGGGCCATTCCCTGACAGTGTGTGTAGCTGCTGCAGTTTCTGTAACCAGTAGGATTTTACAAGGAAGAGTAAGTTATAAAGTTATGTTATCCAAGCAGTATACTGGGCCATTCCCTGACAGTGTGTGTAGCTGCTGCAGTTTCTGTAACCAGTAGGATTTTACAAGGAAGAGTAAGTTATAAGTTATGTTATCCAAGCAGTATACTGGGCCATTCCCTGACAGTGTGTGTAGCTGCTGCAGTTTCTGTAACCAGTAGGATTTTACAAGGAAGAGTAAGTTATAAGTTATGTTATCCAAGCAGTATACTGGGCCATTCCCTGACAGTGTGTGTAGCTGCTGCAGTTTCTGTAACCAGTAGGATTTTACAAGGAAGGTAAGTTATAAAGTTATGTTATCCAAGCAGTATACTGGGCCATTCCCTGACAGTGTGTGTAGCTGCTGCAGTTTCTGTAACCAGTAGGATTTTGAGAAGAGTAAGTTATAAGTTATGTTATCCAAGCAGTATACTGGGCCATTCCCTGACAGTGTGTGTAGCTGCTGCAGTTTCTGTAACCAGTAGGATTTTACAAGGAAAGAGTAAGTTATAAGTTATGTTATCCAAGCAGTATACTGGGCCATTCCCTGACAGTGTGTGTAGCTGCTGCAGTTTCTGTAACCAGTAGGATTTTACAGAAGAGTAAGTTATAAGTTATGTTATCCAAGCAGTATACTGGGCCATTCCCTGACAGTGTGTGTAGCTGCTGCAGTTTCTGTAACCAGTAGGATTTTACAAGGAAGAGTAAGTTATAAGTTATGTTATCCAAGCAGTATACTGGGCCATTCCCTGACAGTGTGTGTAGCTGCTGCAGTTTCTGTAACCAGTAGGATTTTACAAGGAAGAGTAAGTTATAAGTTATGTTATCCAAGCAGTATGCTGGGCCATTCCCTGACAGTGTGTGTAGCTGCTGCAGTTTCTGTAACCAGTAGGATTTTACAAGGAAGAGTAAGTTATAAGTTATGTTATCCAAGCAGTATACTGGGCCATTCCCTGACAGTGTGTGTAGCTGCTGCAGTTTCTGTAACCAGTAGGATTTTACAAGGAAGAGTAAGTTATAAGTTATGTTATCCAAGCAGTATACTGGGCCATTCCCTGACAGTGTGTGTAGCTGCTGCAGTTTCTGTAACCAGTAGGATTTTACAAGGAAGAGTAAGTTATAAGTTATGTTATCCAAGCAGTATACTGGGCCATTCCCTGACAGTGTGTGTAGCTGCTGCAGTTTCTGTAACCAGTAGGATTTTACAAGGAAGAGTAAGTTATAAGTTATGTTATCCAAGCAGTATACCGGGCCATTCCCTGACAGTGTGTGTAGCTGCTGCAGTTTCTGTAACCAGTAGGATTTTACAAGGAAGAGTAAGTTATAAGTTATGTTATCCAAGCAGTATACTGTGCCATTCCCTGACAGTTCGTGTAGCTGCTGCAGTTTCTGTAACCAGTAAGATTTTACAAGGAAGAGTAAGTTATAAGTTATGTTATCCAAGCAGTATACTGGGCCATTCCCTGACAGTGTGTGTAGCTGCTGCAGTTTCTGTAACCAGTAGGATTTTACAAGGAAGAGTAAGTTATAAGTTATGTTATCCAAGCAGTATACTGGGCCATTCCCTGACAGTGTGTGTAGCTGCTGCAGTTTCTGTAACCAGTAGGATTTTACAAGGAAGAGTAAGTTATAAGTTATGTTAAGCCTGTAGACTCCCCAGTGTACAGTGGGATATAAGTTTTTAGCCATCCTTGATTACAGCAATTTTGGCTTGTGTTATAACATCTCTGCTTTTCTTTATTTTAGACAATACCATGTTAGTAGCAAGCTACTCTCATCTATGAACAACAGTTGTGTTGTATTTTGTAATGAAAGTTCACAAAAGTAAATAAATTGATGAATTTCAATGAGAGCAAATAATAAGATGACATCAGTGTGGCAAAGTCAAATAAAGAAATTGCTAGGTTTTTTCAGGTTAATCATCAAACAGTTTATAATATTGTCAAGAAATTTAATGAAAAAGTCCATTGTTGTGTGGAACAACATTGAGGAAGACCAAATATCATGTCTGAATAAACGGAAAGGGAACTTAAGAGGGAAATCCTCAAGAACCGTTGTCAGAGCATCAAAGACGTCAACAACAGCATGGAAATGTTGCCATATGCTGTAAGAAAGACTCTAAAAGAGTTAGGCTATCAAAGAAGAATTGCAAGAAAGAAGCCCTTGATTTCAGAGGTTAATTAACAAGAACAGACATATAGACTGGGTGAAAGAATTTGAGAGCAAAGATTATGAATTTTGTGTCAGTAATTTGGTCTGATATAAGTAAATTCTGCCAATATTTGAATTCAAGACAGGTTTATGTTTGGAGAAATCAGACTGAGACTTAGAACACAATGTTTGCAAGTGACCATGAAACATGGAGGAATTGGAGTAGTGGTGTGGGGTGCTGTCTGGTTTGGAGGGTAATTTTAGCTGATTCTTGTTGATGAGCAGCTGAATGTTCCAAAATTCTGTCAAATATTAGAGAAAGGACTATTCTCACTATATGAAACCAATCAGGTTAACAAGAAGGTGGAGTGCTATGTCATACAAACAAAGTAGCAAAGACCTGTAAGGAATTGCAAAGAATCAAGTCACTGCCATGGACAGTCCAAAGTCTTGATATAAATCCATTCGAGCACGTTTGGAAGCACCTTGACCAAATCTTCAAGAGCAAGCAACCAAAATCACATCAGTGGCAACCTTTAAATAAACATTGCTAAAGGAGTGGCAAAATATGGATCATACAACTGTTGAAAACTTTATTAAATCCATGAAAAATGAATACAATCATTAAAACTAGCAAATGGGGGACATACTCCATACTATTTTTAAATAATGTTTATTTATATTGAGTTGGGATTACATAATTAAATTTTAAAATTGAATGTTGTTTATTTCTCCTGGCTAAAATCTTTTTCTTGCTCAACCATATTGAGTTGGGATTACATAATTAAATTTTAAAATTGGATGTTGTTTATTTCTCCTGGCTAAAATCTTTTTCTTGCTCAACCATATTGAGTTGGGATTACATAATTAAATTTTAAAATTGGATGTTGTTTATTTCTCCTGGCTAAAATCTTTTTCTTGCTCAACCATATTGAGTTGGGATTACATAATTAAATTTTAAAATTGGATGTTGTTTATTTCTCCTGGCTAAAATCTTTTTCTTGCTCAACCATATTGAGTTGGGATTACATAATTAAATTTTAAAATTGGATGTTGTTTATTTCTCCTGGCTAAAATCTTTTTCTTGCTCAACCATATTGAGTTGGGATTACATAATTAAATTTTAAAATTGGATGTTGTTTATTTCTCCTGGCTAAAATCTTTTCTTTAGCTAGTGTAATAATGGGCCACAACCTCACCAATCTAGGTGCTGTTGCTGTGGTTTTGTAGCAAATAAGTTTCTCCATTGAAAAGTAAGTTGTAATTTATGTTAACCCTGTAAACTTCCATGTGGAGTCCTGGACCATATTAGGTATTATTGCTGTGGTTTCTATTGTCAGTTAAGTTTTTATGATGAAAAATACATTATAGCAGTGACTGATTTTAAGAAACCTACTTTCCTGGAACATATTTTAATAGAAAGAAATTATAAATTTCATCTAACAGCATTACTAACTGCTTGTTCAATGAATGTCATCTACAGGGTGTCAATAAAGTTTGTGTACACTTTAAAAATTTATAACTTTATATGTATTTGTGGTAGAAATAATTTGTAAAAGGATTACAAAGAAGTAAATTTATATTTTTTAATGTTTCATTGAAATTTTTAAGTTTCCACATGACCTTTATCATACAAAGGGTAATACTATTTTGCAGTTAACAGAAGACATTGGCCAGCTGATTTACAGTAATGCCTGAAATCACATTAGTTATTTTAGCTTTCAAATCCTTTAATGAACTAGGTTTGGTTGCATACACAATGGTTTCCACATGTCCTCCATCCTTAGCAATACAAAGGGTAATACTATTTTGCAGTTAACAGAAGACATTGGCCAACTGATTTACAGTAACGCCTGAAATCACATTAGTTATTTTAGCTTTCAAATCCTTTAATGAACTAGGTTTGGTTGCATACACAATGGTTTCCACATGTCCTCCATCCTTAGCAATACAAAGGGTAATACTATTTTGCAGTTAACAGAAGACATTGGCCAACTGATTTACAGTAACGCCTGAAATCACATTAGTTATTTTAGCTTTCAAATCTTCTAATGAACTGAATTTGATTGCATACGCAACTGTTTTCACATGAAAAAAAATCTAATGGAGTCAAATCTGGTAAACATGGAGGCCAATAAAATGGTCCACCCCTTCCGATCTATCTGTTAGGAAATTCCTGATTTAGAAACTGTTTAACACGCAGAGTAAAGTGACAAGGAGCTCCATCTTGTTGAAACAGTGTATTATCTTTCAAGTTTAATTGTTCAAGCTCTTTTTTTACAAATTATTTCTATCACAAATACAAATATAGTTATAAATTTTTAAAAGTGCGCATGGACTTTATGGACACCTTGTATTTTCTGATAAGGAAATGTTTATTACCATCTTTATCAAAGATGAAGAGAACAAAGATCCCAAGCCAATGGCCTAGGAGTGAAGAAAAGCATATCTTGAGTAGCACTTGCTGCTCAGTCAATTAATGCAAAATTTTTCCTTATAAAGAAATAGCTAATATTACCATGACCATTGGATATAAAGAGAATAGATATTACATTTTGATCCTAGTTCAATGGCTATGATGTAAAGAAAAGCATAACTGAAGTAGAACTGGCTGATCAATCATAGAATACCAAATGTTTCCTTATAAAGAAACAGTTAATATTACCATATATTCTTCCTTCCTATATACTTTGTGACAAAGTCAAGTTGGTGCACATGTATACCAGTTTATTTATAGCATGTGTTCCAACTTTTGTTGCAAATAAAATAATTATTATAAAACTAAGAGTTGGAAATTTACAAAACTTTTGGTCAAATATATGTCTTCTGTGTATATTAGAAATATTTGAATATATAGAAAAACATTTTGTTCTACTTCTGATGCAATTACCTCAAAAAAACATTCTGAAGTTTTGTAAGGATAACAAATAAAAGCCAGTTAATAACCCAACAATAATTTATATTATAAGATAGTAACCCAACAATAATTTATATTGTAAGATAGTCACTAACCTTTCAGTAATTTATTCAAAGAAATAACTTTTTATAGCAAGAAAGCAGAAAGCAATATTATTTACTGAGATTAATTCCATTCTAACTAATAACTTGAAGCAGTCTACTGTCAATGGAAGTTACTTTAAGAATTTATTAACAGCTAATAAATATGCTTCTCAAAGTTTATTTTGGATGCAAATTGCTTTCAACCTTTATAAACACCTCTCTTGATAATGCTCCAAAGCCCTTGAAAGCGTTTAACCCCAGGTACCATGTCTGCCGCAACATAGGCTTGTCTATATTTATCCTTAATTTACTTAAATATTTCATTAATTGTACTAACAATATGAGCTGAAGTACTGTGCATAAAAAGATCATTATTTATCTATATTTCTGAGATGAGGTATTGTAATTATTTACACTATTTACATTGTTCGAACAGTTGTCCTCATCTATGTTGCCATATTCACAACATCTTGGCTGTTGTACACCACAACCTTCTTCAAAGGATTAGGATTATGAACTGAACCCTTTATTTCATTCATAGATTGTTCTAGTTCCATGAGTTATGTCTCTTTCAGATGTCTCAGTTTTTCAATATCTGAATACAATATGGGAACCAGTAATACTGAGTGCTAGAGAAAAACAGTTACAAACAACTAAATTGTAATATGAGTTGGGGTAAAAAAATTGCTCACTGATACATTAGGTTTATAAGTCCCTAAAATTCATACACTGATCTCAAGGACACATGGCCCAGTGGATAAAAGTGTTGGCTGGATCTAGTGACTTGATCCAAAGAGTTGTGAGTTCAATACCTGACTACAAAAGAAAACTTAAAGGGAGATAACTAATACTGAAACATTTGAAAGAGACATAATTCATGGGATAATTAGAACAAAATAAAGGGTTCAGTTTGAAATTCCAATCACCTGAAGAAGGTTGAAATGTACAATAGCTGAAGCATTGTGAATATGTAGTAGTTACAAAAATGATAATGTAAAAATCCTTTCATTTGAATACCAGTTTTCTTCTTAAACTGGAGGTTGGCCTTAAGAATTCAATGTAGGCAGAAGAAATATTTTTAATACTCATGATTATTCCTGTTCAAAATATAACAGCTCTACTACTAGGCTGATGCTTCAACTAAACAGATGACCAGGGCTGGATTATGACCTCTTGAGGCCCCTAGGCTAATGAAATTATAGGACTCTCCTCTGACTAAGTCACCCTCTAACTTGCCTGTGCAAGTTTTGAACATATTTTTCACTTATGATATATTTTAGTGAGATTTAAATACCTTGAAGTAAACTTATTACAATTTCTTTAAATAACTATATTTTGTTTATAAATAAAAATATTCAAGAAATACCACTATTCTATTATTTATCACAAACCAAATTTGCACAACTGTAGTAAAAAAACAGATTTCTTATAACATCTAGAAAATTAAAATCATTGCTTTATAAAAGTTTGAGAAACCTGAGGCTAGAGCCTATACTATCCTGAAGAATAAACCATCCTTGCAGATACTACTCAGTTTGTCAACTGTCAAGGTCATCTAATGTTACCCTATACACATCCATGAATAGCATTTTCTAGAAATCAAGTTCTATATACTGTTTGGTGTAGTTAACATGGTTAGAAAAAATAATTTTACATCAAATGAGACAAAACAATCGGTTTGGTATAAGATCCTAAACAACTCAGTATGCAGTATTTTAAAAACATTAGTAATCCCAATGGCTTTGAATAACCATTTATTTTTTCTAAGTGGGTGTTTTTACATCTCATTTTTTAAGTTAACTGAAAAAAAAGTTCTCACAGAAAAAGTTCCAGAGACAGTGTTGCAGTGGAAAAAATAATTACATAAAATAAAAGAAAATTTGTGTATGTGAAAATTAATAATGTGAATGTAAAAATGCAACTAGACACTGGTAGTGATATTATTATAATAAATGAAGTCACATGGAAAGCAAACAGAAAACCTATATTAAAAAGGAATTCAAAAGTTGCAAGTAGACGCAATGCCAATGAAATTGAGGAAAAAGAATGTGCATACATACAGATGAAAGAAAAATAAGTAAAAACAAAAATTAATCCATGTCTCAGAAGTGAAAGGTTACATATCAGAGACAACTGTCCCTTTAAGGATTCGAAATGCTACAAGTGTAGAAAAGTAGGAAATAAAAAGTCACAATGTAAAAATAAAATTTAGTTTTACATTGTGACTTTTACATTGTGATTTTTTTCTGAGAACTTTTTCTGTGAGAACTTTTTCTTGGTTTAGTTACTAAACCAAGAAAAAGTTCTCAGAGAAAAAATCTAGAGACAGTGTTGCAATGGAAAAAATAATTACAGAAAATAAAAGAAAAATTATGTATGTGAAAATTAATAATGTGGATGTAAAAATGCAACTAAACACTGGTAGTTATATCACAATAATCAATGAAGTCACATGGAAAGCAAACAGAAAACCTTAATTAAAAAAACCTCGGTAAAATTTCGTTTTAATTCCCGTCCCTGTTTCCCTTCAAACTTATCCAAAATAGCATTATTTCCGTGCAAATGTATATGCTGAACTGAAATCAAGTGTCAATTAGTGAAGAAACTAACTTTCTTTTATCGAAATGTCCATAAAAAAAACGAACTATATCTCGTACTTTTTTTCCCATAACTCTCATGAAGTCATGTAATTAACTGCAGAATGACGGACTGCGTAAGAGACCGAAATTGGGGGCCTGTTTACATCCGGTTAGGGAAGTAATGCGCTGGTTGTTTTCAGTACACAATTTCAGCAGAAAGTTGCGTGTTTTTTTTTAAAAAAAGCGCATTACTTACCTAACCGGAAGTAAACAGGCCCCCAATTTCGTTGCCTTACACAGTCCGCCATTCTGCAGTCAATTACATGACTTCATGAGAGTTACGGGAGAGAAAACGTGCGAGATATAGTTCGTTTTCTTAATGGACATTCAAAGCAAAACAGGAAAGTTTCTTCACTAACTAACACTTGATTTGAGTTGGCATATACATTTGCACAGAGATAATGCTATTTTGGATAAGTTTGAAGGGGAAAAGCAACGGGAATTAAAGCAAAATTTTACCAAAACTTCAAAAATCATATATGGTATATTGGGGTAGGGGATAAACTATTTACTATTGGTGAAATGACTTGAAATGTTTCATTTCATAACAAGTATATAAAAGTGAGGGCTTATATGTTAAGAAATGCTACAAACTTATTTAGTACTAACTGAATGAAATTATTTGGGTTATGGGAAATTTTTATTGCAAAGCTATAAGTGGTCAAGTGAACAGTTTAAAAAAACTATGTGAAAATTTAATAGAACTGAAAAAATCTTTTCCAAATGTTCTTTCAGATGAGATGTGTTTATGTTTTAAAGTTAAAGCAAGTAAAAAAGGATTAACATCAGTATTTAAATTGAAATGTAATGTACTGTTTGCTGCCTTGGATCAAGTCAACAAAGAATCAGACAGACTTGAAAAAAAGGTGTGTAGCTGCTGACCATTCAAAATGGCAACACCAGCAGTGTACTAAAGAAAAAAAACACCAGTAACACAAATGAATTAGACACAAAACCTTAAATAAAGAATTCAAAGAGTTGTTGGAGAGACACTGATAGAGTACAGTCAGAATCAGTTGAAACAATATTATAACCATTAGTAATGAGTTATAACACAGACCTTGCAATGAATTCAATATAATCTTTTCTTTACATATCAGCCAAGAATGCTAGACTAAGGTTAATGTTAGCCATGCTAATGGGAGGTCTTTCAGGTGATTAACAAAGAGAAGATTTAAGAAGTTATTTTATTATACAACTGTTTCTTTAAAGGGATTTAACAATTTCTAAATTGTTTACTGAGTATGAAACATTTAAGCAGTTTTTTATTATACAACAATTTCTTAAAAGGAATTTAATAATTTTTAAGGCTATTTAATGATCTTGAAGCATTTACTCAATTTTTGCCTTGACAATCTATATTGCATAAGAAATTAAAACAGTGATAATGAATTAATTTAACAGAAATGGCTTCTATTTAATTTTTGTTGCACAGAACCAATAGAGAGAATTTCATGTTAGTGTTGCTAAACATTTGGTTGAATTAATTTCAAATGCATGCAAATATTAAGAATATGTTTAAAAATATGACTTCCATAAAATATGTCTATGAATATACAAATGTGTGCATGTACATAAACATATAAATGTGTGCATATGCATGACTATGTACACAAGAATATGTATTCATGCACATATAATCACATTTAAAAGTATATGAAAAAATTATGGTTAAATTTATTAATAAATATATTATATATTATATAAATTATTAAGAAACCTATTATCTGGTTAAATTCATTGTATTTACTTATGTGCAATATCCCTGGGAAAGATATTAATCCATTGCTTCTCTCCCCAACTATGGCTTAAGTAGCAGGACAGATTAAGTTCTATAGCCTTGGTTGGCAATCAGTCTACCGCAGAAAGTAATGGCAACCAACTGTGGAAAAATCTTCTGCCCAGTCAGTCTTTGAGACATGGTTGCCCAAGTATGTAACACATATGGCACTTAACTGACTGATTATGTACTCAATTTATTGAGAAATATATTATTAAAATACATGGAGGAAGTCTCAGTCATGCATAAGTACATGTGTGCGTATGTAAAAGAAAGAGAGAAAGAAAGTGTGTGTTTGTAAATTTGATTTCTAATCTTATAAAAGAATATTTTATATGATTAGAAATTGAATTTACAAACACACAGTTAAGTGCCATAAGTGATACACGCTTTGGGCGATCATGTCTCAAAAGAGACATGACTGACTGGGCAGAAGATTATCCCTCAGCAGATTGCCATTACTTTCTGTGGTAGACTGGTTGCCAGCTAAGGCTATAGAACCCAATCTGTCCTATTATTTAACCCATATCTGGAAGGAAGAGACAGATTAATACTTTTCCCAAGGGTATTTGTGAGTAAGTGAATGCAAGGAATTCAACTGTAATTCTAATTCACAATTTCTACTAAAATAGTAATGAGATTTTAATCAGGTGTGTATATGAATGTGTGCATTTTTGTATGAGCATTTCTCTGTATGCATTATTATATATGCATTTCTGTGTATGCAAAGAAGTATGCATATTTGTGTTTGCATGTGTGAGAGAGATATAGAGTGTATGTGTGTATAAAAGTCTCAAAATAAAGTTCATAATCTTTAAAACAATATGCTAAAACTGTTAAAAAAAATTAAACAAATGGGTGTGGGTATACATTTTTTGCATTTTTTGCATTTGTTTTTTTTTTTCAACTATCATTTTACCCCTAGCAAAGCAGAAATGCCATTGGTGTGCAGGGGGTTACATTCAGAAAATGAAAAAGAAATGCAAATACAAATATGCATACTTTAACCACCATAGACTACCACTACTACCCACCATCAGAATGGATCAAGCTAGTCTTCCCGAAAGCAAAACACAGTGCCCCCCACCCGCCAAAATTTATCAGCCAACTTCAAGTGGAATGACTACATTGAATCCATAGCTAAATCTGCTGCTAGGAAGGTAGGGCCAGGAAGTTTTTCTTGTCTGAATCCATTTTTCACATATATAAATCTACCATCCATTTATGCATTGAATACTGCTGTCACATCTTGTCAGGTACCCCAGCTATTCATCTTGGGTTTCTTGACAAGATCCAATAGAGAATCTGCAATGTAGCTGATCCTGAACTGGTAGCTCACTCTAATCACTTTCTCAATGACATAATGTGGCTTCCATGGATGTATATTTCTATGTGTGTGTGTACTTTTCTGGATGTATATTTCTGTGTATACAAATGTGTATGCATGTATATGTATGTGTGTGTGCATATTTGTGTATATATTTCTCATATTACTGTGTATGCAAATGTGTGCATGCATTTATATATCTATATTTCTGAATGTTTATTTCCAGGTATGCATGTATTTTCTGTGTATGTATTTATTGTATTCTAGTGTATGCAAATATGTTTGTGAATATGTGTGAGTGTATTTTTGCGTATGTGTTTCTGTACATTTGAATATGTATGTAAATATGCATAAATATGTGTACTTTTATATCATGCTGTTCTAGCATTTCTGTATATGCAAATATATATGTATGCAAATATATGTGTGAGTGTTCATTCACCTGTATGCATTTCTTGATGTGTATTTCTGTCTACTCAAGTGTGTTTTTCATATAATAAGGAATCAATTATAATCAGGATCATCAAGTCAATGTGGACAATCCTTTCATTAGCTGCATAGTATATGCTTCAGGACTATGTAAAATTTTGAATTCAGAGTTTTTCTTCTCCTACATCAGTTGCCACCCAAGGCAACCCATTCTGTCCTGCTATTCATAACTTTTCCAAAGGTATTTGTACATAAGTGGATGTAATAAACTTTACTGAATTTGTATTTGACTCTCTGATTATTAGTCGCTGTTTATTTTTTGTATACATACATGTATGTGTATCTGTGTGTATGCATTTTTTGTGTATACATTTCTGCAAATGTGTATGCAAAAGATATGTGAGTATGTGAGTTTATGTGAATTTTTGTATATATTTATATATTTTGTATATATTTCTTGCATTTTTGTATCTGAAAATGTGTGTGTGTGTGTGTGTGTGTGTGTGTGTGTGTGTGCTTATGGATGCAGAGATATTGATTATATAATATAACTTGTTATTTATGGTTGCTTAGGTTTTTTGATGATAAAGATGCAACCCATAATCAATGTTAAGTTATGGTACTACTCCAGAGGCAAACCTCTTTTAACTTGACATACATACAAGCCATAATCACTAACTAACTACAGACCAATGTATATATATATATATATATATATATATATATATATCAGGAAAATTATACAGCATTGAACAGGAGTATAGATTTATCTTTTATTTCTTGTTTAGGATTGGGCTTCAGGTTTTTTCTAAAGTCTATTTCAACTCTGTTTCTAAACTATGAAATTTTATCTTTTATTTATTTATTTATTTGTTTTTCCTCAATGGGAGTAGATAGGTTTGTCTATTGTCTGGTGCTTTTCACAGAAGTATTGGTTTATCCTTTGTTGCCTGTTTACAGGGTTTCGGTTCCTTCTATAAAGTCTTTTATTTCTCCTTCACTCCCAGTAGTCCCTTGCATTTTTATGCACTATTGCCTTGTTCAACTAAAAATAAATTGATTGATCTTACATCCTATATTTATTTGGTCTCATCAACATAAATATAAAATCATGCAACAATAAAACAATATATTTTCTGAAAAAATTATCTCATTAAATTATTTTTATATATAAGCATATTTTTCTCTTTAGTTTTTTATGAGTGATTCTTTCATAATTGATATTTATTTCATTTTTTAGCACAAAAAATGTGGCACAAGGCCAGAAATGGTGATGGGGAAGGCTGGTCTTTATCTGTCTTAAAATAACTTAGCTAGCCACAATTGCTGCCTTAAGCAAGCTATACAATATTCCTTGCACAAAGGCATCACATTCTTACTTACAATTCTTGCTATAAGCATTATAATACCTCAAAGCCTCAATGAAAACCTCACTAGTTCCATATGTACAATTTGTTTTTGGGGAGTGAGAAATATTTCAAAAACTTTAAAATGAAAACCCCGATGAATTATACAATGCATAATGTTATCTATAAGTAAATTAAAAGTTATTTTATAGCTATTCCACTTTTTACTATATATATATATATATATATATATATTATGGAAATTGATGAAGATTAATGAAACTTGGTTATAAACAACCAACAATTTGAAATGATTTGTTTGAACATTATTTTGATTGATACTCATATTTAAGTAGTTATTCTGTTTTTAATTAAACAGTATTATATATTTATATCTATCGGCCTGATTATTTTAAAATTTCTCCTCTCTCATGGCTTAGAGAGTAGGGACTTCGACTGACATCAAATCGGTCAAGTTTCGATTCCAGCCAGAAGCAAGTGGATATCTAGCCACACTGATGAGCTGTGATACAGTGAAACAGGCTTGTATATGGATGACTAATATATTATGCTGTCAATACGATTGAGCTCTCTAGAGAGGAAAATTTTAAAAACAGCTACCACTTCTGTGATTTACACATTACTCTTCTTCTAGTAATGTTATTCTTCAGCAATGAATTGGATTCTTCTGGTGACTGGAATGTGTATACACTGCTTATATATAGCACACTAAAATTAGTACACTAAAATTTCCCTCTTTTATTCCATGCACTTATAGCTTAGGGGGTACTTACTCCAACTGACACCAAATCAGTCAAGTTTCAATCTCAGCCAGAAGTAAGTGGATGTGTCTAGTGTTACAGATATATAGATAACAGATTTTCCTCGCACTTCCCGACTGTGGAATTCTCTTCCACACGATTGCTTCCCCCGACGGCTACAATCTCCAGGAGTTTAAATGTAAGGTCAATAGACACCTCTTAACACACTAACCTGCTCCCATTCTATCAAACACTCTTCCCATCTGCCCAACCCTCATCCTCGCTATCCTTACTCATCTGTCACCTTCCTCCTGACATTCCCTGTGTCTAACCACTCCTTCTCTTTACCTTCCCCTATGTAGCCCCATGCGCAATAGTGGCAGTGGAATGCCTTGCTTGGGGTGAGATGATTAAAAAACAAAAAGAAAAGTGCACACACACACACACACACACACACATAAAACTGTAAATACTCTAGTCCTGACCAGTGGAGCACTTTTCAGCAGCTTTGGAGAAGCAATAGTGTTCAGAAGTACTCACTATGGTCTTCTGAAAAAAGTCAGGACATCAGTGATACCAGTGACAAAAAGATACTTTTCAGTTACTTCATTAGCAAATTGAAAAATAAAATTTCTGCAAGTTTGCAATTTTTGTTTATCTGTAAATTTGTATGTTCTGCTATAGCTATTAATTGTTAAATGAGTTAAAATACATAAGTATTATCCAATTACATGATTAGCAAATTGAAAATAAAATTTCTGCAAGTTTGCAATTTTTGTTTATCTGTAAATTTGTATGTTCTGCTATAGCTATTAATTGTTAAATGAGTTAAAATACATAAGTATTATCCAATTACATGATTAGCAAATTGAAAATAAAATTTCTGCAAGTTTGCAATTTTTGTTTATCTGTAAATTTGTATGTTCTGCTATAGCTATTAATTGTTAAATGAGTTAAAATACATAAGTATTATCCAATTACATGATTAGCAAATTGAAAAATAAAATTTCTGCAAGTTTGCAATTTTTGTTTATCTGTAAATTTGTATGTTCTGCTATAGCTATTAATTGTTAAATGAGTTAAAATACATAAGTATTATCCAATTACATGATTAGCAAATTGAAAAATAAAGCTTCTGAAATATTTCTTTTTTTTTTTACTGATATTCTGTATATGGTAAAATAAGCTTTTTGGTTTGGAAGTGACCTTTTTCTAAAAATTAAAACAAATTAATGCCTTTTTCATTATTTTTAAATAAAAGTTCATCAATTTATGACAGGAACAAAGGGTTACAAAACAGTCATAACTGTTATATATATATATATATATATATATATATATGTGTGTGTGTGTGTGTGTGTGTGTGTGTGTGTGTGTATAAAGTGGATACTAAAGCCAACATCAAGTGGCAACAGTTTCTTTCATGCTTGAAAGTTCTTTGTAGTCATTTGATGGTGTATTTTTTGTTAACTTTTTACTTTATTTAGCAATAATAGCAAAATAAAAAAAAGATACAACACACACAGCCTGAAGATTGTGTTCAAGCATGAGAGAGTCTGTTACCACTCAGTGTTGACCTCAGTGTTCACGTTTACATGTACTCTATCTCTATTGAGTACTTTTACCTATTTTACCTATAAGTATAGTGTACCTTAAAATTATATTTTTACCTTTGTATGCAGGTTCTGGTGTATATATATATATATATATATATATATATATATATATATACATATATATATATGTTTGCGTGTGTGTGTGTGTGTGTGTGTACTATCATTATTAACTACCTGATGAGACATTGTTCTTTAAACGTCAAAACAAAATGTACAATTTTGTAGTAGTTATACATGTTCTAAAGTATAATAATAAATAATCATTGCTTTGTTTTCATATTGAGCACTGTTTTAAATTAATGTTTTGAACGTTGCAATTATTTTCTTTGTTCTTTATTCATTTGAATATATATACATATTTATATATGTCATGGTGTACCAGGGTCATGGCTTGCTGTCCCTTTTAATCAGGATTGATCCTGGTCTGAGAACAAGCCATCAGCCCACACTCATCAGTCGTTGGTGGTGTTGACACAGCAGATGGTCTTTGGGTTGAACTCTTCAACTGTAATCTCTTTTACCCATGTTGTGATTTTGATCTTAAGAGAGTTAAGCTGAATTATCACTGGGGTATCTCAGCCAAGCTAAAACAAGTTGAATATGTGCATGCAATTGTATAAATAAAATGGCACCAATTTTGGAAATAAAATTGACGACACCTGAATAAATCATAAGATGGTGTTTATATACAAAAAATAAAAAAATTACAGTTCTTCTTTTTTTTTCTGTTTCCAACCCATTCCTAATAATTGGCAACCAAATTAAAATTTCAGCTCATTTCTCTAAGATGGGCCAGACTTACTAAATTAAGTAGCTGGTACATTCAAACACCATTGTTTGTATTTTTCAAAAATGATTCGTCAGAGTTTTTCTTATTATTATCATCAGGTTGGCACAAGGGTTTTGTTAGAGTTTTTCTTTTTCTTTAGTAGATAACATTGGTTATTATTATTTCAAACTTTGAGTGGCAACTTCAAACTCTGGGCAACAACTTGAACTTGAACTGGAACTTCAGGCGGCAACAGCAGTGGCAACTAACTCACTCCATCTTCGACTGCAACTATAACTGCAACTGACTAAGACGTGACTTTAGCCCCTGTGGGTTCTCTTTATGGGTGTCCTTTTTTTACTGGTGTAGTGAGGACGCATAAGGGGTTTTATGCAAATATCCTAAATTTAAACTAGTCCTCTTTCTCTGCTTCACACTTCCAATTCTGAAAGATTCTCCCCTCCTCTTGGGAGGAGCTATTACATGATGTCAATTTCTCTGAAATATTACTCTTCTCTATTTCACACTTCCAATTCTGGAAGATTCTTTTTCTTCTAGGGAGGAGCTATTATATGATGTCAACCTCTCTGATGTCTTACTTTTCTTTATCTCTATTTCACACTTCCAGTTTTGGAAGATTCTTCCTCCTCTTTGGGAGGAGCTATTACGTGACGTTAGTCTCTTTCAGGGAAATTTAGAATGATAGTTTTCCCAATGATTAACAATTGGTTTTTCTCTTCTATCAACAAGATCAATTTATCATTTGAACACCTAATCATCACGGCTGTGTTTTGTCAAGTTCCACCAGGGGAAGTAAGAAGTAAAAAAAAATAAATTTTCTTTCTTTAATCTTTTTTGTCTATGCAATGCTCCATTTCTTTCAACAAGGTGGCTTTGAAATTTGACCTCATATTTATGTCAGCTGTGCCTCGCCAAATTCCACCTGGGAAAATATGAATTAGAAAAATAAAATTTCCTTTTTTAATCATTTTCGTCTATGCAATGTTAGTCTGTTTGACTTATTTCATCAAGGCAGCTTTGACATTTGACCTCCCATAGTCCAGCTGTGTTTTGCTGGATAATAACAATCATATTATATGATTCTATTTCATTTCTTTTTTTTAACCAGTTTGTAATCTTTGGAAAACAAATCTCTTTCCGACAAAAAAACTCTTTCTCATCCAAATAAAATAAAATTGTTTTCTCTAACCCTTTTTTGTCCAAAAAAATGATTTTCATTAACCCTCTTTCTTCCGTACAGCATGTTAAATATTGTAATATATATATATATTGAATAAAGAAATAGGGTTGTTCCAACGAGAGTAATTAGTATAAATTAAAAAGAAGAAACTCAAACGTAAAAACCACAAATTTATTCGCCTGAAGAGAGTCAATTTTAGACTCGAAACATGTGTAGCGTCATGGACAATTAATGTTTCATAACATGTATAATTATAAAAAACAATAAACATACACTTTAAAGAAAACATTCACGGCTTCTCACACTTTTATCCTTTATATATATATATATATATATATATATATATATATAGAATAAAAAATTTCATCCTTTCAGCGATGACCAGTCTTCTTTTTGGCCTGATGTTTTATAATGGGTTGCTTATCTATTCTTTTCTGTTAGTAGTGGAGAGTCTGTTCTAGTGAAGGGTAGTTGTATACTGTTGCAGGTTAACAGAATTTGGCCTTGTTGTAGATAGCCCACTATAAGTCATATAAACCAAGAAAAGCAACATGAGTAGAAAAATAATATTTTATATAACACATATCAATTAATGTTTTTACAATTAAAGTAATATTTTTTATTCTATACATATATTCTATATATATATATATATGAATTCCTTAATTGTTGTTTTTTCTTCTTATCAGTTATATAAATAATTTATTTATATTATAATGTAATTCCCCATTCTTTTATCTCTGTTTATTTCTGAGGAGGTAACTTTTTAATGTAATTTATTTTGAAATTAACATTATTCGAGCCCTGTTTGGACTGAAACTGGATAAATTTAAAAAGGCTGGGCAAAGTCTGACACCTTTCTTTTCTATATATATATATATATATATATATTTTCTTTCCTCTAATTTACTTTATTGCATCTGCTTCAACTTCCACCACCAATTGGTATCTTTTCTGTGCCATCAGCCAATCTGACATACTTTTTCCTTCTGCTTCCTTCTTTTTGTAATGGCTTGTCTAATTTGTTCATCAATAATGTAATTAAAAAAGTTATTATTAATGAAAGTTTATCTGATGTTTTTTAATTCAGTGTATAAAATTGTTTTGTGAAAGATGTGGTCAGTCAGTCAGTTAAGTGCCATACGTGAAACACACTTGGGCAATCATGTCTCGAAAAAGACATGACTAACTGGGCAGAAGATTTTCCCGCAGTAGGTTGCCATTGCTTTCTGTGGTAGACTAATTACCAGCCAAGGCTATAGAACCCAATCTGTCCTGTTATTTAACCCATAACTGGAAGGAAGAGCCGGATTAATACCTTTCCCAAGGGCATTTGCACGTAAGTGAATGCAATAAATTCAACTGGAATTCAAGGTGCCGAGTTCAAATTCCAGTTAAAAGATGTGGTATCCTATTTAAATGAGCTGAGTTGTATTTTTAAGTGCTAAGCCACTAACTATTTGGCCTCCATTACATCACGCATAATGGTGTATCACATATCAAATATTGAAACTGCAAGATATACCAGACATAACAAATGGCATTGCTGATAGAATGCTTGGGTTCCATGGACAATCCTGTATATGTTGAGATTCGGATAAAGGCCTTTGTGGCTACAGCAAGTGCATAATCTCAAAGACTCAAGAATGGAAGGCAAATAGAACCAAATAATGAACTCGTTTATGGCTTCTGTAGGTGCAAGATGTTAAAGAAAATCTTCACAATGGTGTACCCACAGGAATTAGAACAGATGTCTTTGAAGAAAGTTATCAGAATAATAAAGAGAAACTGTGGTGATACCAAGCAAAAGCGATGGACCGGATGTTTGTGCTTTCATGACCAAAAAGCAAATGACCAAAAGTTGTCACTGCGCCACCGGCTCCGCGCAGATGTTCTGGTTGAAAAATAAAAATTAATTAAATATTAAATTTCCAGTTCGCGAACCTATATGAATTTTATTTATCAGCCAATGGGAAGCCCAGAACCAAATACAAGTGTGAAATCCCAAATGATCTGCTGTTATCCAAAAAGAAGATATAAAAAGTGGATACAAAAAGCATCGACAGGTAGACCAACTCGAGGAGAAGAGAGTAATTAGTAGCTCCCTTGACCCAAGTCAAGCGGCTTACTACGCTCGCCTCCCTTACCTCTTTCCTTCTTCCCTGCCTCAAAAACTACTTACTGACCTAAGGAGTGAATACATCAAAGACATTCCTTACTTACATGCTCTCAAATTTTTTTTTTTAATCATATCACCCTGAGCAAGGTGGTAATGCCACTGATGTGCAGGGGGCTATGTAATAGTGAAAAGATTGGAAAAGAGAAAGCTGGAAACCACATTCTAAACAGGGAACAAGGGATGAGCCTCTTCACCTGTTCAATAGACATGAGTGGAGTGTGAACCGGGCAATAGATAGATCTATCTACTCCAATTGAAAAAAAAAAAAACAAAGTGAGAAGATTGGGAAAGAGAAAGCCGGAAACCATATAACATATTTGTGTGTGTATGTGTACACACACACACACACACACACACACACACACACACACACACAGAGTCTGATCAGTTTGATAAAGTCAAATTGGCTGCTTATCTTAAAAATTACCTACAGTCTGGGACAAATAAAAACTTTGTTGACCTTAACACCTTTCTGTCTTCCATCAACCTGTCTTATGTTACAGTCCATGAGTGTGACGTCTTGTACTTTATCAGGTTAACATTCTCAGTTGGCATGAAGTGTAAAGGCTATACTAAATTTAATGCAAAATAAGCTGCTACAAAAATTGGGTTACCATGTCATGCTAGAAAATTTCCCTCTTCTTAATCTATCTTGCATATCTATATCTTTCTACCAGTCACCTATGCTCAGAATATTGATGCCATATATGGTTTGGTAATCCTGCTATATATTTAGAAATTCTATGACTATGTATTTATACACAGTACTAGATTAGCAACAAAGTCATCATTTTACAGCTAAATTGCCTACATATCACCTTAAGTTCTTTGCTAACAGTTTTTTTCCCCCCTCATACTCTTCACTTGTGGAACTGTCTCTCTCCTGGATTTATACTTTCCAGCCAACATTGATCTTCAAAAATTTAAATGCTATGTCAATCATTATCAACTGTCTTCCTGATTACACTTCTATTGTTCTCACTCCTTAATAATGTTTAAGTTTCCTAATTTTTTCGCACACAGTAACCACTTGTGTCTTAGAAGCTTTACTACCTTGCTTGGATAAAAAAAAAAAAATTTTTAAGCATTAATTCTCTTTCAGCATTTTATTGCCTTGAACATTTTAACCTCCTTTGGACCTATACTTCATGTATTACTTTAATTGTAAAAACATTAATTGATATGTGTTATATATAAAATATTATTTTTCTACTCATGTTGCTTTTCTTGGTTTATATGACTTATAGTGGGCTATCTACAACAAGGCCAAATTCCGTTAACCTGCAACAGTATACAACTACCCTTCACTAGAACGAACTCTCTACTACTAACAGAAAAGAATAGATAAGCAACCCATTATAAAACATCAGGCCAAAAAGAAGACTGGTCATCACTGAAAGGATGAAATTTTTAGAAGCCAGGCAGCACCCAGAGGAATCTATTACACAGTTCATACACAGACTCAAGGGACAGACAAAGCACTGCAAATTTGAGAAACTAGAGACTCAAGTTAATTGAAGATGATCTGATTCTATTGCAGACAATTCAAGAATTTAATGAGCTGTAGCATAAATGAAAAGTACTGGAATGTATTCAACAAAGCAAAATGAACTTAGAATTAAGTGTGGACTATTTAGTGCAGCAATTCAGAGAAGAGTTAAAGTCATACAGGTTGAACTTAACCAAAGCCAAAGTGAAGTGCATTTATTGCAGAATGGTGCATGAAAATGATAATAAATCCAAGTGTCCGGCATTGTGAAATGGTATAATAAATGCAGAAAAATGAATCAATTCAAGACAGTTTGAAGAAGTGAAAAACATGTGGAAAAAAAATAAGAGTAATAACCATCTACTCACCCACCCATGAAAAACAACAGAAAGCCAGTGTATTTGTGATAAATGTGCAAAAGAATGGTCAAGAGAACATGAAAATAAATGGCAGTATGTTGAAACATTCAAGTTGACATAGGTAGCAAGATAAGCCTAATTCCAAGAAAGTTTTATATCCAGCTCGGCCGACCCAAGTTAAAAGAAAGTAGTTTCAAATTAAAACAATTTAAAATATATGTAGCAAGATAAACCTAATTCCAAGAAAGTTTTATATCAAGCTAGGCCAACCCAAGTTAAAAGAAACTAGTTTAAAGTTAAAACAATTTGATGAAGCAACAATAAAGCTGTTGAGTATTTACTGTGGCATGTTTGAAATGGGTACTCATTTTGAGGTTATTCCAAATTGTGGTAGTAACATTCATGAAGGACCTTGGGTTGTTAGGCATTGACATAGTTAAAGTAGATACAGCCAAATTAATAAACTCTGTGGAATCACAATAGAGTAAGCTAGAACTTCTGAAAGGATATAAAGTGAGTATTTGATTAAAAGAAAATGACCACCCCAAATACATTCAAGCCAGAAAAGTACCAGTACATATACTGCCTTTAGTGAGAACCAAGTTAAACCACATGATCAAACAAGGCATTCTTGAAAAAGTTACACATGGTGGAAGTAACTAGGCATCACCTATTGTAGCAATAAAAAAATCCAGTGGAGAATATGTGGTGACTATACAATTAGAGTAAATCTCCAGTTATGCTTGAACTTATTTCCATTACCAAACATCGAAATGGCGAGCCATGAACTGGCAAACATGGAATATTTTGAAAAAATTAACTTGAGATCTGTCTACAACTAAATTTAGAAAAATTTAAAGAACTGGCCATGATCAACATCCCTATAGGCCTTTTAATGTGAACACACCATTTGGAATTAAAACTTCTAGTCACATATTTCAAAGGGGAATTGAAGGAATGTTGTTAAGCAAGGTAACTAACATGATTATTTACCAAGATGATATAAGGGTAGGAGGGAAGACCAAACAAAAGTTAAAAAAACAAGTGGATTGAATATTATGGCAACTGAAAAAGACTGGATCAGCTATTAATAGAGACAAATGTAACTTTGATTGCAAAAACTTGGCATATTGTGCTACCAAATATTAAAGATCGGAGTAGCACCTGATGAAAGGCTAACAAAAAAGATCATGAAGGTAGCAACTTCAACCAATAAAAAAGGAATTGGAATCTTTTTAGAGTTGATAAATTTTTACAGTAGATACATCCTAAAATATAGTAAACTAATTGTACCATTGTCAGAGTTGTGGTAAAAGAACACAGTGTTTGAATGGACACAAAAACAAAATAATGCTTTTATGATATTGAAAGCAATCATAAAAAAGAAACTTATAACAAGGTGTTTGATTCTAAGAAGAAGATAAGATTAACCATGGACACAAGTGGAAAAGCGATTGCTGCCATCCTATTGCAGGAAGATCATCTGATAATGTATTTATCTATGAAATTGACAATAGCAAAGACAAATTACTCAAACATTGAAAAAGGGGCCCTAACAATTGTCTGGAATATAGAGAGGGTACAAAATTTTTTACTAGGTAAGAAATTTCTACTTAAGTTGGACAATTGGAGTTTATTTTTAATCCAAGGAAGAAGTTACCAAAGGTTACATTGTCGAGAATTTAACTTTGACATAGTATATATTTAGGGAAATACTATTCTTCATGTAGATGCTTTGTGAAGACTATGATTTATGAAAAGAACAGATAAAGAACATGGAGCTGAGGAAGACAAAATAATTGAATAGGTAGAGATGTACATACTTCTGGTCAACAGGTTAAAAAATTAGACCAAGCAATATTCAGTATTGAGCTAAATAAGCAAAGAATAATGGATAATAAGTGGAACAATTGTTCAATTGCAGAGTGGCCATTTAAGGAGATATGGCATAAGTTAAGAATTGAAAATGAAATTATATGCAATGGAGAAATAATAGTAGCTCTGCGGATATTAAAGACAGGCATATTGAGTAGGATGCATGATGACATACATTGCAGCATCATGACACACACAAGATTAAAATCACAAGTATAGTAGCCAGGTTATGCAAAGGATATTGAATTTATTAATAAATGTCCAAAATTCCATGAAATTAGAAGGTTCAGGCAAAAAGAGCTTCATTCATTGTTTAAAGAGGCATAACCATGGCTTAGCATACATATCAACCAGCACACGCCAGTAGCATAAGATTATTTCTTTCTCTTAATGGTGGATGCATACTCTGGTTGGACAGAAGTAATCAAGGTTAAAGACTGGAGAGTGTCCACAGTCAAACATATTTTGATAGATGTATTTGCAAGGAATGGAGTACCACAAAAGTTAGCGTCAGATAATGCTCCTGAATTTTGAGACAAAAATTTGTATACATAATTGAGGTGGATAGGTTGTGTGCTATATAAAACTCCTCCTTACCATCTTCAATCCAATGGAATCACAGAGCAGATGGTACAGACAGTTAAGATGACATTGAAGACATCCTCACCCATCACAGGAAATATTGAGACATTTCTAGCAAAAATGCTTCTCAGCTATAGGTTGATACTACATGCAGAGAGGAAGTTAAGTTCATAAGCCCCCATTAACATGTCTTTCACCACAAGGGAAAGAGTATGGTACAAAAAGACAAAAGTGTAAATCCTGAAGAAGTGAATTTTCATTTGCGGAAGGGCAATAATACAGCTTTGATCAAGAAGAAGGTGCAGTATGTTTTGGCTCATGTGGATCAATTTAGAGAAAAGATTGTGTTGGATGATGAGGAGATGGAAGACCAAAGTTAGGAGAGGTAAGATAACTACAATGAGGAGGCAGAACAGAGAACTAAAACACAGGAGCAAGAAGAAAAAGAAAGCTACAGTGAGGAGGATGAACAAGAAATGAATGTAAGTGGAGAAGAAAAAAAAACTGACAAAGGAACTCTCCTCTGTCCTCTCTAAACTCTATAACCTCTGCCTATCTGCTTCCTGCTTTCCTGCCTGTTGGAAGTCCTACTGCGTAGTTCCTATATTTAAGAATTCTGGCGAACCCTCAGACCCCGCCAATTACCGTCCTATTAGTCTCCTTCCGATCTTTGGCAAAGTTTTCAAAGCCATTATAAACACCGAGGTGATTCAGCATCTCACGGCCAACAGGCTTCTCTCTGACAAACAGTACGGGTTTCGCTTCACCAGGTCTACTGCTGATATGCTAATGACCATTACCGAGTACATATACCGGGCACTTGACAAGAATGGTGAAGCCCGAACCGTTGCCCTGGATATCTCCAAAGCGTTCGACAGGGTCTGGCATGCTGGCCTCTTGTGCAAACTGCGGAGCTACGGGATAACTGGACATCTGTTTGACCTCATCCAGTCTTTCCTCTCTAACCGCACATTGAAGGTGGTATTAAATGGGCATGCCTCCCAAAACTACCATACGAATGCGGGCGTCCCTCAAGGTTCTATCCTAGGTCCCACGCTCTTTCTGATCTACATTAATGATCTCCCCGACACCATTAGATCCCAAGTTGGCATGTATGCTGATGACACAACAATCTATTCTCGCATCGATCAAAAACCAGGTGTGGACGACAAGGTGAACCTCACTGCCGTACTTGAAAGGGACCTCCAATCCGTAGTGGCCTGGGGTAGGAAATGGCTGGTAAATTTCAATGCCTCTAAAATGAAGCTGTTATCAACTAACCACCACAGACAATCGCATCTACCTCCCATTAGCATGGGACAGGCTGGCCTCCCAGAGAGTAAAATACTACGCCTCTTTGGCCTTACCCTTTCGGCAGACCTCAAATGGAATGACTATATCGAATCCATTGCCAAATCTGCTGCTATGAAAGTCGGCTCTCTGTGCAGGGCCCGGAAGTTTTTCCCACCGGAATCTATTCTGCACATATACAAATCTACCATCCGCCCGTGTATAGAATATTGCTGCCATATCTGGTCGGGTGCCCCTGCTGCTCTCCTTGGGCTTCTTGACAAAATACAAAGGAGGATCTGTAACGTAGTTGATACTGACTTGGCAGACCGGCTGCAACCACTATCTCACTGGCGTGATGTGGCTTCTCTGTGCCTCTTCTACAAGTACTTTCATGGCTTCTGCTCCGATGAGCTTAGATCTCTGGTGCTGCCTAAGCATGAATTTACACGAGATACTAGATTAGCAACTAGGTCCCACCCTTTTACAGTTAAACAAATAAGATGTAACCGTAAATTCTACTCCAACAGCTTCTTTTCTCGTGCTTCCCGCCTGTGGAACTCCCTTCCACAAGTCTGCTTTCCCGACAGCTACAATCTCCAGGTGTTTAAATGTAGGGTCAATAGACACCTCCTATCACACTAATTCCCAATTATTCTCAGAACACTCTCATCTACCCAACCCCCATTCTCTGTATCCTTACCCGCCTATCACCCACCCTCCGACATTTCATATATTTAATCATCCTTTCTCCACTCTATGTAGCCCCCAGCGCAGTAGTGGCAGTGACATGCTTTGCTCGGGGTGAAACGCTTATAAAAAAAAAAAAAAAAGAGGATGAAGAAAGACCAAGGTTGCCTATAAAGAGGAGCAAAAACAAGACCCATATAAACCAATAGTAGCTAGATGTAGCAAAAGGAAAAACAAGAGTATACATCTACTCCGGTTCAGGGAGGGCGTGGTATCCTATGCAAATGAGCTTGTATTTAAGTGCTAAGCTGCTGTTTGGGGCTTCATTATGTCATGTGTAATGGTGTGCCATATATTGAGTATTGACGCTGCAAGATATACCAGACATAACAGAAGAGTTAACTTTTGCATGATTTATTAAATTTCTTATAATACCTATTTTGTAATAGTCAAGACAATCACTTTTATAGTTTAGAGTGTATGTGTTTATGCTAGCTGTTTTTTATATGAGGAAATAGTAAATGTATTATTATTAGTGTCTATCAATACATTGATAAAAGGAATTATATTATTATTGTTAAGTTCATAAATGAAGTTAAAAATAGTTTTTTTATTTTCTTGTAGTTCATGTATTTCATCTATGTTTTCAACTAAGACAAGAATATCACCTAGATAGATAGATAGATAGATAGATAGATAGAAACAGACTGAGATAGATAGATAGAAACAGATTGAGATAGATAGATAGATAGATAGATAGATAGATAGATAGATAGATAGAAAATAAATATGGAAAAAAATGGACTAATTCCAAAATAAAAAATTAATTTGAAGAATTAAATAATTAATCTTTAATTTAAGAACTTTTCTTTTAAAGAACAGAGAATATTACTGATAATGAAAATCCTATAAAAGTGATTTACAGAAACAGATGAAAAGACATTGTTATCATAAAAAATGTTAGGATTATTTTTATAATTCTGACATTAAAGAATTGTCATTACTGTCAGACAAAGGAAATGTCTAGTCAGGTCTTATAAAAATAGAAATAACTAGCTTGGCTACAATTAACATGATCTCAATGCTGTCTCAGATAGAAAAATTAAATGTATTTCATTTTGTAAAGTTAATTTCTTCTTGTAAAAGATATGGAAATATTTAATTAAGCAATTTTAATAATTTATACACTAAAATAAGAAAAGAAATATTAGCAATGTTTAACCCTCTAGGGCCATTCCTATCATATTTGATACAGTATGAAAACAAGCCTTGAAAGAAATATTTTCCTGAAAAATTTTTAAGAGTAATATTTTATAAATTTCAAATGAAAGCAGAACTGACTGCTCAGTCAATGAATACCAAATGTTTCCTTATAGGGAAATACCAAATGTTTCCTTATAGGGAAATACTGTATCAAATATGATACGAATGGCCCTAGAGGGTTAAGGCTTCCACTGGGCATAAAGTGGGTGATCGGTTTTCTATTGTCATGAAGTAATAAACTGATCCCCCACTAATTACTACTTATTAATAGAATAAAATGAAAACAAGCCTTGAAAGAAATATTTTCCTGAAAAATTTTTTAAGAGAAATATTTTATAAATTTCAAATGAAAGCAGTACTGACTGCTCAGTCAATGAATACCAAATGTTTCCTTATAGGGAAATACCAAATGTTTCCTTATAGGGAAATACCGTATCAAATATGATACGAATGGCCCTAGAGGGTTAAACTTCATGACTGCAAAAATCCAGTTTGTCAAAAGGATGGTTATTCCTTTGACACCATTATTATTATATCTGCTTTTAAATCCTTGGCAGTTTTTATTGTTTTAAAAAGCAATGCTTAGAATTTTGATAAAACTCAAACATGAAAATGAATTTATACATTTTCTTTATTCTTAAGAACTGACAACAAAATTATTAAACAGTAATTATTAGATTGCTTATTTACAAGAATCATTTTACATTTACAAGATTATGAAAATATGTGAACCAACAACTATGCAATATTTATCATTTACCAAATTAAAACTAAAAAAGTTATTTATAAATTGTTATAAATAAATAACTTATTCATAAATTTATAAAATGTCTGTAAACAAGAATACAAGAAAATGTAAATAAACATATAAAAACAAGTAATCATAATTATAAATAATTTTCAAGCATTTGCTCTCATCATACAAATTCATTAACATAAGTTCTAAGCATCTAGATTAATAATTTTTTCTTAAGAATGAATAATAGAATTTATTATTTTGTATACATTCATCTATTATGTATTTATTATGTATTTATTTACACTTATTATTTATTTATTATATACTTGAAAAGGACCTCCGATCCGTGGTGGACTAAGATAAGAAATGGCTTGTGAATTTTAATGCTTCCAAAATGAAGCTGCTATCTAATAACCATCACAGATATTTAAACAATTTAGCAATATTTAGCCTTTGTGACCATAAAAACATGCTGTGTTAAAAGAACAGTTATTCTCTTGACAGATGTGTGTAGTGGTCCAGTGGATATCGGCTCGGAATGAGAAATCGAGGAGCCGAGTTCGAAGTTCAGTTGAATTCAGTGCATTCACTTACGCACAAATACCCTTGGGAAAGGTATTAATCCGTCTCTTCCTTCCAGTTATGGGTTAAATAACAGGACAGATTGGGTTCTATAGCCTTGGCTGGCAACCAGTCTACCGCAGAAAGCAATGGCAACCTACTGCGGGATAATCTTCTGCCCAGTCAGTCATGTCTCTTTCGAGACATGATCGCCCAAGCATGCTTCACATATGGCACTTAACTGACTGATTCTCTTGACACTTATTATTGCATACATTTTTAAATCCCTTTGTTTTAAAAAGCAATAATTAGAATTTGAATAAAACTGAAACATGAAAATGTGGGCCAATTATAAGGAAATAATTTTTATTTACCATTTTATAGAAAAATAAATATGAAAAGAAATGTTTTTATTTATAAATAAGTATTTTTTTTTATTATAATCATATTGCCTCAAGCGAGGCATTTTACTGCCACTGTTTTGCAGGAGATTATATAGGAGGAAAGTTATGGGAAAGAGTGACAGGTTATAGAGGGTGTCAGGAAGTGGGTAAGAGAAGGATGAGAATACTGATGAGAGTGAAGTGGACCGAGAAATAAGCATGGGAGAGAGAGGGGATGCAGGTTAGTGAGATGGGAAATGACTATTGACTTTACATTTAAATTCTTGGAGATTATAGCTGTTGAGAAAGCAAGTAAATGGAAGGGAATTCCACAGTCAGGAAGTGCGAGAAAATAAGCTGCTCGAGTAGAATTTGTGTTTACAATTTATTGGTTTCACAGTAAAAGGGTGGGACCTTGTTGCTAATCTTGTGGATCGAGTAAATTCATATAAGGGGGGCACCAGTGAGCTAAGTTCATTGGAACAGAAGAGACACAGAGAAGCCACATTGCACCAGTGAAAAAGTAACTGTATCTGAGCTGCCAAGTCAGGATCTATCACATAACAGATTTCCTGTTGGATTTTGTCAAGGACCCCTAGATGGATAGCAGGAGCACCCAACCAGATATGGCAGCAGTATTCGATGTACGGGCAGATGGTAGATTTATATATGTGCAGGATTGTTTCAGGTGGAAAAACTTCCTGGTCCTACACAGAGAACTGACTTTCTTAGCAGCAGATTTAGCTATGGATTCTATATAGTCATTCCACTTGAGGTTTGTTGTGAGAGTTAAGCCAAGAAGGCGCAGTGTTTTGCTTTCAGGGTGACTAGCCTGATCCATGCTAATGGGGAGTAAGAGTAAATGTCTGTGATGGTTAATAGATAGCAGCTTCGTTTTGGAAGCATTAAAATTCACAAGCCATTTCTTATCTTAGTCCACCACGGATTGGAGGTCCTTTTCAAGTATATAATAAATAAATAATAAGTGTAAATAAATACATAATAAATACATAATAGATGAATGTATACAAAATAATAAATGTAAATTTATATATAATAAATACATAATGTGAATAATGCATGTAAATGAATACATAATAAATACATAATAATTAAATAATAAATAGAAATAAATACATATATAAATAATAAATGTAAAAATACATAAAAATAAATAATAAATGTAAATAAATGTATAACAAATACATAATGCATAATAAATAAAAAAATAATAAATAAAAATAATAAATGTAAACAAATACATAATAAATACATAATAAATAGTAAATGTAAATAAATACATAATAAATAAATAATAAATGTAAATGAATACATAATAAATACATAATAAATAAATACATGATAAATAATAAATATATATTGATGAGTATAAATATATATTGATGAGTATATATAATTATAAACTTTGAGAAAATGCATTTTCAAAGCATCCTTTTCATTTGCACTTGCCACATAAATTCACTAAAATGGGTTGAAAGTGTTTTTTCCTCTTACATAGACTGATAATTTTGTAATTTCTTTGAATAGAAAGATTTCAAATTTATTTCTTTATTGAAGGTAGATATTAAATCTTTCAAATTGCAATATTAATAATTTGTTGTATAGATTTATGAGAAATTTATAGATTTGTAGTCATATGGTAAGAAATAGTGATAAAATTTCAAGTCAATTTTTTTATATTTTTAATCATTTCACCTCAAGCAAGATGAGGCTGCTACTAATGCACAGGAGATTACTGTGAGAGTAAAGACTTGGTACTGGGAGTATTGAAGAAAGGATTAAAGATAGCTAGGATTCAAGGAGATAAAAGATGATAACCAATGTTGCATTTGTATTTTTGAAGATTGTAGCTATCAGGGAAGCAAGTAAATTGAAGAGAGTTTCACAGGCAGGAATTGTGAGAAAAGAAACTGTTAGAATAGAAGAAGTGGATACATTTAACTATTTAACCGTTACCTGTTGTGATGCATTGGATATCAGCTCGGAATGAGAAATCAGGGAGCCGAGTTCAAATTCCAGCCGAATTCATTGCATTCACTTATGTGCAAATACCCTTGGGAAAGGTATTAATCTGTCTCTTCCCTCCAGCTAAATAACAGATGGATTGGGTTATACAGCCTTGGCTGGCAACCAGTCTACTGCAGAAAGTAATGGCAATCTACTGTGGGATAATCTTCTGACCAGTCAGTCATGTCTCTTTCGAGACATGATCGCCCAAGTGTGTATCACGTATGGCACTTAACTGACTGACTGACTGTAATATAAAATTCCATCAATAAGAACATTACTTTAGTCTGCTGAAGTCCTTTTAGAGAATGAAATGTGTTACACAGAATTTTGTCATTCAACTGCCTATGAAGCAGTGCTGTTGTTCATTATATATAAGTCTCCAAAGAGCATTGCATAAATTTCTAAATATTTGATTAGGCTATAAATATTTTCCTTTTATATCCATCAACTTTTTTCTTAAAAAAATGAAGTACAATCACATTTTATTCAATAATATACTCATCATTATTTACACTAACAATACCATGGAAACAATTTTGGCATAAAAATACATTAGAAATGATTTTGTTCTAAAAAAACATTGGTAATTATTTTATTAAGATAATGCATTAGAAATGATTTTATGAACATGCATTGGAAATGATTTTATCATAAAATTGCATTGGAAATGGTTTTAATATGAAAATGCATTGGAAATGATTTAAGTATGAAAATGAATTGGAAATGATTTAATTATGAAAATGCATTAGAAATGATTTTATTATGAAAATGCATTGGAAATTATTTTATTATGAAAATGCATCGGAAATGATTTTATTATGAAAATACATTGGAAATGATTTTATTATGAAAATGCATTGGAAATGATTTTATTATGAATATAAACTGGAAATTATTTTATTATGAAAATGCATTGGAAATTATTTTATTATGAAAATGCATTGGAAATTATTTTATTATGAAAAATGCATTGGAAATTATTATATTATGAAAAATGCATTGGAAATTATTTTATTATAAAATGCATTGGAAATGAGATTATTATAAAAAAGCATTGGAAATGATTTTATTATGTAAATGTATTGGCAATGATTTAATTATGAAAATGCATTAGAAATGATTTTATTATGAAAATGCATTAGAAATGATTTTATTATGAAAATGCATTGGAAATGATTTTATTATGATATATTATGGTGAGTCATGAATTAATTGTTTATGTTTATTAAGTATTTTCTTCAAACAATAAGATACAATCAAATTTTATTCAATTATATATTCACCATTATTTACACTATGTATACCATGAACATGATTTTGCTATGAAAAATGCTTTGGAAATGATTTTTTATTAAAATGCATTGAAAATGATTTTATTATGAAAATGCATTGCAAATGATTTTATTATAAAAATGCATTGGAAATGATTTTATCATAAAATTGCATTGGAAATGATTTTATTATGAAAATAAACTGGAAATGATTTTATTATGAAAATGCAGTGGAAATGGTTATATTGTGAAAATGCATTGGAAATGATTTTATTATGAAAATGCATTGGAAATGATTTAATTATGAAAATGCATTAGAAATGATTTTATTATGAATGCATTGGAAATGATTTTATTATGAAAATACACTGGAAATTATTTTATTATGAAAATGCATTGGAAATGATTTTATTATGAAAATGCATTGGAAATGATTTTATTATGAAAATGCATTGGAAATGGTTTTATTATGAAGATGCATTGGAAATGATTTTATTATGAAAATGCATCGGAAATGATTTTATTATGAAAATACACTAGAAATTATTTTATTATGAAAATACATTGGAAATTATTTTATTATGAAAATGCATTGGAAATGACTTTATTATGAAAAATGCATTGGAAATGATTTTATTATGAAAATGCATTTGAAATGATTTTATTATGAAAATGCACTGGTAATGATATATTAAGAAAATGCATTCGAAATGTTTTTATTATGAAAATGCATTAGAAATGCTTTTATTATGAAAATGCATTGAAAATTATTTTATTATGAAAAATGCATTGGAAATGATTTTATTATGATAATGCATTGGAAATGATTTTATTATGAAAATGCATCGGAAATGATTTTATTATAAAAATACGTTGGAAATGATTTTATTATGAAAATGAATTGGAAATGATTTTATTATGAAAATGCATAGGAAATGATTTTATTATGAATATAAACTGGAAATTATTTTATTATGAAAATGCATTGGAAATTATTTTATCATGAAAATGCATTGTAAATGAGTTTATTATAAAAAAGCATTGGAAATTATTTTATTATGAAAATGAATTGGAAATGATTTAATTATGAAAATGCATTAGAAATGATTTTATTATGAAAATGCATTGGAAATGATTTTATTATTAAAGGCATTGGAAATGATTTTATTATGATATATTATGATGAGTCATGAATTAATTGTTTCTGTTTATTAAGTATTTTCTTCAAAAAATAAGATACAATCAAATTTTATTCAATTATATATTCACCATTATTTACACTATGTATACCAAGAACATGATTTTGCTATGAAAAATGCTTTGGAACTGATTTTATTATGAAAATGCATTGAAAATGATTTCATTATGAAATGCATTGGAAATGATTTCATTATGAAATGCATTGGAAATGATTTTATTATGAAAATACACTGGAAATGATTTTATTATAAAAATGCATTGGAAATGATTTTATTATGAAAATGCATTGGAAATGGTTTTATTATGAAAATGCATTGGAAATTATTTAATTATGAAAATGCATTGGAAATGATTTAATTATGAAAATGCATTGGAAATGATTTAATTATGAAAATGCATTAGAAATGATTTTATTATGAAAATGCATCGGAAATGATTTTATTATGAAAATACACTGAAAATGATTTTATTATGAAAATACATTGGAAATTATTTTATTATGAGAATAAACTGGAAATGATTTTATTATGAAAATGCATTGGAAATGATTTAATTATGAAAATGCATTGGAAATTATTTAATTATGAAAATGCATTGGAAATGATTTTATTATGAAAATGCATTGGAAATTATTTTATTATGAAAATAAACTGGAAATGATTTTATTATGAAAATGCATTGGAAATGGTTTTATTATGAAAATGCATTGCAAATGATTTAATTATGAAAATGCATTGGAAATGATTTTATTATGAAGATGCATTGGAAATGATTTTATCATGAAAATGCATCGGAAATTATTTTATTATGAAAATACACTGGAAATTATTTTATTATGAAAATGAATTGGAAATGATTTTATTATGAAAATGCATCGGAAATGATTTTATTATGAAAATACACTGGAAATTATTTTATTATGAAAATACATTGGAAATTATTTTCTCATGAAAATGCATTGGAAATGACTTTATTATGAAAATGCATTGGAAATGATTTTATTATGAAAATGCATTTGAAATGATTTTATTATGAAAATACATTGGAAATGATTTTATTATGAAAATGCATTGTAAATGATTTTATCATGAAAATGCACTGGTAATGATATATTAAGAAAATGCATGGGAAATTTTTTTATTATGAAAATGCATTAGAAATGCTTTTATTATGAAAATTCATAGAAAATTATTTTATTATGAAAAATGCATTGGAAATTATTTTATTATGAAAATGCATTGGAAATGATTTGATTATAAAAATACATCGGAAATGATTTTGTTATGAAAATGAATTGGAAATGATTTTATTATGAAAATGCATTGGAAATGATTTTATTATGAATATAAACTGGAAATTATTTTATTATGAAAATGCATTGGAAATTATTTTATTATGAAAATGCATTGGAAATGATTTAATTATGAAAAATGCATTGGATATTATTTTATTATGAAAAATGCATTGGAAATTATTTTATTATAAAAATGCATTGGAAATGAGTTTATTATAAAAAAGCATTGGAAATGATTTTATTATGAAAATGTATTGGCAAGGATTTTATTACGAAAATGCATTAGAAATGATTTTATTATGAAAATGCATTGGAAATGATTTTATTATGAAAATGCATTGGAAATGATTTTATTATGAAAATGAATTGGAAATGATTTAATTATGAAAATGCATTAGAAATGATTTTATTATAAAAATGCATTGGAAATGGTTTTATTATGAAAATGCATTGGAAATGATTTTATTATGATATATTATGGTGAGTCATGAATTGTTTATGTTTATTAAGTATTTTCTTAAAAAAATAAGATACAATCAAATTTTATTCAATTATATATTCACCATTATGTACACTATGTATACCATGAACATGATTTTGCTATGAAAAATGCTTTGGAAATGATTTTTTAGTAAAATGCATTGAAAATGATTTTATTATGAAAATGCATTGAAAATGATTTCATTATGAAAATACATTGGAAATGATTTCATTATGAAATGCATTGGAAATGACTTTATTATGAAAATACACTGGAAATTATTTTGTTATGAAAATGCATTGGAAATGGTTTTATTATGAAAATACACTGGAAATTATTTTATTATAAAAATGTATTGGAAATGATTTTATTATGAAAATACACTGGAAATGATTTTATTATGAAAATGCATTGGAAATGATTTAATTATGAAAATGCATTGGAAATTATTTAATTATAAAAATGTATTTTCAATGATTTTATTATAAAAATGCATTGGAATTTTTTAATTATGAACATGCATTGGAAATGATTTTATCATGAAAATGCATGAGAAATGATTTTATTATGAAGATGCATTGGAAATGATTTTATTATGAAAATACACTGGAAATTATTTTATTATGAATGCATTGGAAATTATTTTATTATGAAAATATACTGGAAATGATTTTATTATGAAAATGCATTGGAAATGGTTTTATTATGAAAATGCATTGGAAATGATTTAATTATGAAAATGCATTGGAAATGATTTTATTATGAAAATGCATTAGAAATGATTTTATCATGAAAATGCATCGGAAATGAAATTTTATTATGAAAATACACTGGAAATTATTTTATTATGAAAATACATTGGAAATTATTTCATTATGAAAATGCATTGGAAATCATTTTATTATGAAAATGCATTGGAAGTGATTTTATTATGAAAATGCATTGGAAATGATTTTATTATGAAAATGCATTGGAAATGATTTTATTATGAAAATGCATTGGAAATGATTTTATTATGAAAATACACTAGAAATTATTTTATTATGAAAATACATTGGAAATTATTTCATTATGAAAATGCATTGGAAATCATTTTATTATGAAAATGCATTGGAAGTGATTTTATTATGAAAATGCATTGGAAATGATTTTATTATGAAAATGCATTGGAAATGATTTTATTATGAAAATGCATTGGAAATGATTTTATTATGAAAATACACTAGAAATTATTTTATTATGAAATTGCATTGGAAATGATTTTGTTATGAAAATAAACTGGAAATGATTTTATTATGAAAATGCATTGGAAATGATTTTATTATGAAAATGCATTGGAAATGATTTTATTATGAAAATGCACTGGTAATGATATATTAAGAAAATGCATTGGAAATGTTTTTATTATGAAAATGCATTAGAAATGCTTTTATTATGAAAATGCATTGAAAATTATTTTATTATGAAAAATGCATTGGAAATCATTTTATTATGAAAATGCATTGGAAATGATTTTATTATAAAAATGCATTGGAAATGATTTTATTATAAAAATGCATTGGAAATGATTTTATTACGAAAATGCATTAGAAATGATTTTATTATGAAAATGCATTGGAAATGATTTTATTATGAAAATGCATTGGAAATTATTTTATTATGAAAATGAATTGGAAATGATTTAATTATGAAAATGCATTAGAAATGATTTTATTATGAAAATGCATTGGAAATTATTTTATTATGAAAATGCATTGGAAATGATTTCATTATTAACATGAATTGGAAATGATTTTATTATGAAAATGCATTGGTAATGATTTTATTATGAAAATGCATTGGAAATGGTTTTATTATGAAAATGCATTGGAAATGGTTTTATTATGACAATGCATTGGAAATGATTTTATTAGGATATATTATGGTGAGTCATGAATTAATTGTTTCTGTTTATTAAGTGTTTTCTTCAGAAAATAAGATACAATCAAATTTTATTCAATTATATGTTCACCATTATTTACACTATGTATGCCATGAACATGATTTTGCTATGAAAAATGCTTTGGAAATGATTTTATTATGAAAATGCATTGGAAATTATTTTATTATGAAAATGAATTGGAAATGATTTAATTATGAAAATGCATTAGAAATGATTTTATTATGAAAATGCATTGGAAATTATTTTATTATGAAAATGCATTGGTAATGATTTCATTATTAACATGAATTGGAAATGATTTTATTATGAAAATGCATTGGTAATGATTTTATTATGAAAATGCATTGGTAATGATTTTATTATGAAAATGCATTGGAAATGGTTTTATTATGACAATGCATTGGAAATGTTTTTATTAGGATATATTATGGTGAGTCATGAATTAATTGTTTCTGTTTATTAAGTGTTTTCTTCAGAAAATAAGATACAATCAAATTTTATTCAATTATATGTTCACCATTATTTACACTATGTATGCCATGAACATGATTTTGCTATGAAAAATGCTTTGGAAATGATTTTATTATGAAAATGCATTGGAAATTATTTTATTATGAAAATGAATTGGAAATGATTTAATTATGAAAATGCATTAGAAATGATTTTATTATGAAAATGCATTGGAAATTATTTTATTATGAAAATGCATTGGAAATGATTTCATTATTAACATGAATTGGAAATGATTTTATTATGAAAATGCATTGGTAATGATTTTATTATGAAAATGCATTGGAAATGGTTTTATTATGACAATGCATTGGAAATGATTTTATTAGGATATATTATGGTGAGTCATGAATTAATTGTTTCTGTTTATTAAGTGTTTTCTTCAGAAAATAAGATACAATCAAATTTTATTCAATTATATGTTCACCATTATTTACACTATGTATGCCATGAACATGATTTTGCTATGAAAAATGCTTTGGAAATGATTTTATTATGAAAATGCATTGAAAATCATTTCATTATGAAAATGCATTGGAAATGATTTCATTATGAAATGCATTGGAAATGATTGTATTATGAAAATACACTGGAAATTATTTTGTTATGAAAATGCATTGGAAATAATTTTATTATGAAAATATACTGGAAATTATTTTATTATAAAAATGTATTGTCAATGATTTTATTATAAAAATGCATTGGAAATTTTTTAATTATGAACATGGATTGGAAATGATTTTATTATGAAAATGCATTAGAAATGATTTTATTATGAAAATACAATGGAAATTATTTTATTATGAAAATGTATTGGAAATGATTTTATTATTAAAAATGCATTGGAAATTATTTTGTTATGAAAGTGCATTGGAAATGATTTTATTATATAAAAGCATTGGAAAGGATTTTATTATGAAAATGCATTGGAAATGATTTTACTATGAAAATGCATTGGCAATGATTTAATTATGAAAATGCATTAGAAATGATTTTATTATGAAAATGCATTGGAAATGATTTTATTATTAAAATGATTTGTAAAAGATTTAATTATAAAAATGCATTAGAAATGATTTTATTATGAAAATGCATTGGAAATGATTTCATTATGAAAATTCATTGAAAATGGTTTCATTATGAAAATGCATTGGAAATGGTTTTATTATGAAAATGCATTGGAAATGGTTTTATTATGAAAATGCATTGGAAATGATTTTATTATGAAAATGCATTGGAAATGATTTTATTATGAAAATGCATTGGAAATGATTTCATTATAAAAATGCATTGGAAATGATTTTATTATGAAAATGCATTGGAAATGATTTTATTATGACAATGCATTGGAAATGATTTTATTATGAAAATGCATTGGAAATGGTTTTATTATGAAAATGCATTGTAAATGATTTTATTATAAAAATGCATTGGAAATGATTTTATCATGAAAATGCATTGGAAATGATTTTATTATGAAAATGCATTGGAAATGATTTTATTATGAAAATGCATTGGAAATGATTTTATTATGAAAATGCATTGGAAATGGTTTTATTATGAAAATGCATTGGAAATGATTTTATTACGATATATTATGGTGAGTCATGAATTAATTGTTTATGTTTTTTAAGTGTTTTCTTCAAAAAATAAGATACAATCAAATTTTATTCAGTTATATATTCACCATTATTTACACTATGTATACCATGAACATGATTTTGCTATGAAAAATGCTTTGGAAATGATTTTATTATGAAAATGCATTGAAAATGATTTCATTATGAAAATGCATTGGAAATGATTTCATTATGAAATGCATTGGAAATGATTTTATTATGAAAATACACTGGAAATTATTTTGTTATGAAAATGCATTGGAAATAATTTTCTTATGAAAATACACTGGAAATTATTTTATTATAAAAATGTATTGTCAATGGTTTTATTATAAAAATGCATTGGAATTTTTTAATTATGAACATGCATTGGAAATGATTTTATTATGAAAATGCATTAGAAATGATTTTATTATGAAAATACAATGGAAATTATTTTATTATGAAAATGCATTGGAAATGATTTTATTATGAAAAATGCATTGGAAATTATTTTATTATGAAAATGCATTGGAAATGATTTTATCATATAAAAGCATTGGAAATGATTTTACTATGAAAATGCATTGGCAATGATGTAATTATTAAAATGAATTGGAAAAGATTTAATTATGAAAATGCATTAGAAATGATTTTATTATGAAAATGCATTGGAAATGATTTCATTATGAAAATGCATTGGAAATGATTTCATTATGAAAATGCATTGGAAATGGTTTTATTATGAAAATGCATTGGAAATAATTTTATTATGAAAATGCATTGGAAATGATTTTATTATGAAAATGCATTGGAAATGATTTTATTATGAAAATGCATTGGAAATGATTTTATTATGAAAATGCATTGGAAATGGTTTTATTATGAAAATGCATTGGAAATGATTTTATTATGAAAATGCATTGGAAATGATTTTATTATGAAAATGCATTGGAAATGGTTTTATTATGAAAATGCATTGGAAATGATTTTATTATGAAAATGCATTGGAAATGATTTTATTATGAAAATGCATTGGAAATGATTTCATTATGAAAATGCATTGGAAATGATTTCATTATGAAAATGCATTGGAAATGATTTTATTATGAAAATGCATTGGAAATGATTTTATTATGAAAATGCATTGGAAATGGTTTTATTATGAAAATGCATTGGAAATGATTTTATTATGAAAATGCATTGGAAATGATTTCATTATGATGTGACACTGCGCCTGGCTGGCTTGCTTTCCCCTAAACAATTGCAGCCGCCATTGATGATGATGATCAGAACCTGAGACAGGGTCAATGCTGTCAAATATGGCACCAGTTATGATGATGCTCCCGGGTCACTAGACATGATTATCTTGTCACAGTTGCTGGTTCTTGGGGCGTCTATTACAACAGTGAACTTTCCTGCCCATGCTGTGCATTTTAATATCAGGAAAGACACATTGAAAACCCGGTAGCTGTTTCTCTACCACCTCAAACCAGAACAAACACACACGTATACTAGTGTTGATAAAATAAAACACTGCACCAAAAATACATAAATAAATAATTTTGAAGATGCCTGGATAAGTTGTGGAAATGTCTTTATAAATATCAAACAAAATTTTAAAAAATAATTATTAACAGAAGCAGAATATACAATCGTCAAATTCAATTTTCACAACTGAGGAAAAGTTTTCACTTTAGAATAATCAGAGCTTTCAATTTTCCAAATAAAAGGTCTTTTCAGGGCTCTTTACCAAAGCTTTACAGAAACAAATAAGGTGGGGTGTTTTGGCGACAGCAGTAGTAAATTCGTCTTGTCTCTTTCACTCAGCAGCTCTTACTAAAAAAATCTCCTTTCAGCTAGTTTAACTCTTTCTCAGCTCTTTCTATTTCTATACATCTTTAGCCAAGACTCTATCTGAGGCGCATTATTCAACTTTAACTCTTTTAAATTGGTCGGTGGCAGGCTTTTCTACGTTTCTTTACATCTTCAGCCAGGAGCTCTATGGGAGGCGACCATTTGTCTTGGTCATGGCTCCCAGTCGAAAACACCCCTCTCTCTATCGTTACATCTCTGAGCCAAAAACCAACTGGATGTCAACTCAACTTGGGTCTCGATTTTTATACAATGTCCTAAATTCTCTTGGGCAGTGCAGAGAGACCCAGGGTATCTTATGAAAATCAAATCTTTGACCAATGAGATTACTTCCACCTTCACATTTTGAGGCAACCAATGAGGCAACAATATATTCTCTGATGCAATTTCTCTTCATCTTCCTCTTCTTGATTCAACTGATTACGTCAACAAATCTAGCTTCAAAACTTTTAACTTCAGTGAGATTAATAATTTGTTTTTATTCCCATAGCTAAAGCTTTTAACCTTTTTAACCTCATCAAAAGCTTTTAACAATCTTGTTGTGACTATCTCTATTTTTCAATTCTACCGACCGAAAAACCAAAGCTTCTGATCGACTTTTAAATAAACAATGCAAAAATATATTTTTCCTTTCTATTCTCTTCAATATTACAAGATTTTACAAGCATACAAGTATTTTATAAATATTTCTAACTCAAACTCATATTGCGATTTACAATAAACTGCAAAATCAACAATACCACTAATAATAATTTCTTTTGCTCTAAAGTATTAAACCAAGGATCACATTACTTTCTTTTCATGCAATTTTACAAGGCAATCTAAAACAAGGCAATTACATTTTACATAAGTATCTCAAGCAGGGAAATTACGGGTTTACAATGAAAATGCATTAGAAATTATTTTGCTATAAAAACACATTGGAGATTATTTTATTATAAAAATGCATTGGAAAAAATTTTGCTATAAAAATGCATTGGAAATGATTTTGTTATAAAAATGCAATGAAAATGATTTTCTTATGAAAATGCATTGAAAATGATTTTCTTATGAAGAGGTTTTGTAAATGATTTTATGAAAATCGATTAGATATGAAATCATTATGAAAATGCATTGAAAATGATTTTGTTATGAAAATGCATTGGAGTTTATTTTGTTATAAAAATGCATTTTAATTTATTTTATTATAAAAATGCATTGAAAATTATTTCATTATGAAATATTATGTTGAAACATTAATAATTTCAGTTTATGTTTATCAACTTTTTTCTTTAAAAAAATTAATTGCAATTTGATTTTATTCGAATATATATTCACCACTATTTGCAATGACTTGCTGCCATATATCAGTATACTTTGAGAAAAATTTAACAGCTTTTGATGTGAAAAAGTTTTCAACAAATACTTGAACCTAGTTTTCATTACAAAAAGATTTTGTCATCAAAGCATTATTCAGCATTTAAAAAAGGCAAAGTCAGATACATATGATGGGTGGGACACAACAGACAAATGAAGTTACAAATTTTTTTCTGCATTATTCTTGCTGTATGTTGCTTTGGAGAAGAACAATTTTTTAAAAACTTGTAACCATAAATTTTTTAAATTTGTAACCATAAACACTGCATATTTTTCTCAATGTTTCCATATCACATACTCCCTTGTTTGAATTACTATAACATTATATGATGAAAATACACTTTCATTCCATTCTGATAATAAATTCATAGAAGGATTTATTATCAGGAGAATTTGTTTGTACTATTTTGGTAGATATATGAAAGTTCTTGTAATGGAGTTGTTAGTGAATGTTTCTGATTTGTCTTTTTTTGGTGAATGAATAAGTTATTTGAAAGTGATAAGTCTATCATTAAAAGGTAATATTAAAAATGAAAAGGGATATTTGTGGAAAACTTATCTGTGGTCTTTAATCCCTGAAACTGCTCAAATCCATGTGCTCTCTTTGTGAGAGACCAATGAAAAAGAAAACAACTTTAAATTTCCTGCCATTAGAGTGGTTTCCTTTTTTCTATGCAATCATGGGAATTAGTTTGTTTTTTTTTCATTTCTCATAATCATGAAATCATTACAAATAAATGTGCTGATTACGTAATAGCTATCAGCAAAGAAAGTGAAATAGGCATGCAGAGTTCAATTCCTAAGTGATTCTGCTTTATTCACTTTATGTTAATATGTAGATATAGGGGGTGTGTGTTCTTTTCGAATACTGGGGGTCACTACTGAGGTTATAGGGTGTGTGTTTCTTTCATCTGTCGGGAGTCACCAGTGAAACCGTAGAGAGCTGGTTAAGGATTATTTGGTTTGGCCTTGTGTCAGACTTAATCAAACTCCCTACAGCTTACAAGTTTTATACATAATAATCATCAGAAGGTTATTATCAGAAGGTTTTCATCATCAGAAAGTTTTCATCAGAAGGTTGTCTGTCGGCAGGTTGGAATATGTGGAATTGTGTGGAATGATGTAAGAATAAAATATACATTTTTTATGTTAAAATAGAAATTTATTAAAAGGAAAGAATAACAAGAATTTGTAGAAATTAATGTTCAATAAGAAAGTTCAAGGTATCAAGATTTGTAGAAAATGTTCATAGTAGTAATTGCTGAAAGAGTATATGCGTATGTACATATGTATGTGTGTGTTTGGTAGGAATGTCTTTGGATGGAGAAGAAGTAAAAAAAAAAGCACATGAGAAGGAAAAAGAAAGAAAACAAGGTGCAACCTAACCTTATCTCTGGGTCGATTTGAAGTTGAAGTTACATATGGGTTGTTTCGTCTCGCAGCTCTCATCTGACATTTTATGATATTCAGATTTTTTGCACTTGATCACAAAGTCCCTTTTGGTCTTGCAAGTCACTCCCATTGGTCAGCAAATCAGTTTAACACCTACTTGCAAAATTCTGGTTTCAACTTTTTCTTTAAGTACATGGTCAATTCTTTTTCTATTTGGGAAAAACCAGGATTTCCTACATCATTTTGAAATTTTGTAAAAGTGAAGAAGAAGGTTGATTCTAATTCTTAATTTCTTATCCCACTACAAATACCCTTGTTAAAGGTATGAATCTAATTTCCTCCAGCTGTGGGTTAAAATAGCAATTCAAATAGGGTTCTTTTATTTTGAAGTGGCAACAAGTCTAAGAGAAAGAAAACTATTGAAAACAAACTTGATAAGAAATGGTCTCCATTAGGTTATTTTGCCCTTCAGGCATCATTGCTGATTCAGCTACAACACATGTGGTGCCCCTAAGAACCTAATGGATTATGGATCTCATGATGCAATGTGACATGATCATAGAGAATAAAGAAGAAAAAAAATAAACAAATTAATTATCTTATTATTAGAATTTCAAGGAATTATTGTTAAAACATTTTCTATAGTTTTATTTCTATAGCACAATAAAGAAAAGAAAAAGAAACTAAGGAAAAAGTGTTCTTTAATCAAAAATAGTCAGGAATAGTATACACATAACAAATAGCAAGGCCAAATCAATATCTTTCTCTTCAAAGTTGAACATTCAAAACTTAACAAAACTGATCAATATCCTTAATGCTTACAAATGTTCTCAACTGACCTATTCTTGAGCTCCAATTACTTCCATTGCTTAAGACTCCTTCAACCTACGCAATTTATGTAATATAACTGAATTTTATAAAATGTTGTCTAATGTATAGAGTGTTATTTCATACTGAGCTAGTTCTGATTTGTTATACTATATTTTTATATCGTAAGGGAAAACAATCCATGGGAAGAAAACTTTCCTTGGTAAATAATCCAAGTGGATCCTATAAAATAATATATGTAGTATCATATGTAAATATTGTGGACCCAGGATAGGTCCAGAAAAAAAAACACAAACTTGGGTATTAGTGAAATATATATATTTAATGAGAGAACAATACAAAGTGCATTGCACGTTAGCTGGACTGCCAAGTATTAGACTGGGGTTACTCAACTCAACTCAACTCCAAGAGCATATTCTCCTGATATTCATAATAATAGGAAGAGTTCATTATAGTCAAAAAAGGTAGGTCCCATGACAGTACATTAGTAGACAAGTATAAATAGAGAATAACTAGAGAAGTGTGGAGGATAAAACCCTGTCATTACAAAGCACACAAAGAGCTGTGCTATGACTGCTACTACACACAAAGAAATGCAAAAGATAACACTATGAAATATTGGAAAAATCTCATGCATCACATATTACATCTTCTTTTTAGAATTTATAACAGCTAAATTGAACAAATGTAACATTTCTAACAGAAAAATTAGCAATTCTCCATTGGTTCATATCAAATAAAATGATGTCATAGTTTACATTATGCTTTAAAATAAAAAAATTATATAGTATTTCAAAACTACTGATTCACTACAAAGCAAACAGATTTCACACAAAGTTAACCCTTCTGTTTTAATTGCTTTATTTCATTGCTTGTATTTCCCTAATTCCTGTTCACTTATTCTTCTCTCTCCTTAATAATGTTTACTTTTTCTCCCGTTCTCTCACTTAGTTATCGCTTGTGTTTTAGTTGCTTTATTTCATTGCTTCTTTTTCTTAATTCTTGTTCTCTTATTCATCTCCCTCTCTATTAAATGTTTTCTTTTTCTCATGTTCTCTCACTCAGTTATAAATTGTATTTTAGTTACTTTATTTCATTGCTTCTATTTCCTTAATTCCTGTTCTCTCATTCTTCTCCCTCCTTAATAATGTTTTCTTTTTCACCTGTTGCCTCTCACTCACTTATCCCTTGTGTTTTAGTTGCTTTATTTCATTGCTTCTATTTTTTTTAATTCTTGTTTCCTTATTCTTCACTCTCTCTCTCTCTCTATCATAATGTTTTCTTTTTCTCCTGTTCTCTCACTCAGTTTTCCCTTCTGTTTTAGTTGCTTTATTTCATTGCATCTGGATGTGTGTTGTGGTACAATGGATATCAGCTCAGAAAGAGAAATTGGTGAGCTAAGTTTGAGTTCCAGTTGAATACCATGCATTCACTTAAGCACTGGTACCCTTGCTAAAGGTATTAATCTGTCCCTTCCCTCCAGTTATGGGCTAAATAACAAGGGTAGGACTTGGGGAATCTGCTCTTAAAAACAAATCCCAATGAATCTTTATACTTGAAAAGAAAAATGTTGTAAAAATAAAATAATCTTACCCAAAAATCATTGGTTATAATCTTAAATGAACCCATAAAGATTGATAGGTCAGTAAATCTCGAAACAAACAAACAAACAAATCATTGCTTCTATTTCTTAAATTCCTGTTGTCTTATTCTTCTCTGTGATTAATAATGTTTTCTTTTTCTCCTGTTATCTCACTCAGTTACCCTTGTGTTTTAGTTGCTTTATTTCATTGCTTCTCCATTCTGAATTCCTGTTCTCTTATTCATCTCCCTCTCTATCATAATTTTTTCTTTTTCTCCTGTTCTCTCACTTAGTTATCTCTTGTGTTTTAGTTACTTTGTCTCGTTGCTTTTATTTCCTTAATTCCTGTTCACTCATTCTTCTCTCTCCTTAATAATTTTTTCTTTTTCTCCTGTTCTCTCACTTAGTTATCCCTTATGTTTTAGTTGCTTTATTTCATTGCTTCTATTTCCTTAATTCCTGTTCTCTTATTCTTCTCTCTCCTTATTAATGTTTTTTTTCTGTTGTCTTTCACTTAAATATCACTTCTATTTTAGTTTTTTTATTTCATTAATTCTATTTCCTTAATTCCTATACTCTTATTCTTCTCTCTCCTTCATAATGTTTCTTTTTCTTTTGTTCTCTTACTCAGTTACTTTTGTGTTTTAGTTGCTTCATTTCATTGCTTCTATTTCCTTAATTCCTATTTACTTTTTCATTTCTCTCCTTAATAATGTTTTCTTTTTCTCCTCTTCTCTCAAACAGTTCTCCTGTGTTTTTTTATTTGCTTTATTTTATTGCATCTTTTTCCTAATTCCTCTTCTCTCATTTCTCTCCCTCCTTAATAATGTTTTCTTTTTCTCCTCTTCTCTCAAACAGTTCTCCTGTGTTTTTTTATTTGCTTTATTTTATTGCATCTTTTTCCTAATTCCTCTTCTCTCATTTCTCTCCCTCCTTAATAATGTTTTCTTTTTCTCCTCTTGCCTCTCACTCACTTATACCTTGTGTTTTAGTTGCTTTAATTCATTGCTTCTATTTCCATAATTCCTGTTCTTTTATTCCTATTACTCCTTAATAATTTCTTGTTATTTTCCTGTTGCCTCTTACTCAGTTATCACTTGTGTTTTTGTTGCCTTGATAAATTGCTTCACTTTCCTTAATTACTGTTCTCTTATTCATCTCCCTATAATAATGTTTTCTTTTTCTCCTGTTCTCTTACTTACTTATACCTTGTGTTTTAGTTGCTTTATTTCATTGCTTCTGTTAACTTAATTCCTGTTCTCTTATTCTTCTCTCACCTTAATAATATTTTCTATTTCTTTTGTTGACTCTGTCTCAGTTATTCCTTGTGCTTTAGTATCTTTTTTTCTTTCCTCCAATTTCCGTAATACCTCTTCTCTTCTTCTTCTCTTTCAAATAATATTTTCTTTTTCTCTTGTTCTCTCACTCAGCTATCCCTTGTGTTTTAGTTGCTTTATGTCTTTCCTTCTCTTTTCTTAATTCCTTTTCTCATATTCTTTTCTCTCCTTAATAATGTTTACTTTTTCTCCTGTTGCCTCTCACTCAGTTATACTCTGTGTTTTAGCTGCTTTGTTTCATTGCTTCTATTTCTTTAATTCCTGTTCTCTTAATCATCACACTCCTAAATAATGTTTCCTTTTCCACCTGTTTTAGCTGCTTTATTTCATTGATTCTATTTCTTTAATTCCTTTATTTTATTGCTTCAGTTTCCTTAATTCCTGTTCTCTTATTCTTCTCTCTCCTCAGTAATGTTTTTTTTTCTCCAGTTGTCTTTAAATCAGATTTCCTTGTGTTTTATTTGCTTTATTTTATTGCTTCTTCTTCTTTTTCTATGTGCCCTGTCCCTTCAGGACGTAGGCGATCATGGATCTCCACGTCGCCCTATCCCTTGTGACTCTTAGTATGTTTGCTCCTGTTGCTCCTGGCAACCCCCGTTCCGTCATCCACCTGATCAGACCCTGCAAATATGTTATCCGCTGCCTTCCTCTGTCTCTCCTTCCTTCTATCTGTCCAGTCAGTATCAGGTTCTCCAGGCTCTCCTTCCTCATTGCATGTCCCAGGAACTTCAGTTGTCTCTTCCTGATGCTCAGCATCAATTTCCTTTTTGTTGCCATTCTTTCTAACACTTCGTCGTTGCTTGTATGCTCAGTCCACGATGTCCGTAGCATCCTTCTGTAGAACCACATTTCGGCCGCTTCCAGTTTTGTCCTCATTTTCGATGATATTGTCCAGCATTCACAGCCTTCACAGCTTTTCTTAATTCCTGTTCTCTTATTCTTCTCTCTCCTCAGTAATGTTTCTTTTTCTCCTGTTCTATTTTAATCAGTTTTTACTTGTGTTTTAGTTGCTTTATTTTATTGCTTCACTTTTTTTAATATCCGTTCTCTTATTCTTTTCTCTTCATAATAATGTTTACTTTTTCTCCTGTTGCCTCTCATTCAGTTATACTCTGTGTTTTAGCTGCTTTGTTTCATTGCTTCTATTTCTTCAATTCCTGTTTCTTAACCATCACTTTCCTTAATAATGTTTACTTTTTCTCCTGTTGCCTCTCACTCAGTTATACTCTGTGTTTTAGCTGCTTTATTTCATTGCTTCTATTTCTTTAATTCCATTTCTCTTATTCTTCTCTGTCTGTAATTATATTTTCTTTTTATCCTGTTGCCACTCACTCAGTTATACTCTTTGTTTTAATTGCTTTGTTTCATTGCTTCTATTTCTTTAATTCCTTTATTTTATTGCTTCACTTAACATAATACATGTTCCCTTATTCTTCTCTCTCCTCAGTAATGTTTCTTTTTTTCCTGTTGTCTTTTAATCAGTTTTTCCTTGTCTTTTAGTTGCTTTATTTTATTGCTTCACTTTCCTTAATACCTGTTCTCTTATTCTTCTCTTTCCTCAGTAATGTTTCTTTTTCTCCTGTTGTCTTTTAATCAGTTTTTCCTTGGTGTCGTTGCTTTATTTTATTGCTTCACTTTCCTTAATTCCTGTTCTCTTATTCTTCTCTCTCATCAGTAATGTTTCTTTTTCTCCTGTTGTCTTTTAATCAGTTTTTCCTTGTGTTTTAGTTGCTTTATTTTATTGCTTCACTTTCCTTAATTCCTGTTCTCTTATTCTTCTCTCTCCTCAGTAATGTTTCTTTTTCTCCTGTTGTTTTTTAATCAGTTTTTCCTTGTGTTTTAGTTGCTTTATTTTATTACTTCACTTTCCTTAATACCTGTTCTCTTATTCTTCTCTTTCCTCAGTAATGTTTCTTTTTCTCCTGTTGTTTTTTAATCAGTTTTTCCTTGTCTTTTAGTTGCTTTATTTTGTTGCTTCACTTTCCTTAATACCTGTTCTTTTATGCTTCTCTCTCCTCAGTAATGTTTCTTTTTCTCCTGTTGTTTTTTAATCAGTTTTTCCTTGTCTTTTAGTTGCTTTATTTTATTGCTTCACTTTCCTTAATTCCTGTTCTCTTATTCTTCTCTCTCCTCAGTAATGATTCTTTTTCTTGTGTTGTCTTTTAATCAGTTTTTCCTTGTGTTTTAGTTGCTTTATCTTATTGCTTCACTTTCTTTAATACCTGTTTTCTTAATCATCGCTCTCCTTAATAATGTTTACTTTTTCTCCTGTTGCCTCTCACTCAGTTATACTCTGTGTTTTAGCTGATTTATTTCACTGCTTCTATTTCTTTAATTCCTTTTCTCTTATTCTTCTCTGTCTGTAATTATGTTTTCTTTTTATCCTGTTGCCTCTCACTCAGTTAATTTTAATTGCTTTGTTTCGTTGCTTCTATTTCTTTAATTCCTTTATTTTATTGCTTCACTTTCCTTAATACCTGTTCTCTTATTCTTCTCTCTCTTCAGTAATGTTTCTTTTTCTCCTGTTGTCTTTTAATCAGTTTTTACTTGTGTTTTAGTTGCTTTATTTTATTGCTTCACTTTTTTTAATATCCGTTCTCTTATTCTTTTCTCTTCATAATAATGTTTACTTTTCACCTGTTGCCTCTAACTCAGTTATACTCTGTGTTTTAGATACTTTGTTTCATTGCTTCTATTTCTTCAATTCCTGTTTTCTTAATCATCGCTCTCCTTACTAACGTTTACTTTTTCTCCTGTTGCCTCTCACTCAGTTATATTCTTTGTTTTAATTGCTTTGTTTCATTGCTTCTATTTCTTTAATTCATTTATTTATCGCTTCACTTAACATAATACCTGTTTTCTTATTCTTCTCTCTCCTCAGTAATGTTTCTTTTTCTATTGTTGTCTTTTAATCGGTTTTCCTTGTGTTTCAGTTGCTATATTTTATTGCTTCACTTTCTTTTATACCTGTTCTCCTATTCTTTTCTCTCCTTAATAATGTTTACTTTTATTCCTGTTGTCTTTTAATCAGTTTTTCCTTGTGTTTAGTTGCTTTATTTTATTGCTTCACTTTCCTTAATACCTGTTCTCTTATTCTTCTCTCTCTTCAGTAATGTTTCTTTTTCTCCTGTTGTCTTTTAATGAGTTTATCCTTGTGATTTCATTGCTTTATTTTATTGCTTCACGTTCTTTAATGCCTGTTCTCTTATTCTTTTCTCTCCTTAATAAGGTTTACTTTTTCTCCTGTTGCCTCTCACTCAGTTATACTATGTGTTTTAGCTGCTTTATTCATTGCTTCTATTTCTTTAATTCCATTTCTCTTATTCTTCTCTGTCTGTAATTATGTTTTCTTTTTATCCTGATGCCTCTCACACAATTATACTCTTTGTTTTAATTGCATTGTTTCATTGATTCTATTACTTAAATTCCTTTATTTTATTGCTTCTATTTCTTTAATTCCTTTATTTTATTGCTTCACTTTCCTTAATACCTGTTCTCCCATTCTTCTCTCTCCTCAGTAATGTTTCTTTTTCTCCTCTTGTCTTTTAATCAGTTTTTCCTTGTGTTTTAGTTGCTTTATTTTATTGCTTCACTTTCCTTAATTCCTGTTCTCTTATTCTTCTCTCTCCTCAGTAATGTTTCTTTTTCTATTGTTGTCTTTTAATCGGTTTTCCTTGTGTTTCAGTTGCTATATTTTATTGCTTCACTTTCTTTTATACCTGTTCTCCTATTCTTTTCTCTCCTTAATAATGTTTACTTTTATTCCTGTTGTCTTTTAATCAGTTTTTCCTTGTGTTTAGTTGCTTTATTTTATTGCTTCACTTTCCTTAATACCTGTTCTCTTATTCTTCTCTCTCTTCAGTAATGTTTCTTTTTCTCCTGTTGTCTTTTAATGAGTTTATCCTTGTGATTTCATTGCTTTATTTTATTGCTTCACGTTCTTTAATGCCTGTTCTCTTATTCTTTTCTCTCCTTAATAAGGTTTACTTTTTCTCCTGTTGCCTCTCACTCAGTTATACTATGTGTTTTAGCTGCTTTATTCATTGCTTCTATTTCTTTAATTCCATTTCTCTTATTCTTCTCTGTCTGTAATTATGTTTTCTTTTTATCCTGATGCCTCTCACACAATTATACTCTTTGTTTTAATTGCATTGTTTCATTGATTCTATTACTTAAATTCCTTTATTTTATTGCTTCTATTTCTTTAATTCCTTTATTTTATTGCTTCACTTTCCTTAATACCTGTTCTCCCATTCTTCTCTCTCCTCAGTAATGTTTCTTTTTCTCCTCTTGTCTTTTAATCAGTTTTTCCTTGTGTTTTAGTTGCTTTATTTTATTGCTTCACTTTCCTTAATTCCAGTTGTCCTATTCTTCTCTCTCCTCAGTAATGTTTCTTTTTCTATTGTTGTCTTTTAATCCGTATTTCCTTGTGTTTTAGTTGCTATATTTTATTGCTTCACTTTCTTTAATAACTGTTCTCCTATTCTTTTCTCTCTTTAATAATGTTTACTTTTTCTCCTGTTGCCTCTCACTCAGTTATACTCTGTGTTTTAGCTGCTTTATTTCATTGCTTCTATTTCTTTAATTCCTTTTCTCTTATTCTTCTCTGTCGTGATTATGTTTTCTTTATATCCTGTTGCCTCTCACTCAGTTATACTCTTTGTTTTAATTGCTTTGTTTCATGGATTCTATTTCTTTAATTCATATATTCTATTGCTTCACTTAACATAATGCCTGTTCCCTTATTCTTCTCTCTCCTCAGTAATGTTTCTTTTTCTCCTGCTGTTTTTTAATCTGTTTTTCCTTGTGTTTTAGTTGTTTTATTTTGTTGCTTCAATTTCCTTAATATCTGTTCTCTTATTCTTCTCTCTCCTCAGTAATGTGTCTTTTTCTCCTGTTGTCTTTTAATCAGTTTTTCCTTGTGTTTTAGTTGCTTTATTTTATTGCTTTACTTTCCTTAATTCCTGTTCTCTTATTCTTCTCTCTCCTCAGTAATGTTTCTTTTTCTCCTGTTGTTTTTTATTATTTTTCATTGTGTTTTAGTTGCTTTATTTTGTTGCTTCACTTTCCTTAATACCTGTTCTTTTATTCTTCTCTCTCCTCAGTAATGTTTCTTTTTCTCCTGTTTTTTTTAATCAGTTTTACCTTGTGTTTTAGTTGCTTTATTTTACTGCTTCACATTCTTCAATACTTGTTCTCTTATTCTTTTTTTCTCCTTAATAATGTTTAGTTTTTCACCTGTTGCCTCTCACTCAGTTATACTATGTGTTTTAGCTGCTTTATTTCATTGCTTCTATTTCTTTAATTCCCTTTCTCTTATTCTTCTCTGTCTGTAATTATGTTTTCTTTTTATCCTGTTGCCACTCACTCAGTTATACTCTTTGTTTTAATTGCTTTGTTTCATTGATTCTATTCCTTTATTTCCTTTATTTTATTGCTTCTATTTCTTTCATTCCTTTATTTTATTGCTTCTATTTCTTTCATTCCTTTATTTTGTAGCAGCCACAGATCTATTTCCTTTAGCGAATCAATGCCCCCGACGGGAGATTCGGTCACTCACTGACCAATCAACGGGCGGAGCACATTGATTCCTCTCTAGAACTATTTTTCCTAGTCCTGTTTGTAGAACGGAGGAAAGCCAGAGAGCCATGAGCCCGCGGCAGTAACGGACATCTCTTTCACATCGCTGCCACTTATTCCCCATGAAATGCTTTCGTGGAAGACGCTGCTGCTAGCTTCACCATGGACACTTACATACTACCAATCTTGTACGTTTACTATATAATAAACCATTCTTTGTTGTTGTTCTAAAAGCAAGTTTCATCATTCATTTGTGTACCTATAAAATATAGTGTTGGGGAAATTAAGCATTTCCCATAACTCCTATAAAATGGTGACCCCGAATGGCACTTAGGATGGCGAAACAAATTTTTAAAAAAATAACAACACGAAACTCGGCCTCCACTTTCGGACAACAGTACAAGCAAAGTTAAAAGGAGGGAGAGAAAAAGCTCCCTTTACTCAAATAACATTTTTTTGAACACGTGCCTTCACAAAAAAAAACCCAAAAACTTTCCGACGAGGAAGCATCTTCTTTTCAGCCCGTACACAAGAAAAACACCAACTCAAGCAAGCATAACGAACATTACATTTTGTTCAAAGAAAGTTTAAAAAAAAAAAAAAAAAAAGAAGAAACTTAATACTCTGTTCTTTTCAACTGACCACGTGGTACAAAAAAAAATATTTTGATTGCAATAACAAAAAAAAAAAAAGTGAGTAATACACCTTTACATTTTATTTTTTCGAAAGTTAAAGCTAATAGAGCGCCTCCTTCTTTAACATTTAACTTTCCCGCCTAAATGGTGATTGGGCGACGCCATCTTTAATTCCAACTTTTGTTTTTAAGACAGGCATTGAAACTGACAGTTATCTCCCTTACTAAGGAACCTTAAAGCAGCACCTTTCTCTCGTTTAACACGAATATCACTATTTTCTTGTGTCTTTTGAAATGTTTTCCCTCTCGTTTCTTTCTCATTGAGACGGTGTTTCTTTGATATTTTTTTTGGTGGTCTGTTGTCACGCTATATATTAAAAAGAAAATGGCGACTACTTTACCTGCTTTCGCTGGCGACGTTCGAGTTTGGTTTGCCCAACTCGAGTCATATTTTATAGCGAACAACGTCGTGGAGCAGCGGCAATTGCCTATTTTATTTAGTGTATTTCCCGCGTCATTGACACCAGTTGTCAAAGATTTGATAACTGACACCCCCCTTAATGCTACTTATGACAGTATTAAGCGGGAAGTTCTGCTCCGGACGTCGCTATCAGCGGAAAAGCGGTTCCAAACTTTAATTAATGACGAGCTGTTGGGAGACCGCATGCCAAGCGAATTGCTCCGCAGAATGAGAGAGCTGGCAGAAGATGTCCCTGCTGATAGTGCCTTTATAAAGCAACTTTTCTTCTCACGATTGCCCCCTCAAGTAAAGGCAATTCTGGCACCCATGGTAGAGAAGAGCTCAGTAGACGTAATAGCGTCCTCTGCAGATAAAGTGATGGAATTCACCAAGGGGCCTATTACTGCGTCCATTCCTCAGCCAAAGGCTGAAGTCTCTACCCTCCCTGCTGCTGGGAACATAAGCGAAGGTGCCACACAAGTGGCGATACTCAAAGCTTTAGTGCAGCTTACCAATGAAGTAAGCAAATTAACCGTACTTAATTCACAACAGCCTAGACGTCGACATAAAAGTCGTTCGCCATCCCCACACCACCGCCGCCATTGAAGCAAGCCAGGACTATGCTATTATCACAGTTGTTTTGGCGCTAAGGCTCGGAGGTGCAAAATGCCCTGCTCCTTTTCAAACCAGGGAAACTTAAATCTGGAGAGCTGAGCACGGCACACTCTCCACAAGATCTATGTAACAACCGTGCCTATTTTATCACTGACTCCAGGTCCCAAGCACGTTGTTTGGTTGACACAGGAGCAGCTTGCAGTATCTGGCCACTGAAACTCCTCACTGAGAAGCCGCCACTGTCGCCCATCACACTGCAAGCGGTAAATCACTCCCCTATTCCCACGTACGGTCAAATTTCTCGTTCTCTGGACTTGGAATTACGGAGAGACTTTACATGGATTTTTACTGTAGCTGATTTACCATACCCCATTCTAGGCTCGGACTTTCTGCACCACTTCAACCTTTTAGTGGATATGCGCAAGCGACGACTTATTGACGGCAATACGGAACTTTCCGTCATGCGTTTTAAGGCAAATATCTCACCTATCAGCCCGGTATTTTTCATTGCCGCCACTGACGACCCATACCAAACATTACTACGCTCTTACCCAGAGTTAACTAACTTAAATTTCGTTGTGAGCAAATCAACTCACTCTACAAAACACCACATCGAGACCACAGGCGCTCCGGTGTTCTCACGCCCTCGCCGCCTCCCTGCTGATAAACTAAAGACGGCGAAGGCAGAATTTAACCATATGCTGCAGCTGGGAATTATACGCCCCTCGTCCAGTCCATGGGCTTCCCATTTGCATATGGTTCCAAAGCGTTCTGGAGATTGGCGTCCGACTGGGGACTATCGACGACTAAATGCCATTACGGTACCTGATCGTTACCCAATCCCACATATACAAGACTTCGCTTCATCCCTGCATGGTTGTAAGACCTTCTCCAAACTAGACCTCGTTAAGGCTTACCATCAGATACCAGTGAACCCAGACGACATACCCAAAACTGCAGTAACTACTCCATTTGGAGCGTTTGAATTTTTAACTATGCCTTTTGGTTTGCGAAACGCGGCTAGTACCTTCCAACGCTTCATGGACGAAGTAGTGCGTGATTTGGACTTCGTCTATAATTACATAGATGACATCCTCGTAGCAAGTGCCTCACCTGAGGAACATGTTACTCACCTCCGCCTACTGTTCGAACGGTTTCAAAAATACCAGGTGAGGATTAACCCTGGTAAATGTGTTTTCGGTGCTTCGTCGCTAACTTTCTTGGGACACATTATAAGCCCCGAAGGGATATCTCCCTTACCTGAAAAAGTGAAGGCTCTACAAGACCTTCAACCACCCACTTCACTTCGCCAACTGAGACACTTTCTCGGTCTGCTTAACTATTACAGAAGTTTCATCCCACACTGTGCGGATCTCCTGTCTCCTCTGTCTGACATGTTACGTAACAGGAAAAAGAAAAATGAGCAGATTTCGTTGAATGACATACAGCTAAAAGCCTTTAACGAAGTGAAGAAGAAATTAGCGACAACATCGCTACTTGCACATCCTGTACCCGACTCCCAGTTTTCATTGGTCGTTGATGCATCGGGCACAGCTGTAGGTGCAGTTTTGCAACAGCAACACCAACAACAGCTACAACCTCTCGCTTATTTTTCGAGACAGCTGAAACCGGCAGAACAACGTTACAGCGCGTTTGGCCGTGAACTCCTGGCAATGTACCTCGCAGTGAAACACTTTCAGCATTCACTAGAGGGCCGACAATTTGTGATCTACACCGATCACCGTCCGCTTACTTTCGCTCTGCGCTCAAAGCCGGACAGATATTCTCCTCGCGAAACTCGCCACTTGGATTTTGTTTCGCAATTTACAAACGATATCCGACATATCTCTGGTGAACAGAATGCTGCGGCAGACGCCTTGTCTCGCCTTCCCATTAATTCACTGTTCTCACCTTCAGATATCGACTTACGACAGATGGCCTTTGACCAACCACACCTGGACACCTTTGATCTATCATCACCTGAATTTGCAACTTGCAAGTTCGCATACTTACCAGTGCCTACTGCAGATACGCAGATCATCTGTGACACCTCAACAGACGCACCTCGACCTTTTGTTCCGATTACACATCGTAGGGTTGTTTTTGACACACTACACCAATTGGCACACCCCGGACCCAAAGCAACAGTGAAGCTGATTACAGCTAGATTTTTCTGGCCAAACATGAGGCGTGATATCACTGCCTGGACACGTTCTTGCGTATCCTGCCAAAAATCAAAGGTGCACAAACATATCCGTGCACCCCTCGGAACATTCAGCACCCCAGATGCTCGGTTCAGCCATGTCCATATTGATCTGGTTGGACCATGGCCGGTCAGTCAGGGATTTACTTCCCTCCTGACCTGTATAGATCGCTTTGCACGGTGGCCCGAAGCTATTCCCTTAAAGGACATTTCAGCTGAATCCGTAGCGCAAGCCCTTATATCAGGCTGGATAACGCGTTACGGAGTTCCTACAACAATTACCACTGACCGTGGCAGACAATTTGAATCCCACCTATTCCAGAAACTTTCCAGAATTTTAGGGATCAATCGAATTCGAACTACGAGCTATCACCCTGCTTCTAACGGGATGATAGAACGCTTTCATCGCCAATTAAAGGCCGCATTACGTGCCTATCCTGACCAACAGCGATGGAGCGAATATGTACCTGTTGTCCTTCTTGGCTGTCATGCAGCTATCAAAGAGGACCTAGGATACTCTCCAGCAGAACTTGTCTATGGAGTACCTCTATCATTACCAGGTCAGATGTTGAACCCTATAGATTTAACAGGAACAGATCCTGCCTTGTATATAAACAGACTGCAATCTTATTTTGGTAATCTCCCACCAATGTACCCTAGGGAACAGACCATCAAATCATCAGTCCCAAAAGATATTTCTTCATGGACTCACGTTTTTCTAAGAAGGGACGCTGTCAAAGCCCCTCTCACTCCACCTTACACTGGCCCTTACCGCGTGCTTTCACGCACTGACAAACTTCTCACTCTTGACATTAGTGGCAAAAAAGAAACTGTATCTATTGACAGGGTGAAAAGAGCCTTTCTTAACACAAACACACAAGAGCCACATATTCCCCCTACTTACATACATGAACATATCTTTACACCCGTGGAAAAAAATACGATGCCAACAGACAACAATGTCACCACCACACGCATTGGTCGACGAGTACATTGGCCCAAAAAGCTCTGTAAAACTGTTTATATATAAATTGTACCCTTCTTTGTTTTATGGCCGCTATCTTTTTCTCTGTCGGCTTTCCGCCTAAGCAGGAGGTGATGTAGCAGCCACAGATCTATTTCCTTTAGCGAATCAATGCCCCCGACGGGAGATTCGGTCACTCACTGACCAATCAACGGGCGGAGCGCATTGATTCCTCTCTAGAACTATTTTTCCTAGTCCTGTTTGTAGAACGGAGGAAAGCCAGAGAGCCATGAGCCCGCGGCAGTAACGGACGTCTCTTTCACATCGCTGCCACTTATTCCCCATGGAATGCTTTCGTGGAAGACGCTGCTGCTAGCTTCACCATGGACACTGACATACTATCTGCTGCTAGCGTCACCATGGACACTGACATACTATCTGCTGCTAGCTTCACCATGGACACTTACATACTATATGCTGCTAGCTTCACCATGGACACTTACATACTACCAATCTTGTACGTTTACTATGTAATAAACCATTCTTTGTTGTTGTTCTAAAAACAAGTTTCGTCATTCATTTGTGTGCCTAAAAAATATAGTGTTGGGGAAATTAAGCATTTCTCCCAACTCCTATAATTTTATTGCTTCACTTTCCTTAATACCTGTTCTCTTATTCTTCTCTCTCCTCAGTAATGTTTCTTTTTCTCCTGTTGTTTTTTAATCAGTTTTTCCTTGTGTTTTAGTTGCTTTATTTTATTACTTCACTTTCCTTAATACCTGTTCTCTTATTCTTCTCTTTCCTCAGTAATGTTTCTTTTTCTCCTGTTGTTTTTTAATCAGTTTTTCCTTGTGTTTAGTTGCTTAATTTTATTGCCTTACTTTCCTTAATTCCTGCTTCACTTTCTTTAATTCCTTTTCTCTTATTCTTCTCTGTCTGTAATTATGTTTTCTTTTTATCCTATTGCCTCTCACTCAGTTATACTCTTTGTTTTAATTGCTTTGTTTCATTGCTTCTATTTCTTTAATTCCTTTATTTTATTGCTTCACTTTCCTTAATACCTGTTCTCCCATTCTTCTCTCTCCTCAGTAATGTTTCTTTTTCTCCTCTTGTCTTTTAATCAGTTTTTCCTTGTGTTTTAGTTGTTTTATTTTATTGCTTCACTTTCCTTAATACCTGTTCACTTATGCTTCTCTCTCTTCAGTAATTTTTTTTCTGTTGTCTTTTAATCCGTTTTTCCTTGTGTATTTGTTTCTTTATTTTATTGCTTCACTTTCTTTAATACCTGTTCTCCTATTCTCTTCTCTCCTTAATAATGTTTACTTTTTCTCCTGTTGCCTCTCATTCAATTATACTCTGTGTTTTAGCTGTTTTATTTCATTGCTTCTATTTTTTTAATTCCTTTTCTATTATTCTTCTCTGTCGTGATTATGTTTTCTTTATATCCTGTTGCCTCTCACTCAGTTATACACTTTGTTTTAATTGCTTTGTTTCATTGCTTCTATTTCTTTAATTCCTTTATTTTATTGCTTCTATTTCTTTAATTCCTTTATTTTGTTGCTTCACTTTCCTTAATACCTGTTCTCTCATTCTTCTCTCTCCTCAGTAATGTTTCTTTTTCTACTGTTGTCTTTGAAATGAGTTGACAAGACTGGTTTTCCTTAACAAGGATTTAATCAACAAAACATTTCCTGACTAAGCAATTCGTCAACTGACGAATGCAAGTAAGGGAAGTAATTACACTAACAAAATGCCAAGGGCAGATAAGTATAGTACATTCTCCCCCTCCTTTTTTTTTATTTTTTTATTTTTTTTTTATTTTTTTACGGTTCATCATACCTCTTTGGCTTACGAATTTCCCGTTGGGATCGTCTGGGTATATCAGGAGTTCTTGACATTACTTGAGGAGGAATAATATTTAAATCACTTGGAGAAGATACAATTTCTGAGTTAACGATAGTTTGTGAATCGTTACTATCTACTTTTTCCTTGGGAGATTCATTAGTGGGTGTAGAATCATTTAGGTCTTTCTGGATATCATCTACAACATTCTCGCTTTGTAATGAGATCCTTGCTGGTGCTAGGTCGCTTACAGAGACTGTAGATTCGCGACCATTGGTGAATCTTATGTGTGCATATTGGGGATTTGCTTCGAGTAACTCTACTTCGTCAACCAATGGTTCGTACTTACTCGCTCGGACATGGCGACGCAAAAGAACAGGCCCTGGCTTAGATAGCCAAGTGGGTAAGGAATGGCCGCTGGGAGTTCGCCGTTGATATGAAAAGAGTCTTTCATGTGGTGTGGCATTAGTAGCGGTACAAAGAAGAGATCTTATGGAGTGTAGCACTTCAGGCAAAACCGTTTCCCACTGCGATTCCTTGAGATTTCTTGAGGCTAGGGCTAATAATGTGTGTTTCCATATAATCCCGTTATACCTTTCACACTGACCGTTTCCTTGGGGGTGATAAGGCGTTGTCCGGCTAGTAGCAATCCCGAGATTGGTGAGATATTCACGTACTTCCTTTGATAAGAAGGATGCACCCTTATCCGAATGGATGTAGGATGGCATGCCAAATACTATGAATATTTGACTTAGACCCTGTATTACAGAGTCTGAATTAGTGCTTGTACATGCGAAAGCAAAAGGGAAACGTGAGTACTCATCTATAACCGTTAATAGGTAACGGTTTTTCGAAGTTGAAGGAAGGGGCCCCTTAAAGTCAATGCTGAGTCGTTCCATTGGTTGTGTAGCTTTGACTAGACGTCCAGCTTCTGGTGTATAGAAGCGTGGTTTCCATCTGGCACAAACTGCACATGCTGCACACACTCTCTTAACCTCTTCAATAGAGTACGGAAGATTCCTTACTTTAACAAAATGAGCTAACCTGGTTATACCCGGATGACAAAGATGTTCGTGTATTTCATGCAATCTTCCCATGTTGTCGAGTGCATTGCACTGGACACGCGAGAGCGTATCGGCTGGAATATTGTTTTTCCCTGGTCGGTACATGATATCGTACTCGTAACACCCCAATTCCATTCTCCATCTTTCGATCTTGCTGTTCTTGATCTTTCCATGCCTTCTTGCATCAAACATGAAATTCACAGCTTGTTGATCTGTGACTATCACAAAACGTCGTGCTGATAGATAATGTGACCACTTTTTAACTGCCTCTACTATTGCACAAGCCTCCTTTTCTACGGAAGAGTGTTTTCGTTCTGTAGTCGTAAGTGTGCGTGAAAAGAATGCTACTGGACGGTTTGCTTGATTGAGAGTGGCTGCAATAGCAGTATCAGAGGCATCGGTTTCTACTACAAGAGGTATCTTTTCGTCGACTGAGTGCAATAAGGCCTTTTCAATTTCCTCCTTGAAGATTTCAAATGTTTTTATCGATTCTGGATCAAGGGGGAATGAATTAGCTGTTATTAAGGGTCTAATCTTATCAGAGAATTTGGGTATCCACTGGGAGTAGTAAGAGAATAATCCAAGCACTCGACGCAGAGAGGTTTTGTTCTGAGGAATAGGTAACTCTCTTAATGGCCGTAGACGTTCTGCATCAGGTCTAAGTAAGCCCTGTGATATACTATAGCCGAGAAAATCAATGGATGTTTTAGAGAACACGGACTTCTCTTCATTGAGAGTGAGGTTATACTGGGTAATAATCTTTTTTAATTTTTCTAAGTTCTCATCATGGTCTTGCTGATTTTTCCCGACTACGACAATGTTGTCTACATAGGCATACACTCCCGTTAGATTATTTTCCTTAATAATCTTGTCTATTATCCTTTGGAAACATGCAACACCATTGGTCACTCCAAAAGGAATTCTACAAAATTGGTAAAGTTTACCGTTAGCTTCAAATGCTGTATAAGGCTTATCTTCTTCTTTTATTGGTATCTGGTGATATGCACTCTTCAGATCCAATGAGCTATAAACTTTAAATTTTGATCAGTTTTTCCTTGTGTTTTATTTGCTATCTTTTATTGCTTAATTTTCTTTAATACCAGTTCTCTTATTCTTCTCTCTCCTCAGTAATGTTCCTTTTTCTCGTGTTGTCTATTAATCAGTTTTTCCTTGTGTTTTAGTTGCTTTATTTTATTGCTTCACTTTCCTTAATTCCTGTTCTCTTATTCTTCTCTCTCCTCAGTAATGTTTCTTTTTCTCCTGTTGTCTATTAATCAGTTTTTCCTTGTGTTTTAGTTGCTTTATTTTATTGCTTCACTTTCCTTAATTCCTGTTCTCTTATTCTTCTCTCTCCTCAGTAATGTTTCTTTTTCTCCTGTTGTCTATTAATCAGTTTTTCCTTGTGTTTTAGTTGCTTTATTTTATTGCTTCACTTTCCTTAATTCCTGTTCTCTTATTCTTCTCTCTCCTCAGTAATGTTTCTTTTTCTCCTGTTGTCTATTAATCAGTTTTTCCTTGTGTTTTAGTTGCTTTATTTTATTGCTTCACTTTCCTTAACTCCTGTTCTCTTATTCTTCTCTCTCCTCAGTAATGTTTCTTTTTCTCCTGTTGTCTATTAATCAGTTTTTCCTTGTGTTTTAGTTGCTTTATTTTATTGCTTCACTTTCCTTAATTCCTGTTCTCTTATTCTTCTCTCTCCTCAGTAATGTTTCTTTTTCTCCTGTTGTCTATTAATCAGTTTTTCCTTGTGTTTTAGTTGCTTTATTTTATTGCTTCACTTTCCTTAATTCCTGTTCTCTTATTCTTCTCTCTCCTCAGTAATGTTTCTTTTTCTCCTGTTGTCTATTAATCAGTTTTTCCTTGTGTTTTAGTTGCTTTATTTTATTGCTTCACTTTCCTTAATTCCTGTTCTCTTATTCTTCTCTTTCCTCAGTAATGTTTCTTTTTCTCCTGTTGTCTTTTAATCAGTTTTTCCTTGTGTTTTAGTTGCTTTATTTTATTGCTTCACTTTCCTTAATTCCTGTTCTCTTATTCTTCTCTCTCATCAGTAATGTTTCTTTTTCTCGTGTTGTCTATTATTAATCAGTTTTCTCCTTGTGTTTCAGTTGCTTTATTTTATTGCTTCACTTTCCTTAATTCCTGTTCTTTATTCTTCTCCTCAGTAATGTTTCTTTTTTCTCCTGTTGTTCATTAATCAGTTTTTTCCTTTGTGTTTTAGTTGCTTTATTTTATTGCTTCACTTTCCTTAATTCCTGTTCCTTCTTTATTCTTCTCCTCAGTAATGTTTTTTCTCCTGTTGTCTATTAATCAGTTTTTCCTTGTGTTTTAGTTGCTTTATTTTATTGCTTCTCTACTTTCCTTAATTCCTGTTCTTGCTCTCCTTCTCTCTCCTCAGTAATGTTTCTTTTTCTCCTGTTGTCTATTAATCAGTTTTTTCCTTGTGTTTAGTTGCTTTATTTTATTGCTTCACTTTCCTTAATTCCTGTTCTCTTATTCTTCTCTCTCTCCTCAGTAATGTTTCTTTTTCTCCTGTTGTCTTTTAATCAGTTTTTCCTTGTGTTTTAGTTGTTTTATTTTATTGTTTCAATTTTCCTTAATTCTTCTTATTCTTCTCTCCTTGTAATGTTTCTTTTTCTCCTGTTGTCTATTAATCAGTTTTTCCTTGTGTTTTAGTTGTTTTATTTTATTGCTTCACTTTCCTTAATTCCTGTTCTCTTATTCTTCTCTCTCCTCAGTAATGTTTCTTTTTCTGTATATTATTAATCAGTTTTTCCTTGTGTTTTAGTTGCTTTATTTTATTGCTTCACTTTCCTTAATTCCTGTTCTCTTATTCTTCTCTTCTCCTCAGTAATGTTTCTTTTTCTCCTGTTGTCTATTAATCAGTTTTCCTTGTGTTTTAGTTGTTCTATTTTATTGCTTCACTTTCCTTAATTCCTGTTTCTCTTATTCTTCTCCTCAGTAATGTTTCTTTTTCTCCTGTTGTCTATTAATCAGTTTTCCTTTGTGTTTTAGTTGCTTTATTTTATTGTTTCACTTTTCCTTTAATTCCTGTTCTCTTATTCTTCTCTCTCCTCAGTAATGTTTTCTTTTTCTCCTGTTGTCTATTAATCAGTTTTCTCCTTGTGTTTTAGTTGCTTTATTTTATTGCTTCAATTTCCTAATTCCTGTTCTCTTATTCTTCTCTCTCCTCAGTAATGTTTCTTTTTCTTCTCCTGTTGTCTATTAATCGTTTTTCCTTGTGTTTTAGTTGTTTTTTATTTTATTGCTTCACTTTCCTTAATTCCTTGTTCTCTTATTCTTCTCTCCATAATGTTTCTTTTTCTCCCGTTGTCTATTAATCAGTTTTTCCTTGTGTTTTAGTTGCTTTATTTATTGCTTCACTTTCCTTAATTCCTGTTCTTTCTTTATTCTTCTCTCTCCTCAGTAATGTTTCTTTTTCTCCTGTTGTCTTTTAATCAGTTTTTCCTTGTGTTTTAGTTGCTTTATTTTATTGCTTCACTTTCCTTAATTCCTGTTCTCTTATTCTTCTCTCTCCTCAGTAATGTTTCTTTTCTCCTGTTGTCTATTAATCAGTTTTTCCTTGTGTTTTAGTTGCTTTATTTTATTGCTTCACTTTCCTTAATTCCTGTTCTCTTATTCTTCTCTCTCCTCAGTAATGTTTCTTTTTCTCCTGTTGTCTATTAATCAGTTTTTCCTTTGTGTTTGCTTTATTTTATTGCTTCACTTTCCTTAATTCCTGTTCTTTTATTCTTCTTCTCCTCAGTAATGTTTCTTTTTCTCCTGTTGTCTATTAATCAGTTTTTCCTTGTGTTTTAGTTGCTTTATTTTATTGCTTCACTTTCCTTAATTCCTGTTTCCTTATTCTTTCTCTCCTCAGTAATGTTTCTTTTTCTCCTGTTGTCTATTAATCAGTTTTTCCTTGTGTTTTAGTTGCTTTATTTTATTGCTTCACTTTCCTTAATTCCTGTTCTTATTCTTCTCTCCTCAGTAATGTTTCTTTTTTCTCCTGTTGTCTTTTAATCAGTTTTTCCTTGTGTTTAGTTGCTTTATTTTATTGGCTTCACTTTCCACTCTGTTCTCTTATTCTTCTCCTCTCAGTAATGCTTTTCTCTCAAGTTGTCTATTAATCAGTTTTTCCTTGTGTTTTAGTTGCTTTATTTTATTGCTTCACTTTCCCACTCTCCTGTTCTCTTATTCTTTCTCTCCTCAGTAATGTTTCTTTTTCTCCTGTTGTCTTTTAATCAGTTTTTCCTTATGTTTTTAGTTGCTTTATTTTATTGCTTCAATTTTCCTTAATTCTCACCTCTTTATTCTCTTCCTACGCTTCTTTTCTCCTGTTGTCTATTAATCAGTTTTTCCTTGTGTTTTAGTTGCTTTATTTTATTGCTTCACTTTCTTAATTCCTGTTCTCTTATTCTTCTTCTCCTCAGTAATGCTTTTTCTCTGTCTATTAATCAGTTTTTCCTTGTGTTTTAGTTGTTTTTGTTTTTATTGCCTACTTTCCTTAATTCCTGTTCTCTTATTCTTCTCCTCAGTAATGTTTCTTTTTCCTGTTGTCTATTAATCAGTTTTTCTCAGTGTTTTAGTTGCTTTATTTTATTGCTTCACTTTCCTTAATTCCTGTTATTCTTTCTCTCAGTAATGTTTTTTTCTCCTGTTGTCTATTAATCAGTTTTTCCTTTGTGTTTTTAGTTGCTTTATTTTATTGCTTCACTTTCCTTAATTCCTGTTCTTCATTCTTCTTCTCCTCAGTAATGTTTTTTCTCCTGTTGTCTATTAATCAGTTTTTCCTTGTGTTTTAGTTGCTTTATTTTATTGTTTCATTCTCCTTAATTCCTGTTCTCTTATTCTTCTCTCTCCTCAGTAATGTTTCTTTTTCTCCTGTTGTCTATTAATCAGTTTTTCTTGTGTTTTAGTTGCTTTATTTTATTGTTTCAATTTTCCTTAATTCCTGTTCTTATTCTTTCTCTCTCATCAGTAATGTTTTTTCTCCTGTTGTCTATTAATCGTTTTTCTTGTGTTTTAGTTGCTTTATTATTTTATTGCTTCACTTTCCTTTAATTCCTGTTCTCTTATTCTTCTCCTTCAGTAATGTTTCTTTTTCTCCTGTTGTCTTTTAATCAGTTTTTCCTTGTGTTTTAGTTGCTTTATTTTATTGCTTCACTTTCCTTAATTCCAGTTGTCCTATTCTTCTCTCTCCTCAGTAATGTTCCTTTTTCTATTGTTGTCTTTTAATAGGTTTTCCTTGTGTTTTAGTTGCTATATTTTATTGTTTCACTTTTTTTAATACCTGTTCTCCTATTCTTTTCTCTCCTTAATAATGTTTACTTTTTCTCCTGTTGCCTCTCATTCAGTTATACTCTGTGTTTTAGCTGCTTTATTTCATTGCTTCTATTTCTTCAATTCCTTTTCTCTTATTCTTCTCTGTCTGTAATTATGTTTTCTTTATATCCTGTTGCCTCTCACTCAGTTATACTCTTTGTTTTAATTGCTTTGTTTCATTGCTTCTATTTCTTTAATTCCTTTATTTTATTGCTTCACTTAACATAATACATGTTCCCTTATTCTTCTCTCTCCTCAGTAATGTTTCTTTTTTTCCTGTTGTCTTTTAATCAGTTTTTCCTTGTCTTTTAGTTGCTTTATTTTATTGCTTCACTTTCCTTAATACCTGTTCTCTTATTCTTCTCTCTCATCAGTAATGTTTCTTTTTCTCCTGTTGTCTATTAATCAATTTTTCCTTGTGTTTAGTTGCTTTATTTTATTGCTTCACTTTCCTTAATTCCTGTTCTCTTATTCTTCTCTCTCCTCAGTAATGTTTCTTTTTCTCCTGTTGTCTTTTAATCAGTTTTTCCTTGTGTTTTAGTTGCTTTATTTTATTGCTTCACTTTCCTTAATTCCAGTTGTCCTATTCTTCTCTCTCTTCAGTAATGTTCCTTTTTCTATTGTTGTCTTTTAATAGGTTTTCCTTGTGTTTTATTTGCTATATTTTATTGCTTCACTTTCTTTAATACCTGTTCTCTTATTCTTTTCTCTTCTTAATAATGTTTACTTTTTCTCCTGTTGCCTCTCATTCAGTTATACTCTTTGTTTTAATTGCTTTGTTTCATTGCTTCTATTTCTTTAATTCCTTTATTTTATTGCTTCACTTAACATAATACATGTTCCCTTATTCTTCTCTCTCCTCAGTAATGTTTCTTTTTTTCCTGTTGTCTTTTAATCAGTTTTTCCTTGTCTTTTAGTTGCTTTATTTTATTGCTTCACTTTCCTTAATTCCTGTTCTCTTATTCTTCTCTCTCATCAGTAATGTTTCTTTTTCTCCTGTTGTCTTTTAATCAGTTTTTCCTTGTGTTTAGTTGCTTTATTTTATTGCTTCACTTTCCTTAATTCCTGTTCTCTTATTCTTCTCTCTCATCAGTAATGTTTCTTTTTCTCCTGTTGTCTTTTAATCAGTTTTTCCTTGTGTTTAGTTGCTTTATTTTATTGCTTCACTTTCCTTAATTCCTGTTCTCTTATTCTTCTCTCTCATCAGTAATGTTTCTTTTTCTCCTGTTGTCTTTTAATCAGTTTTTCCTTGGTGTCGTTGCTTTATTTTATTGCTTCACTTTCCTTAATTCCTGTTCTCTTATTCTTCTCTCTCATCAGTAATGTTTCTTTTTCTCCTGTTGTCTTTTAACCAGTTTTTCCTTGTGTTTAGTTGCTTTATTTTATTGCTTCACTTTCCTTAATTCCTGTTCTCTTATTCTTCTCTCTCCTCAGTAATATTTCTTTTTCTCCTGTTGTCTTTTAATCAGTTTTTCCTTGGTGTCGTTGCTTTATTTTATTGCTTCACTTTCCTTAATTCCTGTTCTCTTATTCTTCTCTCTCATCAGTAATGTTTCTTTTTCTCCTGTTGTCTTTTAATCAATTTTTCCTTGTGTTTAGTTGCTTTATTTTATTGCTTCACTTTCCTTAATTCCTGTTCTCTTATTCTTCTCTCTCCTCAGTAATGTTTCTTTTTCTCCTGTTGTCTTTTAATCAGTTTTTCCTTGGTGTCGTTGCTTTATTTTATTGCTTCACTTTCCTTAATTCCTGTTCTCTTATTCTTCTCTCTCATCAGTAATGTTTCTTTTTCTCCTGTTGTCTTTTAATCAATTTTTCCTTGTGTTTAGTTGCTTTATTTTATTGCTTCACTTTCCTTAATTCCAGTTGTCCTATTCTTCTCTCTCTTCAGTAATGTTCCTTTTTCTATTGTTGTCTTTTAATAGGTTTTCCTTGTGTTTTATTTGCTATATTTTATTGCTTCACTTTCCTTAATTCCTGTTCTCTTATTCTTCTCTCTCCTCAGTAATGTTTCTTTTTCTCCTGTTGTCTTTTAATCAGTTTTTCCTTGTGTTTAGTTGCTTTATTTTATTGCTTCACTTTCCTTAATTCCTGTTCTCTTATTCTTCTCTCTCCTCAGTAATGTTTCTTTTTCTCCTGTTGTCTTTTAACCAGTTTTTCCTTGTGTTTAGTTGCTTTATTTTATTGCTTCACTTTCCTTAATTCCTGTTCTCTTATTCTTCTCTCTCCTCAGTAATGTTTCTTTTTCTCGTGTTGTCTTTTAATCAGTTTTTTCTTGTGTTTAGTTGCTTTATTTTATTGCTTCACTTTCCTTAATTCCTGTTCTCTTATGCTTCTCTCTCATTAATAATTTTTTCTACTGTTTTCTCACTCAATTTTCTCTTGTGTTTTAGTTGCTTTGTTTCATTGCTTGTATTTCCTTAATTCCTGTTCTGTTCTCTTTCTCTCTTCTTTATAATGTTTACTTTTTCTCCGAGCTAAATACCTGTTTTATGAGTAGAGAATAAATTGAATTCTAATTGAAATTCTCTTAAATTTTTAAAAACGTCTGTATATAAACATTTTCAACAAGACATTTATTTTGTAAAGTTCTTTTTAAAATGATCTGCATTGTAATTGATTCTGACCTGGCATCATGATTTCAGTCCCTTTCTTACTACCTTTCTAATCTCTACAAATTTCATCATGGCAGCCTACTCTGCTGAGCTTTTTTCTCTCGTGTCCTGATCATGTGAATTTACTCATGATACTAGATTGGCTTCTAAGTTTCAATCTTTTGCTGTTGAAATTGTTAAATGTAATCCCTACTTCTTCTTCAACAGTTTCTTTTCACACACTTCCCACCTGTGGAACTCCCTTCCATTTACTTGTTTCTCTGATAGCTACAATCTCAAAAAGTTTAAATGGAATATCAGTTTCCATCTTGAATCTTCTTGAATCCCATTTATCTTTTATGTGAACATGAAAGGGCGACTAGCGCGGCTCTGGAAAAAAGAGAGTTCGTTTGTGTCTGGCATGCAGGGCAGTAATCTGTTCCAAAGAAAGAAAATAATAATAATACTCACCGCTGTCTTAATAATCCACCTTCAGCTCAGTCTAAAGGAAAAAAGAGAGGAGGCCCTCGAGTGGAATTTTTATAGACTGAGGAAATGGATTATGGGTAGAGAAATGGATTATGGATAGATAAAACTGACCGACCAAGTTCACCGAGGAGTCAGTGGCGTCAATTTCTTGGCGAGAAGCTGACGCAGAGAGACGCAGTGAAAAGGTGGAAGGAGGAAAGTGGAGGAGGAAGAGGAAGAGGCGTAGCAAGAAGCCAGCTGGGAGAGCGTTGAATTGAAATCCAACTGTCTGTGGTTCGATCCCTGGTTCTGCACTCACTAGAAGAAAGTGTGCAACACCTTTCTTCAATACCCACTGTACCCAGTCTTTTCTTTCACTGCATACTACTCAATAAATACACAAAAATAGAAAGAAATGTTTTATAAGGATGTGTTTTCTCAGTTAAGTGCCATATGTGATACAAGCTTGAGCAATCATATTTCGAAAGATACATGACTGACTGGGCAGAAGATTATCCTGCAGTAGGTTGCCATTACTTTCTGTGATAAACTGGTTGCCAGCCAAAGCTATAGAACCCAATCTGTTCTATTATTTAACCCATAAATGGAAGGACAAGACTGATTAACACCTTTCCCATGGGTATTTGCGTGTAAGTGAATGCAAGGAATTTCTCACCTGGCTAATTTAACATTTACAGTGAGGTAATTCCTAGGAGAACTAAAAGTCCTACCAGGATTCATTATTAGTGACCAGAATCTTAACAACAAGATATGCAGATAACATAGTGTTTATAGCAAATATAGAAAAAAAATTACTAAATTCCTACAGAAGGTGTTGCAAAAGCAAAAGAATGGGTGACCTGGAAGGTAGAATTGTAGCTGTTGCTGTCACTGCTGTAGGATTAATCACTTTTTCACCTCAGCAATCATAAATTCAGGTAAAAAAGAATACATCTAACTTTGGGTAAATAAATGTATAATTTATTTACATGTGTGAAAACATGAACTGCTATGTGAAGCTTGAGGAAGAAAGAAAAAGGAAGCTATGTCTCTGCATGTCTTTCCCCTGTGTCAATGTTTGATTCAGGCAGCTTTTTTATAACAAGACTAAAGTATGCATAGACTTGTTACTTTTTCTCAGTTTCTCTTCTTTCACTGATTATCTCTTCAGTTAGTAAGCAATTCATTTTTCTTTTAATCAATATATTTTTTTAACAACACCTCAATAAATGAGTAATGAAAATTAATTGTTTTGTTATCAGAAGATATGCATTGATCACATGTGCAGAATTCAAATCTGTTGTTCTACTTTGGTTGTCGAGCAGTCATGGTTAAGCAGAAAAGTGTAAGAAACACAACAATAAAAAATGCTGATTTTATGTTCAAGATCATTATTATTTCAGATATAATACCCATAACATCAGCATATCCACCTCATCATCAGTACATTGGCCTCTGAAAGAAAAATGGGATTGTTGTCTTCTATTAGTAGACTTGTTTGAAATGTGGCTTGGAATATTTAAATGATCAGTGCCCATCTCATCACATCTGTGTTTGTAAATGTGGAGGTAAGAAGAATAGTCTAGGAAGGTGAAGCTTGTCGCCCAACCCCAAAGCTATATCTCTGCATGATTCTGTCTCTCCCCTCTGTCTGATGCGGGTTTTTTATAACAAGACTAAAGTTTGCATAGACTTGTTACTTTTTCTGAGTTTCTCTTCTTTCACTGGTTATCTCTTCAATCAGTAGGCAATTCCTTTTTCTATTAATTAATATATTTTTTAACATCAGATTGCTAAATGAGTAATGAAAAATAATTGTTTTGTTAGCAGTCAACATCCAGTTAAACAGAAAAGTATAAGAAACATGACAAAGGTAGAAAAGGAAAGTTAGAAGAAAGGACTATGTATCAACTGTAAGAAAATGGAATGTATTTTTGTTAGCAAAAAGAACAGCCCAAGGTGTGAACCATAAATTGTTGATACCAAAATCAATTAAGTAAAAAAATTTAAATATGTAGGACAGCTGTAGGCAAACTACGATTCCGCCACTATACGAGGCCCACTGAAAGAATTCATGCACCTCATCAAATAAATGTTAGTAAATTTGAAATAGAAATTATTTTTCTTCTTTAAATTAAGTTATTTTGTTTTCTCACAAATGGGTATCATTTGAAGTTTCTACTTTAAAATATAAAAGAATTATTTTCTTTAAATTGAGTTACTTTATGATTTATTTAAAGTTTCCACTTTAAAATACTAATTACAAAAAATTGTTTTTGTTTTCTTTAAACAGAGTTACTTTTTTTTTCAAATAAATATGTTTTTTCTACTTTGTAATATTAATTAATAAGAATAATTGCTTTTTTCTTAAAACAAAGTGATTTGTCTCTCAATTGTTTCATGTGAAGCTCTAACTTAAAAAATACTTATTAATAAAAGTTGTTTTCCTTTAAAGTTTAAGCTTAATTACTTTCTTTTAAATAAATGCATTTCATATGAATCTTCTATAGTTCTTTAAAATAGTAATTAATAAAATTAATTACATTTTTTCTTTATCTGTCTGTTTTAAATATTAATTATTTTGGTAAATATGCTATACGTCCCTATAAAATTGTGAATTTTTTAATGTGATCCTTGCACTGAAAGGAAGTGCTTTAACAGGGGATAGAGAATGCAACAGTGAAATCAGAAGGTGTATTCTTCTTCATGTGCCATTTCCATTCTGGGTGTAGGCAATTAGGGGCTTCCACTTAGCTCTGTTTCTTGTCACTCTCACTATTTTTTCTCTTAGTGTGTCTCCCAAACTCCACCCTCTCATTCATTCTTCATTTCATGTCTGATATCCTACTAGGATGTTGGTGATCATGGTCTTCCACTTGGGTCTGTCTCTTGTCACTCTCACTATTTTACCTCTTGAAATCTCTCCCAAACCCCGCCCTGTCATTCAGTCTTCTTCTTCATGTGCCATGTCCCTTCAGGACGTTAATGATCATGGTCTTCCATTTGGCTCTATCTCTTGTCGCTCTTAATATTTTTCCTCTTGGTATCTCTCCCGAATATGGCCCTGTCATTCAGTCTTCTTCTTCATGTGCCGTGTCCCTTCAGGACGTAGGTGATCCTGGTCTTCCACTTGACTCTGTTTCTTGTCGCTCTTAATATTTTTCCTCTTGGTATCTCTCCTGAATCCCGCCCTGTCATTCATTCTTCTTCTTCATGTGCCATGTCCCTTCAGGACGTAGGTGATCATGGTCTTCCACTTGACTCTGTCTCTTGTCGCTCTTAATATTTTTCCTCTTGGTATCTCTCCTGAATACGGCCCTGTCATTCAGTCTTCTTCTTCATGTGCCATGTCCCTTCAGGACGTAGGTGATCATGGTCTTCTACTTGACCCTGTCTCTTGTCGCTCTTAATATTTTTCCTCTTGGTATCTCTCCCAAACCCCGCTCTGTCATTCAGTCTTCTTCTTCATGTGCCATGTCCCTTCAGGACGTAGGTGATCATGGTCTTCCACATGAATCTGTCTCTTGTCGCTCTTAATATTTTTCCTCTTGGTATCTCACCCAAACCCCGCCCTGTCATTCAGTCTTCTTCTTCATGTGCCATGTCTTTTCAGGACATAGGTGATCATGGTCTTCCACTTGACCCTGTTTCTTGTCGCTCTTAATATTTTTCCTCTTGGTATCTCTCCCGAATACGGCCCTGTCATTCAGTCTTCTTCTTCATGTGCCGTGTCCCTTCAGGACATAGGTGATCATGGTCTTCCACTTGACTCTGTCTCTTGTCGCTCTTAATATTTTTCCTCTTGGTATCTCTCCCGAATCCCGCCCTGTCATTCATTCTTCTTCTTCATGTGCCGTGTCTTTTCAGGACGTAGGTGATCATGGTCTTCCACTTGACTCTGTCTCTTGTCGCTCTTAATATTGTTCCTCTTGGTATCTCTCCCAAACCCTGCTCTGTCATTCAGTCTTCTTCTTCATTTTCTAAAAATAGAAAAAACATCTACACAAATATGTATATCTATATAAATAAAACTGAAGATGTGTGTCAGTATGTCTGTACCCTCACTGATTTCTATTAGCATACACTTCCACATTTTTCATCTTATTTGTTTCAAGACATATACTTCCCTTGCAAATTCATTATTTATATAACAAAGAAAATGAAATTGCGTGCGGCTCTCAGTTCAATTTTTGTTTTAATTTCTTATTTTCAAGTATTTTTTTGTTGTTGTTGCTGAAGATAAATTCAACACAGTAACTTTTCCATGGAGAATAACTTTTTTAAAAAAAAAAGAGTTATCTCCCATATTTAATGTCTGCAGATGTTTGTCGTTTAAAAAAATTAAATTGTCTATAAGAATTCTAACTCTTTCCATCCCATGCATTTCAGGGTAGTTACTGCTGGTACTAAATAAAATATTTACAGGAATAAGAAATAATGTTGGATTAAAAACTATAAATATAATATATCGATAAATATACATTTATTTGTAAATTATTTCATCCAAGCAAGGCGATCATACTACTAGAACACAAGCGGTTACTGAGAGTGAAAGAGAATGAGAAGTCTTTAGTGAGGAGAAAAAACAATAAAAACACAGGTTTCAGAAAGACAGAAGATGACTTCTTGGTGATGCAATTAAATGTTTGAAAATTGTAGACAGATCTACTTTGAAATTAAATCTTAAGCTTCGTGGCCTCTAATCCCAAAGAGGCCCCCAAAGTAACTTTTTTTAGTGAATGAATTTTTTTAACAAAACTGACTTTTTTATTATGTATTTGTTATTAACATAAGGCTGCTTTAGTGATAGAATCATAAGCTAATGAGTTGAAGTAGTAAATGTTGGTTTTAGAATATGCTCTCATAACTATTTCTTATGGCCTCAAAATTCCCTTGTAATTGATCAAATTTTAAAATTTTCTCCACCTCTTCTTTAATTGATTTCTTTCTTAAAAAGCTTTTCACTGTTCTTGCCATTTTCACAAAAGGCTTATTAGCATCTTAATTTATGTAGATTTGATGAATTTTCTTCAAGATCAGACACATGGTAGATCCTCCAGAAAATTTCATGACCTTCTTGCAATTCATACACTGAACTTCAACTTTGTTTTTCCGAACAACAAAATTTTACAGAGTTGATTTTCTTCTTATCATATTAAGGCTAATGAAAATGAAAAGGAAAACTATGAAACTCATTACACTATAAAAAGCTATAGTAAAATAGACAGAAAATTTACTTAATTTGCTTCCTTTAAATAAATTTGGAACTTGTTATTGCATATACTCAATGGGAAATATCATCTGAATTAACACTTCCCTTGGCCTACTATGAATAAACTCTGTAACCTTCAAATTGTAAAAGTTGTTGAGGGATTAAGGAAGGAAATGACAAGGTGCTGATCTAAAGTATCAGGGAAGTTGAGAATATAATTTACATTAAATTATTTCAAAATTATATTTTAGTAGGCTGACAAAAATAGGTTTTTGGTGTCAGAAACAATGACAAAATTTGAACAATGTAATAGACAATAATGTGATTATGTCAAAATTCAGCTGGCCAAAGACAACAATTGGTGATTAGGCTTGCCCAGGAATGACATAATTAGATAAAACTCAAAAGGGCCTGGACTTATATATAACACCAGGTTTTCCCAGGTTTGTTTTTGCTCTCTCGGGACTTAAAGAGAATGCAAGGAAGACAATTTCAGCCATCACTCCCTCAAATGAGCATGCTTCCTCTAACTACCCCTCTACACACAACTGTTAGTGCAGAGATTAAACTGAATAAGTTAACATATTGTTATACTCCCCATCATCGAAAGATGGCCTCCCTTTGTCTGTTCTATAAATACTTTCATGGCTTCTGCTCAGACGAACTTAAGTCACTGATGCCTCCTCAACAGGTGTTTACTCGTGCAACCAGACTGACATCTGGGTCCCACCCATTCACAGTCAGGTTAGCCAAATGCAGATGACAATTCTACTCCTGCATCTTCTTCTCTTGCACTTCTCGCCTGTGGAACTCGCTCCCATATTCTTGCTTTCCTGACGGCTACAACCACCAGAAATTTAAATGCAAAGTCAATACTCATCTACTAACCACTAGACTCTAGCTCTCTCCCCACCCCCGTATAACCCTCCCTTTCTCTCCACCTATGTATCTGTCATCGCACCTGCTTTCTCAGCTTTCTATTGCTCCTTTCTAACTAGTTTGTACTCCTCACTCTTTTCTAATTAATCTTTTTGACATTTATGTAGCCCCCTGCACATCAGTGGTGTTTCCGCCTTGCTCGGGGTGAAATGATTAAAAAAAACAAAAAAAAAAACACATGCTGTCTATTATATTTCAAACTGATAATCAACATTGGTTTGCAGGTTATACAGTATACATCTCTGTTATATATGTGTAATCTAATTTTACGCACATGACTTGGTTTGGTTTTCTAGTACTTTCCAAAAAACTTATATGATATTTCTTTTATGTAATCCTCAGATTGGAGGAAGCTTCCATGAAACTAAGTACAGACTAGAAAAGGATGATCTTTTTTTTACTATTAATAATAATTATTGTATTATAACTTGATATTGAGCTATGTATAGTGTAATCTTCTGGGATCATCCAGGTTAATTGTATTTTTGACAAAATAATGTTTTTATTATTATTGTTGCTGCTATAAGTATTTTAAAGTACACAATTATTTTTTGTAAATTAGTTGTAGTATCATATGCAAATTAATAGGCAAGTATAAATAGAGAATAACTAAGAATCAGAAAACTCTGTCATCACAAAGGACACAGTGAGCTGTGCTATGACTACTACTACACACAAAGAAATGCAAAACATCACAATGCTATTGCTAATAGGATCCTTGAATTTGCTACATGATGAAGAACACATAGAAACATGGATAAGAACTTTTGTTGCATTTACAAGAATAGAAAAATTAAGAGACACAAAGACCAATGAAGGAGAAAAGGAGATAATCAATTTATTTCTTGCTACATGTGGATGAGAAGCTGTGAAGAAAATTTTGGCAATGTGTTACCCAGGCAAATAAGAAGAAATCATATTTGAAGAAATTGTGAAAAATTACAAAAAAGAACATAAGACCAAAAAAAAAGATCAGTAATTGCTGAAAGAACCAAGTGTTTAGAAACAAGACAAGCATAAAATGAGTCCATTATACAATACTTACAATGACTGAAAGAACGAGCCAAGTTTTGTGAATTTGAAAAATTGAAAGTATGGAAGATGAATTGATTCTTCTTAGGTTAACTGAAGACTTGCAAGACCAAAACCACAAATAAAAAATTCTAGAATATCTACAGAGTAGTAGAATGAGTTTGAAAGCTAGCATTGAGTTATTGCATAAATTAGAATTGATTAGAAAATTTAATCAACCAAAAGAAGAATTTGAATCATATAAAATGAGTACAACCAAATCCATAATTAAATGTATATATTGTGGAAAAAAATCATGAGAAAGACAAGTACAAATGTCCAGTTCTAGGAAGAATATGCTCAAATAGCCAAAAATGAGATCATTTTCAGAATGTATGAAAATATGAATTGCAAATAGAAAAAGTAAAAACTGTTCAAACCTTCTCCAAAGTAGTAAAAAAATGAAATATGTACAATGAATACATAAATAAATGAGGTAGAGAAAAAATAAGGATATTTGGCAAAGTATTCAACAGGCAAGTTGATACAGGCAGTGAAGTTACATTGATACCAAAAAGTTTCTCGGAAAAATTAAGATGACCTAAATTAAGAAAAAGCAGCATACAATTAAAGCAATTTGATGGAATGACCATAGAAACAATGGGTACATTTCAAGGCAATTTTGAAACTGATAAGCATTTTAAAATAATTCCCATAACAGTTGTAGCATGCAAAAAAAAAAAACATGGATTATTAGGGATTGATGTATTAAAGGTACATACAGCGAGATTAACCGATTCCATGGAAGCAGAAGGAAAGGGAATAGGATTATTGAAAGGCTATAAGGCAAGCATTCGACTAAAGGAAAATTATCACCCAAAGTCAAGAAAAGTGTCAATTCATATCCTATTTTTGGTAGTAGCCAAATTAAACAAAATGAAGGCATATAAAAAAGAGTAACTCAAGATGGTAGTAATTGAGCATCATCGATAGTAGTGATAAAGAAACCTGACAGAGATTTAAGGATATGTGGTGATTACAAGATAGGGCTAAATCACCAGATGTGTTCAGACTCATTGCCTTTGCCAAATATTGAAACTGTGTGCCACGAGTTAGCAAAAATGGAGTACTTTGCAAAAATTGATATCAAGTCAGCATACAATCAAATAGAAATTGACGAGAAATTCAAGGAAATAACCACGATGAACTCGTCTACCGTTTGGGATAAAGACTTCCAGCAATATTTTTCAAAAATAGATTGAAAGAGTCTTATTAGGAAAAATAAAATTTATGATAATATACCAGGACTATATAGATGTAGGGGGCGAGAACTAAAGGAAAGGGGCGAGGGGAACTGGAAGGGGCGAGAACTAAAGGAGGGGCGAGAACTAAAGGAGGGGCGAGAACTAAAGGAGGGGCGAGAACTAAGGAGGGGGCGAGAACTAAAGGAGGGGCAAGAACTAAAGGAGGGGCGAGAACTAAAGGAGGGGCAAGAACTAAAGGAGAGGCAAGAACTAAAGAAGGGGTGAGAACTAAAGGAGGGGCAAGAACTAAAGAAAGGGTAACAACTAAAGAAGGATTTAAAACAGAGCAAATTTTAGTGAGATTAAAAAAGGTAGTCCTGACTATAAACAAAGATAAATGTAATTTTGACTGTAAGCAGATATATTTAGGATATCAAATATCAAAAGAAAGCATATCACCCAATGATAGAATAACAAAGAAAATAACAGAAATAGCTGCTCCAACAAATAAAAAAAAAATTAGAATCCTTTTTTGGGGTTGATAAATTTTTATGGCAAATACATGCCAAAGTGCAGTGACATAATAGAGCCATTTGCAAAATTACACAAAAAAACAAAAAAAAAAACAATGAATTTGACTGGTCATAAAACCAAACTATCACTTTTGAAACATTAACGAATATTCTGAGAAGCAAAAAGTAAAAGTTTTTTATCCACAAAAAGAAATAACATTAACCATTGATGCAAGTTAAAAGGCAATTGTTGCTGTTTTATCACAAGAACACCTAATCATGTTCATATCAAGAAAGTTAACGTCAACAGAAACTAACTACTCAAATATTAAAAAAGAAGCACTAATAATTGTATGGAGCATGAAAAGGGCACAAAATTAGAATTGGTATTTAACCCAAGAAAAGAATTGCCCAAAGTCACATTGTCAAAGATTTTAAGATGAGCAGTAAAAATTATGGATTTTGACATAGTGTACATAAAAGGGAACACTATTCCTCACATAAACACTTTATCAAGATTACAGTTCAAGAATACACTGAGTGGAAATGGACGTTCTTCCTCTAATTAAACTAATATTGAAACAAATCAAAACCCAATATTAAACAGAATATTAGAGAGAATATAAAAATAATATATCAAAAAATTGTTTGATTGTCCTGTATATATTTTTTTTCTTACTCATTTCACCCCAAGTAAGGTAGGACTGCCACTAGGGCACAGGTGGTTACAGTGAAAGAAAAGACTGGGTACAGTGGGTATTGAAAAAAGGATAATAGATGAAAGGGATTCAAGAAGATAAAAGAAAGCAATTGATGTTTCATTTAAAATTTGGGACATTGTAGCAATCAGGCTTCTTGCTTTCCTGTCAACTATGATTTTCAAAAATTTAATGAATCAGCATACAAGGTCTCCTTGAAACCTGTTCTTTTATTGTCCTTTCTCAACAATGTTTTCTCAATTTATTTCATTCTCAGTACCTCCTGTGCCTTTATTGTCTTGCTTGGCATGGAATGATTTTTCTTTTAGAAAAAAATAAAAAGTTTTAAAGTTTAATTTGAATTATTAATTTGTTGTGTACACATATTGTCTAATGATATCTCTAAGAGAAATAATGTGACACGATAACTAGGCATATATGTATTTTATTATAATAGATTAAAATAGAAAATGGTTAAGAATAGAAAATAGTTTAAAAACATATTTAACAAAAGTGAAAAAGAAGAGGAAAAAATAAATAAATAAACGCTTTTTCTTTTATGAGGAAAATTGTGGAAGAGACAAGGGTATCCAATTACTGTTTTAAATCCTACCACTCTTCCGCTAAATATTTGACTCTTGACTCAGTGATTTAATGTGATAAAGAGGTAAGTTCAGGAGGTTGGTTTTCGAATGACCTGGTCAAAGACTGTCTTTTACTGTATCTTGACCACACATTAAGAATTTTCCGGCGGAAGCTTTAAGATAAAAAAAAAAGATAACTGAAATTTCAGACTTACAGTCGCCAATGTTTATCACCGGTGGTCTAAAGCATTTCCAGATTCATTTTAAATAAATAGAAGTTAGCGAGTTTAAAAGGAGTTCAGCCAGGCGCGTGCTTGAAGTAGGAATCTCCGTTCGTCTTGTTTCGGTCAGTTTGGATTTGTTGATCTCCATTAATTAGAGTTAGAGAGCTGTGTGTCACATTCGCCTGCCCCAACCGGAAAGGCTAACTCTAAACTAAATAAAGCATCCTTTCAACTCATCCAAGTTGTGGAAGTTTGTTCCTTATAGTTCAATCTTGTACCCCCAGCTATTCGGCCGACATTTTCAACGAACTCCCGGCAAACATCACAGCATGGAGAACGGCCGCTGGAGAAATTGTTAGGACGGACCGTTGGGGTGTTACAATAAAAAATTTGTTAAAATTTTCTCACTTGGAAGAAGTTAATTCTCTTCAGCAGTTACCAATTCACTTACCACCACCACCACCGCCACCAAAGACCTGTAGATTTGACTGCAAACAATGTTTTAGCATATCAAGGCAAAAGGTTGTGATAGTAAATCATAATCGACAAACAAAAAGTGATTTTTTTTTAAATTAATAAAAAAACAAACTTCATTTTACTTTGACAAGATGAACTTCTGATCTGAACTTGTCTGTTTGCTATCATTTGCTTTGTTAACCTATTTTTCAGTTGAATTTCAAAGAAATTTAAGCTTAATTTAAATTATTAATTTGTCTCATACACATACTGCCTAATCATTTTCCTGAAAATTTGGAATATCCATATTAAATTATCCCCTTTTTTCTACTGAGCTGAACTATTATTATTATCTTCCTCTATAAGAGAAGTTATTTGAACTTATATTAAGTATCAACTTAATATTTACATTTTTTCAGTCACACTAACCTACCTATTTCATTTATAAAGCAAACATTCTTAAGAGACAGGACCTACTCTGGTCTTTACCCTTGAAAAACACAGGTACGTATTTTTTTCATATCATCTACTCCCACACAATATCTATGGGTCGATGTGATAGCAACCCAGTAGAACAAAATCAAATCTAAAAGGTGGAAGAAGCTTTGAGGAGTCAATGGCCAGCTAACTAGAGGTGGGTGGTGTCTCAATAAAGCACTGTGGAGAAGGCAACGGGAAACCACTCCACTATTCCTCCCAAAAACATTCATGGACATGCATAATAAATTTATAAACCTTAACAGTGAGAAAGGGATTAAGCCCAAAGATACTGACTCCTCACCCAGTAAAGAGCAACATACGCAACATGTGATAACAGACTGTCATCCAGTGACTGTTGGCACAAACGGCATAAAGGGGATAACTTTCCTCAGAATTTATCCCTTGCCTGGAATAGGAGATGAGGGATAGGTATCACTGGACTGCTATCCTTAACTGTTCACACCAGACAAAAAGTAACCTCTGGGACGTAGAACGTCAGAACAATGAACAGCTACGGACAGCGGCAAAATATGAAGCAGGAGATGACTAAATTAAACAAACATTTTAGGTATATATGAAACGAGGTGACTGAACAACGAAGACTTCATCAGTGACAACCAGAGAATTATTTACACAGGAAGTGAAAATAATGAAAAAGGGGTTGGTGTTATATTAGATAAAGACACAAAGAAATGCATTATGGGATACTACCAGATATCTGAAAGAATTCTGGTTGTTAAACTGAAAGGAAGGCTCCTCAATATATCAGTTATAGTGATATATTCACCAACTGCACAAAATGGAAGCAACCACCTGCCAGATACAAAGGAATGTGAACTCCACTGAACAATCAGCTTAATGAGCCACAGAAAATGCAGCAGAACTGGCCCAGAGATAGGACAAGTATAGTGGGGCTTTGTTAAAGATATCAAAACAAAGAAGACAATATTCATGCCCAGAAGGCTATCTGAAAGAGCAACAGAAATGCAGAAGAACCTTCATCTGTGCTTTATAGACTACGCAAAAGCATTTGACAAAGTATATCACAAAGATTTGTTTTTTATGCTTGGCAACCTCAACATTAGAAAGGCATTAGGATATTCAAGAACCTATGTTGGCAGTAAAATGCTTGCATACAAATAGGAAATGAATTCAGCAGGTAGACAAAAATAGAAAGAGGCATAAGACAAGGATGTGTCTTCTCACTGGATCTATTCAACTTATACAGCAAAACAATTCTGACAAAAATAAACCTTTTCCAGGTTTTGTGATTGGTGGCTACAACCCAACAATATATGTGGATGAAAAAGTGATGATAGCAGATATAGAAAGGAAAATGCAGGATCTCCTACAGGAGGTAGCAAGTGAAAGCAAGAAGGACTGAGCATAAACATAAAAAAAAACAATGTATGGTCACTAGCAAAAAGAGTCCAATATGCCAACTACAGGTCTGAGAAACTAAAATGAAACAAGTAAAGTTAATTTAAATACTTGGGAAGCATCCTGACAGAGGATGGAAAGTGCAACACTGAGATCTGAAGACGTATTGGCATAGTCCAGGATGCATTACAAAAGCTAACCAGTGTACTGAGAGACAGGAAAATCTTATTGGAAACAAACAAAAGAGTGCTGGATTGCAATGTGATATTTGTCCCTCTGTATGAGAAAGAGGAAATACTTCAACAATGGGAAGAATATATAAAAGATCTTTTCCACAAGAGAGAGGAGCTGATAATACATGAAGATGAGGATGGACTGGAAATATTAAGTCCGAAGTGGAAGCTGCGATGGCCAAACTGAGTAGAAACAAAGCAGCTGGACCAGACGGCATTGTAATAGAGCTGCTGATAGCACTGGAAGAATTTGGCATAGAGAAAATTACAGAAATAATAAATGAAATTTATAATAGTGGTGTAATACCAGACGACCTCAGCAAGTCGATCTTCATAGAACTGCCTAAGAAGCCAGGTGCAAACGAGTGTGAACTCCATCAAACAATCAGTTTAATGAGCTACATTACAAAAAAATGATCATCTGAATCCTGATGAATAGAGCGAGAAGCAGAATCAGGCCAGAAATAGGATAAGAACAGTACAGGTTCGTCAAAGACAATGGAATACAGAATGCCATATTTATGATTAGGATGTTCTATGAAAGGCTAATACAAATGTATGTTTTATCGATTATGCAAAGGTGTTTGACAAAATACGCCACAAAGAATTGATGGAGATGCTCAGCAGCCTCGACATATTTGGGAAAGACATAAGAGTAATCAAAGATCTCTAATGGCAGGAAACCACCTGCATAAAAATTTTGTTACAAACAAAAAAAAGAGTATTGGGTTGCTATGTGATGTCAGTTCTTCAATATAGCAGTGAATGCTGGACAATATCATCAAAGATGAGGGAAAAACTTGAAGCAACTGAGATGTGGTTGTACAGAAGGATGCTGCGGATATCATGGACCGATCATGTGAGCAATGATGAGGTTTTGGAAAGGATAAAAACGAAAAGGAAATTAATACTAGGTAACAAGTTCAACAGATATACAAAGATAGAAAGGGGCATAAGATAAGGATGTGTCTTTTTAACAGATCTATTCAACTTGTACAGCAACACTATTCTGAGAATCCTAGATGTTATGACAGGATTTGTCATCAAAGGCCACAATTCAAACAACATAAGGTATGCAGATGATACAGTGCTGATAGCAGACACAGAAAGAAAGCTACAAGACCTCCTATAGAAGGTAGCTGAAGAGAGTGACAAGAAAGAAGTACAAATAAACTGCAAGAAAACCGAATTCATGGTCATCAGCAAAAAGAGCAGCACAAAATGCCAAATACAGGTGGGGGACACTAAAATCAAGCAGGTACAAAAATTTAAATATCTGGGAAGTGTTCTAACAGAAGGTGGAAAATGTGACACAGAGATCTGAAGGTGAATTGGCATGGCAAAGGATACATTCCAGAAGCTGAGTAGAGTATTAAGAGACAGAAAAATTTTGTTACAAAGAAGAGAGTACTAGATTGCTATAGGATGTCATTTCTTCAATATAGCAGTGAATGCTGGACAATATCATCAAAGATGAAGGAAAAACTTGATGCAACTGAAATGTGGTTCTGCAGAAGGATGCTGTGGATATCATCGACCGATCATGTGAGCAATGATGAGGTTTTGGAAAGGATAAAAACGAAAAGGAAATTAATACTGAGCATCAAGAAAAGACAGCTAAAGTTCCAACAATGAGGAAGGAGGGCTTGGAGAACCTGATACTAACAGGCCAGATAGAGGGAAAAAGAGACAGGGGAAATCAGCGGATAACATATTTGAAGGGCCTGAGCAGGTGGATGACAGAACAGGGGTTGTGTGGTATAATGAAAGAAAGCATGCTAAGAGGCACCAGGGATAGGGAGATGTGGAAAGCCAGGATTGCTTACGTCCTGAAAGGACAAGGCACATAGAAGAATCATCATTTCCAATAATCATTTTCTCACCAACATGACATGGCTTCTCTATGTCACTTTTACAAATATTTTCATGGCAACTGCTCTGATAAGGTTTTTTTTCCTTGGTGCCCTGTCTACATGAATTTAAGAGCATTACTAGAATCTAGGTCCCATCTTTTTACCATTTAAATAGTTACATGTAACTGCCACTTCTACTCCAATATTTTTTTCTCATATTCCCACCTGTAGAACTCTCTTCTGTTTACTTGTTTCCCTGATAGTTGCAATCTCCAAAAATGTAAATGCAACATCAGTTGCTGTCATCTATCTTAACTAGTATACGTGGTTTCAGTGAGAGAAAAGACTGGGTACAGTGGGTATTAAAGAAAGGATATATAAGATGAATGGGATTTAATAAGGGTAAATTTTTTTATTTGTTCCCTGAAGGCCTTTACCCCTTCAAATCTTTCCAAAACATCCTTATTTCTGTGCAAATATAAATGCTGAACTCAAATCAATAATTGTTTGACGAAACCAACCATTTTTCAAGTTAACAACCGGAAAAATATCAAACTTCTTGTCGCTGTTTATCCCACCCCATAACCACACTTCAAAAATGTTATTCACTGCAGAATGACTTCACGCGTAGTTTGCCGATTTTTTGGCCTTTTTACTTCCTTTTTGCAATTACTACGTGGAAATTGAGTTCTGAAACCAAACAAATCGCAGAGTAATTGCTAAAAGGAAGTAAATAGGCTGAAATAAGTATCCTATGCCTCAAGTCATTCAGCAGTGAATCAGATATGAGAACGGTGGTAAGGGGTGCGATATAGTTTGATTTTTTCTGGTTGATAACATGAAAAAAGGTAGGTTTCTTCAATAAACAGTTATCGATTTGAGTTCAGCATATGCATTTGCACATAATTAAGGATATTTTGGAAAGATTGGAAGGGGTAAAGGGCTTCAGGAAACAAATAAAAAATTTACCCTTATTAAATCCCATTCATCTTATATGTCCTTTCTTTAATACCCATTGTACCCAGTCTTTTCTCTCACTGTAACCACATGTACTAGTAGCAGTCCTACTTCATTTGAGGTGAAGTAATAAAAGTAAAAAAAAAAATAAATAAATAAATAAAAAAAAAAAGCTAGTTAAGATAATAGAAATGGAAAATTCATTCTTTTGACACACTTTTTTTATTTTTGTTTTCTTTTTTTTTTTTAAGGCATGAAAGTTCAAGTTTGCCAAAAATTCTTATATTGGTCTTAAAAGAATAATTTTAGCCCAAAGATATTGCTTTTTTTTTTAAAGATTTTATTTTATTTTTTTTTTATTTTTACAATTCAGGATTTTATAAACAAAAAAAGACACTGTACAAAATGTAAAATAAAATGTTTTAAGACAAAACAAAAAAAAAATAACAAAAAATGAACATGAGGCACACATGCATTCATTTCTCCTCTTAGGATTGTTTTCTTTTTTGTGAAGGAAAAGAGAAATTATTAATGACATTACTAATGACTAAACAACAAGGTTAATACACGCATATGGAGCTGCTTAATGTAAATTCTTAACCTTTCTGTTTAAGGTGCAAATATATGGTTTGTAAGTAATGAATGAATACAGTATGAGATTGGAGAGAAATAAAAAAGAGATAACCAGTTTGGCATTAACTAACCTGTACAGCAACTGAACACACACTTAGGTTATCATACAACTACAATACAATGTTATAATTGATTGAGTGAAATAATTCAAAACATTTTTACTACTTTTTCAAATATGTTCCATTAATGTACAGGGTGTTTCAGAAAAATTGGTGACGTTTCTTAATCTAATAACTTGACCAATTCTCATTCAAATGATCTAAAAGTATAATGTGTAAAAAAAGAACTCAAAATTCTATGTTTTTTTTTCTTTTCAGGTATAGAAATGCCATTCACTGGAAAAGAAAAAGGTATTTTGTGTGTTAGAGTCCTGCTTGAACACAGTCAAACAAGACTGTGCAATGTGAATTTGTGAGAGGATTTACTAAAAATGAACTGCAATGCAAATTTGGACATGGCACAAAAAGTTTAAAGATGAAGGCTGGCTGTGCTAAGCAAAAGGATTGAGATGACCACCACTATAAGAAAAGATGGCCAATTGAATTCGGGTAATATTTTTGCAAAGCCCCAAGAAGTCCATAAGAGCAAGTCTAGAAACCTAGACTCCTCATTCAAATTTTGATGAATAAATATTATTTTGCTCAACAATAAACCTGTTCAATTTCAGTTGACTAGACTAAGTTATTAATTAGTTACTCAGATATTTACATTTCAAATGATATAAAATTTTTTGAAACACCCTGTACATGAACCTGTTGAATAAATTAAACATTATTTTATATTTCTATTATAATAACTAATCTGAATGTGCACTGTTTGAAAATAGTGTGTGGGTGTATAGTTAATAGATAAATAAAATGTTCAATGATTTATCTTCCAACTCAAAGTTTTGCAAACAGATCTGCTAGTCAGGCTAAGATAAATCTATTGAATTTATTAAGATATCACATTTTAAATATGATGCATATATTTCTCATTATTATAAATATATTTATTAGTTACATGATTGAGTAGATATCAGTATTTTTTTTTAAACAGAATAATTGACATTGAGCAGGCTGGAGTTTTCAAGTCTTTTATAAAGATAATGTTTCCAGTAGGCTTTGAACATATTCCATTTATATCAAGGAAATCACCATATAATGTTTCCTCCTTTATAACTGTGATGCAGGTTCAAACCCTGCTAGGATCCTTATTTTCCTTATTAAAAATTTTCAAAAAACCCAGTCTAGCAGAAGTCAATTAAACTGTTTTAAAAAAAAAAAAACAGTAAAAAAAAAAGATGTTTATGGTAATGAGAAATAATGTTAGATAAAAATCCATTAACTCCTTAAAAGAAAAAAAAAAAAGAATGTGTGTGTGTGTGTGTGTGTGTGTGTATATATACATAAGTATATATCTATATTTAACCATTATAAAGTTTGCTATGTTTTTTAAGTCCATGAAAATAATTTGCATATTATTTTGGATTTGATATACTCATTATCTGAGAACTAGTGTATATTGAAATATTAATTTGTCATTTTGATAGATATCACATTCAGTTCTTGGCAAACATGGATCCTTGTGTTTGCAAAAGAACAGTGTCAAAAGGACTGTTTTTCCTATAAAACTACTAGTTTAACTACTTTCACCCCTCAGTAATGTTTTACTGTCTTAAAAGACAATGATTAGAATTGCAATAAACCTGAAACATATCAAAAGGAATTTATACATTTTCTTTGTTCTGCAGAATTGACAACAAAAATTACTAATCACTATTTATTATATTGTTTACTGGAATGGTTGACAAAACATCAGCTAATTACCAATTGATTCAAACTTTATAGAATGGTAATCAATAAGGATTACCTCATAGTTGGTTCAAGTATTTTAATTTAATAAATGCTTAAAAATCTATGAATAAAATATTGCTCTTATATTTATTTCTCTATAAATTGGTAAATGATAAAAAATATTGTATAGCATTTGTTTTAATTGCATTAATTTTTAAATGTTTTAAATATAAAATTATTCTTTTAAATTAGCAATCTAATAAATAATTAGCATTAATACTTTTATTGTAAACTCAAAAAAATGTATGAATTCAATTCATCATATGGTTAGGTTTTATTACAATTCTAATAATCACTTTTTAAAGTAATAAACATTATCAATGAGTGAAGCTTGTTAAAATAATAGCCATGTCAAGAGAAAAAACATCCTTTTGACACCATTTTTGTGGGCATGAAAATCCATGTATGTTGGATTTTTTTCTTTAAAATTTAATTATAACTTCTCATGAGAAATATAGCATATATAGTTGGACTTAATTGCTGTAACATTTATGTTAATCAAATATATTTAGCAATATCTTTAAAAAATCCAACAGTAAGTTTTACACTGAAAATCTTGATAGAAGTCTTCAAGAAAGTAAGTTTCTTTTTTATCTTATATAAAAAATAAAACTGTTAGATATACATTCAGTTTTCTTTCTTTTGCTAAAAGTTATAAAAGAACAATGTTATGCTAAGTAACTAACTTATCTTTGCTTAAATACAGTTTGTGGTAGAAATACCTCCCACATAATTGTAAAACATTAGCAAGATGAAGACACCACTACCACTAATGTCTTAGTTTTATGATTGAAGTACCCTGTGTTGAAAATAATGTCGAGAAACCCATGCCTTTTTACCAGGAAATTGTTTCCTGTACAACAAAATTTTTTTGATTATATTGTCTAATTAACAAATTAAATTTAACTTTCATAAAATAACCTTTGAACACTAACTGATGTGGAAAAATGTTATTGAGTGTTTTCTGTGTTTTTTATTAAATTATCTTAATCATATCTTGATAAATCAACTGACTTATTTTTCAAATCTATTAATCCTTAAAATTTATCTCCATAAAAGAAACAGACAAAAAGTAATTTCCACTGACAACACATGGATAAGTGAAAATGATGTAATTAGATCCCAATTTATGCTCCTGCGTCCTGTTGTTTCCCTACCTTTCACTTTGATTGGAGACAAATTCTTAAACAAAACACCAATATTTAATTTTAAAAAAAAAAATAAAAATAAAAGATATCAAAAACAGTTTTTTTTCCTAAAACCAAATACAGATCTCATTCAGTTAATGAAAGTTTTATAAAGCATTTTGCAACAAGAATAAACCAAGTCAGTTTCTCTTCCTTTCTTCTTTTTGTTTAATTTTTAAAATATTTTTCATGTGGTGTTTTTTTCTGCATTCTGATTTCTTTTCAGGTTCATTGTTTTTTTTTATATATTTTGTAGTAGTATGAAATCGTTCTAGAAAAGTTTGTAATTTTGCTTTATCCACTGTGATGAGAAAGTAATCTTTTACATTGGTGAATGCAGTTATCCATAAACTAATAAATATTAGTTTATGGATTATGGATTCAAAACCAGACATTAAGATGTAGGGAGATGAAATTTTAAAATACATCACCTTTCTACTGGTACTGGTACAAATTTGAAACACTAACTGGTCATTTTACATTCAAATTTTGAATGTAAAATCAATTAAAATATTTTATAACTAAGGGGCCTTTATGAATTTATCCAGATTTGAATAGCTAAAATATGGAAACCAAGATTAAATATAGGCCTAGCCATTTTTTATCCCAGTTAAAAGCAAGATGAAAAGGACAGTTTGCAATGTAATATCAAAAGAAGACACATAAACAAATCTCTTAATTATGCCTGCCTACTGTTTTCATTTGCATATTTATCTGTTGAATGAAAATATAACAAAATAAAATTATTTAGAGAAATAATGATAATTCTTAAAATCATATTTATCTGAGCAAAGCCAGACCACTGTTGCTGGCATATTTTTTATCTTTTTTTTAATAGTGTAGATATGTATATATTACTGTGTTATCATATACAGAAAAGTTAATTCACTCAAAACTTATTTTATACTTTTTTTGCAGAATTTCAAACCTATAAAATAAAACAACTTTTCTTTGAGGTGGGATATATATATATATATATATATATATACACAACATTAAATGTAAATGATAACAACTAGAAAATTTTACAGCTTTAGCATCAAGAATAAATCTTGATTTTGGAAGTATTGTTGTAGTTAATGGTTAGCATGAAGGTGTTGGTGGCGGTGTTCAAAACCAAAAGTATCTTTACACAATGTGAAAGGTTAATGTTTTGGGGTGTTCCGGGTTCTCATTGCATAATGCGAAGATTTTTGCTGTTGTTGTTGCTGCTGCTGCAATACAGTTTGTTGTGTTTGCTGAACTGTCTGTTGTTGTTGCTGTTGTTGTTGTTGCTGCTGCTGCTGAACTGTTTGTTGCTGTTGTTGCTGCTGCTGCTGCTGGACTACTGGTTGCTGTATAGGTTGGCTGACTACAGCAGCAACAGTAACAGGTGTGTGGTGAACAGTTTGTGATGCAGGTGTTACTGTTACTGTTGCAGGAAGTCCAGTAGACTGAGCTGATTGCACATGTCTAGCAAGTGTCATTTGTAACTGTTGTAATGACTGAGGTGACTGTAGTGCCTGTGACACCACTGATGGTGACAAGCTTGTAAGTTTTGTACTTTGTGCCAGTGTTGTATGTGCTGGATGTACTTGTACACTTGCTTCATGTGCAACTGTTTTAACAACAGTTGATGTTGGCTGAGCAAGTGTGCTCACTGTCCGAGTTGAACTCGTTACTCCAGATTCCTGAGTGATGTTGATTTGAGATGCAGATATTGTTTGTATCTGAGATGTTGGAGAACCTGTTGCCAGGGACACCTTAGCAACCATGTGAGTTCCTGTGGGTTGAGGTTGGTTCATACTGGCAATGATGGTTGGCTGGGTTGTGATAATCTGTTGTATAGCTGCACTTTGGTTGCCCTGTTGACTCTTCATTATTTGACTCAATTGTTGCATTGTAATTGATTTCTGAGTTGGGATGATCTGAACTGATGGTACATTAATTCCTAAAGGTGTTTTGCTTCCAACTTGAGCCTGGCCCAAAGCTATGAAAAAAAGAAAAGGATAATAAATATTTAATCTTTTTATCATGAGTTTTTTGTTCTTTTATTTCTTTCATTAATATACAAAAAATAATTTTAGTAATTCCAAGAGAATAATTATCACATTATAACCAGTATAGCGATTTTGGAGTTTTTGTTCTTTTTTTTTTTTTTTTAAATTTTTATCAAATAAATTATTAATTTTTTAAACAAAGTTTTTAGATTATTAAATTAAACATTATGGCAATAATGAGATACTTCAATTTTTATTCCATTTATCTCAGTTGCAAGATGAAAAGGACAGTTTGCAATGTAACATCAAAAGATGCAGACAAATCTCTTAATTATGTCTGCCTACTTTTTTCATTTGCATATTTATCTGTTGAATGAAAATATAACAAAATAAAAAATTATTTTAAAAAATAACGATAATTCTTAAAATCATTTTAATCTGAGCAAAGCCAGATCACAATGCTGGCATATTTTTTCTTTATTTTTTGAAAAACATTTTTTGTAGTGTAGATGTTAGATCAATGATGTTGATAAAAGTACATATTCAGATATTCATAAATGAATATTTAATATTTTAATTATTTGATAATATTTGACAATATTTAATATTTTGATAATATTTGAAAATAATATTTGATATTTCAGTCATCTGATATTTAATACTATTGTAATTTTTTGTATTAATTGAAATAAAGGTTATATAATTACTTACTTGATGCTTTAGGTGCTTGGAATGCAGCTCTGCGTTGCAATTGTTGATGTTGATGTTGTGAGTAATGAACTTGTTTCATTTGAGTAAGCTGTCCAAAAGTAGCCCCTTTGGCTAAAAAATGATCAAATAAGAAACAGATTACAATCAATAGAAAGATATTTTTGTATATTTATTGCAATAATGTTTCTGTTTTTTACTTTTGGATATTCTGCTTAAAAACAGCATAAAAAATAACAGTATATTTAAAATATAATTTTAAGAATTTGCAAACATAATACAGAAGTGTTACCATTCATATATTGAGAAAAAGTACTTCAGTGAACATGATAAACTTCAAATATTTATTCAATCATATACAAACATACAGTATTTACAAAATTTAGTCAGACCAGTAGGTTTCTAACTATTGCTCCATAGTCAAAGCTTGTCAACCATATTCAGAAAAATGTAGAAAAATTAGGAAGGATATCAATAATGAGTTCCGCAACCTATTAAGACCATATGGGTTCGACTTATACTGCTGCTGAAGCAGAAATGTTGTCTTTAGCAAGATAAATCAATGAAGCCCAACTTTTTCTGGGCTGATTTGAATTCAGATTTCCTTTTCCTCGACTAGTCACTAATCACAGCTATAGAACCAAGTCTGTCCTGCTATTTAACCATAGGTAAGAGAAGAAAAGATAAATTCCTACTTTTCCCAAGGGTATTAGCATGTAAGCAAATGTCAGTCAGTTAAGTGCCATGCGCGATACACGCTTGGGCGATCATGTCTCGAAAGAGACATGACTGACTGGGCAGAAGATTATTCCGCAGTAGGTTGCCATTGCTTTCTGCGGTAGACTGGTTGCCGACCAAGGCTATAGAACCCAATCTGTCCTGTTATTTAACCCATAACTGGAAGGAAGAGACGGATTAATACCTTTCCCAAGGGTATTTGCGCGTAAGTGAATACAATGGATTCAACTGGAATTCGAACTCGGTTCCCCGATTTCTCGTTCCGAGCCGATATCCACTGCGCCACAACGCACAAAGCAAATGTAACAAACTGAAATTTGAACTCTGCTCTTCAATTGCTCAGTCTGAGCAACTATCCAGTGTTTCCAGAAAAGATAGCTCTCTAATTTCTAATTCCAAGCTGTTATCAATTACACTACCCACACATACAAGGTTACAACACTTAATATTCTCAAGTGACCATCCATCTAAATACTGACCAGGTTTGATATTGTTTCACTTCAGTGATTGTATGAGAACTAGTGTTTTAAAATGTAATGAAATATATTGTATAGTTTAAAGAATGGCTATATTTTAAAGTAAAACATTTAATGATAATCAACTGAATCCTTCATTTAAATTATAAACATATTGAAATTTGTCCATTTTAAATTTTATTAGCTTTGTTAGTTTAAGTCAATATCATGGTAATGATAATAAAGTTAGATAATAAATAAAATTTTTTTTTCAATTTTCTATGTGACAATTTTATACATTTTATACTACAGAACTAATACTTATATACAATCTTAGTTTCACTGCTACATTGTTATACTGAACGGTTGCTCTGCTGTGCTGACCAGAATAGGATATTGCCGGGAAATAAATGACTAAAAAGATGCTGCTAATAATTCTCCATAAGTGGTACCATTTTGGTTTTTATAGGATACCCTGCAGCACAAATTAAACAAAATGACACATGCAACACAAAATATAATAAAAATACATGATTAAACAAGTTGTATTGTACACTATTATGTATCTACATGGATTCAGAAGTATTACTAATTGCTAATAAGTTTATAATAGAAATCCTAAGGAACAACATTACAATTTTAATGTTAACAGCAAGCAATATAACAGCATTTACATTATTCGGACTATTGTCCTCATCTTTGTTGCCATTTGTACAATATTTTAGGTGTTGTGCACTCCGGCCTTCTTCAGGTACTAGGAATTTCAAACCAAATCCTTTATTACAATCACTGGGGTATATGAACACCATTCCTTGTGTTAAGCCTTGATTGGAAGTCATTAATTATCTCCCTCTAACCCTGCAAGGACACATGGCCCAGTGGATATAGGTGTTAGATTCGAAATTTCTAGCACCTAAAGAAGGCCAGAGCGTACAATGGCAAAATGTTGTACAAATGTCAACAAAGATGAAGTCTGAATAATGTAAATCCTGTAAATACTACCTCATCTCAGAAATATAGACAAATACTGAAGACGGTTGGAGCATACAACAGCCGAAACATCGTACAAATGTCAACAAAGATGAGGACATTAGTCCGAATAATGTAAATACTGTAAATACTACCTCATCTCAGAAATATGGACAAATACTGAAGAAGGCCGGAGCATACAATGGCCAAAGTATTGTACATATGTCAACAAAGTTGAGGACAATAGTCCGAATAATGTAAATACTGTTATATTGCTTGCTGTCAACATTAAAATTGTAATGTTTGTCCTTAGCATTTCTGTTATAAATTTATTAGCAATTAGTAATACTTCTGAATCTATGTAGATACATAGTAGTGTACAATACAATACAATGGCAACAAAGATGATGACAATAGTCTGAATAATGTAAATACTACTTCATCACAGAAATATAGACAAATACTCAAGAAGCCCGGAGCGTACAACAGCAGAAACATCATACAAATGGCAGCAAAGATGAGGACAATAGTTCGAATAATGTAAATACTGTAAATACTACTTCATCACAGAAATATAGACAAATACTGAAGAAGGCTGAAGTGTACAACAGCAGAAATGTTTTACAAATGGCAATAAAGATGAGGACAATAGTCCGAATAATGTAAATACTACTTCATCTCAGAAATATAGACAAATACTGAAGAAGGCCAGAGCGTACAACAGTAGAAATGTCGTACAAACGGCAACAAAGATGAGGACAATAGTCTGAATACTGTAAATACTACCGCATCTCAGAAATATAGACAAATACCAAGCAATATAAGTGGATGCATTAATGAAGTATACTTTAAAAATGTATAAAGTACTAAAGTGTATAATCTTAACACTAATTATGACACAATATGTTATGCAAGCCAGATGGTTTATACAGTGGAACATCTTTTGCCCAAATAAATTGATCTTATTCTTAGAAAGAAAAAAAAAAGTAGGCTTATACCAAAAAATTTAAAATCATAAAATTATTCATGAATACCAAAATCAAGATAACATTGTGTCTTTAACAAGACCAAGCTAACATCGCTCCTTTAACAAGCGAGATAACATTGAGCAACTTAAAATTGACCATTTTTAAAGTCTAACATTGTTGTTTTCATTTTTACTTATGCCTTTTCTGAGTCCAACATGGAATCTTAAGACCAAAATAACATTGCGTCTTTAACAAGCCCAAGATAACATCGCGTCTTTAACAAGTGTAATATAACATTGTGTCATAGCCATGTTTATTTTCATTTTCCTGTCAATATTGATTCAGTTGGTATCATAATTGTAAAAATAAAAATTTTGTTAATGTACCCATCTGTATTTAAAGTAGGTGGTGGAGAACAAGGTGATACTAAAAAGTATATACAGTAATGGTATTTTTTTGTCAGGCAAAGAACATTTTAGTATCACCACGCTCTCATATGGTAATTTTGTAATTTAAAAAAAAATTTTTTAATATAAAATTTTTTTTTCAATTTTATTTCTTTATAAAAGTTAAATAGCAAATATCACATTGTATTCAGTTCACAAATCTTTATAATCTAGTAAATAAACAAATATATAATATTGGTGTCAAAGGAATAACTGTTCTTTTGACAAACCATTTTTTGCAGGTACAAAGGTTAAACATTGCTAACTTTACAATAGAGAATCAGTGACAGACAATTATGAAAGTAAATGTGGGAAAACAAATTGTTTAGCCTTTATTGTAATTTTATACTGAAGGAATATTTTAATATACTTACTTTCCTCAATCGAGTTTTGACAAGTGAGCAGTGACAATTGATCAGCTCATTCTACATGATTTTAATTACTCTTCTTTTCTTTCTAGCTCTTAATTTCATATGACGACTGTACTTGATTTTTTCCTCTTTTATTCCTTTTAATTATACCCGTTTTTATTGCTTTAGTAAAATTTTGTACTTTTAAGATATTTAACATACTTGTCCAATTTTAAATGCAAACATAGAAAAAAGTCTTTGCTATTAGTATAAATATAACAAAGTAGTATTGTAGTTTAATAAACTGTTCTCAACTAATACAGATTTCCTGGCTTAACTAATTCAACAGAATTATAGAGTTCTTTTTTAATTGTTGTAAAATAACCTGACTGCATATAAAAATACTGATATTCTTTTTAACAATTTGTAATAGTATGCAGTTATCAATGTCATAAGCAGTTTCAAATTGACATTTGAAAAAAGGTACAGATAACTCAGTAAGTCAGGAATAAATTTGACACTATTTCATGAACATTTTATTTTTAAAATGATTTAAAAAAAAAAAAAAAGAAAATTATATTTTTAATTTCTGACAATGCTATGAGTAGTGCAAAGTTTAATGAATGCTAATCTATAAGATGTGCTCAAAGAAAAACTGTCTTAAGTAATTCCCTGATTACAAAAAGAGACATAAAAACACTTTTTAATTTACCACGGATATGAATATAAAAAAATAAAAGATACTTACCAACTTGAGTTTTCTGTCCCGTCATATTAACAGGTATAGACAATGGTGTGCCATGTGTTGTGATAGTTTTCATGATAGCTGGCAAGGTGCTTACTGCTGAAGAAGTTGCTGTTTGTGCAGTAACGGCCTGACTTATGATCTGAGCAGAAGATAATGCCTGCAATTTAAAAATAAGATAATAATTATAATAAAAAAAGTCAATATGAATTCATTTTTTTTTCTTCAACTGAAAAAATACTGAACTTTTCATAATTAAAATAAAAGAACTGATCATTAAAAACTAAGTTTAATAATAAACCCCATGAGCATTCATAGTGGCAGGGACAGATTATCCTTTAAGTTAGTATAGTTTCATCAACTGAAAAGGTATCAATATGACAAGCTCATATTCATTTGACTTTGCAGGAAGCAAAGCAAAGAATGTTTTTTTTAGTTTGTGTTATTGTGTCTCAAGGAGATAACAGTTTTTATTTTAGTTCAGGTTTAAATCTTAGAAATGTTTATAAAGCAGTGATTTTAATTTTCTTGATATAATTTATAAATAGCTTCATAAACTGAAATGGTATCAAAATGACAAACTTATATTTATTTGACTTTGCAGGAAGCAAAGCAAAAAATAATGTTTTAGTTTGTGTCATTGTGTTTCAATTAGATAACATGTTTGATCTTAGTTCAGAAAGTTTAATTCTCAGAAATGTTTAAAAAGCAGTGATTTTAATTTTCTTGATCTTACAATTTCTAGATAGCTTCATAAACCAAAATGATATCAATATGTCAAGTTCATATTTATTTTGTTTTATTGTTAAAATGCTGTTTATAAAAAGAGTTTTTTTGGTTTACTACAATTGTGTTGAAATATGTGTTTATTTTGTTTGCAATAACTATTCATGCTTTTAAAGACAAACAAAAGACAGCTATTCTAGTTTATTTAAAGAATTTGGAATAAGCTTATTTCAAGCTATGTAATGGCCACTAAAATATATCAGGAGTAAAAAATATTCAATATGGGTGTTGATGAGTTAGTGAGTGGTTCCAAAAGGTTATTATATGACCCTGCATAGTGGAATTTCTTTTAAATTTTTCCCTTGAAACAGGTTTACCACACCATTTTCATCTTTGCATTTTTGTCAGACATTACCTTGCATAGTTTGATCAATTTCAGTTTTTCTGATTTACTCTTTTGTTCAGTAAAACTTGTGAACTAGACAAGATATCATAGGTAGTGGAATGATAACAGTCTACCCCCATAGATTAAATAAAGGGTTCTGCTCAGAATTCCCTGTAGGTTACCCAGATTGATATACACCTGATGAAGCTTGGAGAGCACAATGGCTGAAACGTGATAACAACAAAGATGAGGACAACAGTCCAAATGTAAATAGTGTAAATGATATTTAATTGATACTTTCTTACTGATATTTAGAGATAATTTAAATATTTTTTTCTTTTCATACTATGTCCCTAAAAATATACTTATTAAGAAATCTAGAAAATATTTAAAATGAGATATTTAATTTTATTTGATTTTAGAATCATATTTTTGTGTTTAGAATTATGGTCTTTCTTAAGCTTTGACAAAATTTGATCGTTTTGATATTTTTATTATGGTTCACCTGGGCTTGTGTTGCAGTAACTGTAGCCTGTGTCTGTGTGCTCTGAGCTTGTGCCACCATCTTTTGTATTTGCAGATTTTGCTGGGGTTGCTGCTGCTGTTGCTGCTGCTGTTGCTGCTGCTGCTGTTGTTGAGCCATGCGTTGACGTTTAATTATCATGGCCACTTCAGGCTGCCTTGAGTTTTGTCGGTCTTTGTGTTTCTGACCTTGCTGCTATAAAAGGGAATATTTTAAAAGTTCTAATTTTACTCAGATCATAATATAAATTTCTTTACAGCAACACCGGCAACATCAACCCATTGTATGCACAGATATTTTCTGACATTCTATTCCTAGTTCTTAAAATGACAATCATCGTACAATTTTTTTGCCAATATAGAGTATGTTTAATTTTTTTACATTTTATATGGCATTAAATAAACTATTATTTTTTTCCATTTGCTTTATTGACTTTTTTTTCTTTTCACTGGGTAAATCTGGTAGCCTTTTCATTTTATGTATTATTTTAGCGTTTAGAATCAAAACTAGTGGCTGAAGCATATTTTTTGACTGCTAAGTCATAAGGTCTCATACATTAAGTAGAACTAGAATTTAATCAAATGCTTCAAAGAAAACATGAGGAAAAACTAGTGGCTGAAGCTTATTTTTTGCGGGAAGGGGCAATTCAACACTGTCAACTGAACATGGGACACCTCAACACCAGAAAAAAACTTTTTTTATAACCAAATAAAATTTTTTAAGAATTAAACTTTAACTATTGAATAGTTTTCTTCAAATAAAGCATTTGAAAAAGCATTATATAAAATATGAACCAGTTTGTTTTTTTTTGTAATTATTTCTTATAAAGTAAATCATAACGTATTCAATTATTTTTATAAAAATATTTTAGAATATCGATTTACTTCATTTTGTTTTTTACCTTTTATGATTTACTTCATTAAAAAATAATTAAAAACAAATGTTTTATTGAATTATTTTTTATATATCCATTTATTTTATTAAAATAACCGAAAACAAAAATCTGGTTCATATTTTACATAACGCTTTTTCAAATGTCTTATTTGAAAAAATATTAGCTAATTAAGGTTTTAATCCTTAATGAATTACTTTTATTTTGTTAAAAAAAGAAAGTTATGTTTTCCTGGTGTTGAGTTGTTCTGTGTTCAGTTGATGGTGCTGTCCTGCACTATTTTTTTTACTGCTAAGACATAAGGTCTTAGACATTAAGTAGAACTAAAATTTAAATAATTCAAACAAAATACGAGGAAAAGTGATAAAACATGAAGCTAGATGAATAGGTTTATTGCCTGTGAAAGTTAGTTCAAGAAATATTTCATTATTACACATTTAATTATTTCATCCCATACAAGGCAATAAAGCCACAAAGACACAAGGGGGTTACTGAATGTTAGAGAATATGAGAAAAATATACAATTAAGGAGAAAAGACAATAAAAGAACAAGAATTAAGAAGACAGAAGATTGTAATTAATTTTTTGCAAACAAGTTGACAAGGAAGTAAAAAGCCAAAAAAGAGTTCCACAAGTGAGAAGTGCAAATAGAAGAAACTAGAACATAGAATTGCACAAATAGCAATCAAAATAGATGTTGAAAAGCCCAAGTAAATTAAACAGTCAACTGTTATAAACACAATAACAGTAGCAAATCATTAAGGACATTCCTTGGGTAAAAATAGACATATTAACTGAATTTCAAACTATCTGATCCATGATAGAAAATGAAAGAGCAACAGATCAGAATTATAGTAAAATGTGTCAAAAAAGTAAAATGAAAACAAAACATCAGCCATTTAAATAATTATTTAAACCTAATATGCCCATTTACAGTTATGACTTCCATAACTCACAAGGGTTATTGAGGCACAACATATACCATAACTGCAGCAGCAGCAGACATGTCTAAGGCAAGATTGACACTGCTAATCCTTCTTAATGCTGGTTTGAATTCTGATTGATTCATTTTCCATGGCTTATCAACCTATTACAGGTTATTTAAAGCCACAAAATATTTTTAGATTGTAATAATTTTTGGCAGGGAGATAATGATTTAGTGATACAAATCTTACTAAGTATCCTATAGCTGGGAAAGAAGAGGTGGATTCATACCAAATCAGAATTTGATAAACAAAAATAACGTGGATATAAACTGATTCCCTCACTTTAGTTTCTATACATTTATATTCCAGAGAATGTAAATAAATCTAAAAGATATACTTGTGTAGCTAATCAGTATTTCATTGATTGACTCATTTATTTTCTACAGCTAATCAACCATTTGCATGTTATTTAAAGCCAGAAAATATTTTTAGGTTGTAATAATTTTCTTCTTTGATTGGTTGATTGATTCAATTTCTAGTGCTTATCAACCCATTGCAGGTTATTTAAAGCCAGAAAATATTTTTAGATTGTAATAATTTTTTTTTTTGCGATAATAATGGTTTAGAGATACAAGTCTTACTAATAAATGCATAGCTGGGGTAGAAGAGGTGGATAACAAAAATAGTTTTGAGGGCTTTTTGACCCAACTAGGGGTACACCACTCCTCAACCCATCTGTGCCAAGCAGCCAGTCACGAGCCAGAGCATATGAGCTATACCACAGAGGTTGACTTTACCAGTCAACAGAGAAACTTCTGGGAGAAGGGAAGGGTAATTTCAACATTCCCAATGAAAAAGGAACTGGTAAGCCACTGTTAATTAGCCTTGAATGTCACCATGAACCACAATTACAATAAGGAGAGTGGTGACTACTGTGAGGCAAAATGCACTAACTGAACAAATGATGATAATAGTCCATATGAACTTCTCATTTAATTTGTGCGAGTACAAGATATTTGAACATTTTATTAATTAAATGTCATATTTTAAACACATTTTCAAATCTGGTGGATAGAGGTCAAACTGATTATTTAATTCTAATTTAATTTGCTTTAATTTGTAGTTTAATAACTGTGTAATTGGCAAAATAATATTCATTGATATCAGTTTATTATGAGAGTGAATCAACATGTCCATGCCCTGTGATATAATCAGCTGAGTCTTGATGTGAATGTATATATTGAGCTGTCCAGAAAGTTCAGACTGATTTTTAGTCAATGTTCCAATATGTTAGAGCATGTCAAATTTATCAACAGATATATTATGCTTATATTTCCAATTAGAGCATGAGAGAGAGAGAGTTTAAAATTACTTAATTTATGTCAATTTTGCATCCCAATGAAAATGAAAGATAAGGTGCATTTTAGACATTTGATAATTTTCTTATTAGTGTAAAGACAAAAATCCTTGCTAGCACCAAATGCAATAATTGGCAGAAATGATAAATTTATCAAAATCCACCATCCATGAGCTCTTAGTGAAGCTTGGATACTTAAAATCACTACAATGTCTGTTTGAGTGAAAAAAAAAAAAAAAAAAAAAAGAAATTTTGAACCATATTTCTATCTGTAATTTGCTGTATAAGCATAATGAAAATACACACTTTTTGAAGCAAATTGTGATGGGTGATGTGAAATGAATTGTTTACAACAATGTTCAGCAAAAAAAAGTTATGAGCAAACTTTAGCTTCCCTCAAAACAAGTCTTCAACCTAAGAAAGTCATGCTATGCATCTGGTGGGATGGAAAGGAATCCTGTACTATGAACTTCTGCCAAGTAACCAGTCTATTGATTATGAAAATTACTGCTCCCAACTGGACGAATTAAAGGTAGCAAATCAAGAAAAATGCCCAGAACTGGTGAACTGGAAAAGTGTTATTTTCTATCAGGATAATGCCAGATGTCATGCTTCTTTGGTAACCCAGCAAAAATTGTTACAGCTTGGCTAGGATATGTTACCCGATGTGCCATAATCACCACAGACATTGCTATTTTGAATCCTTGCAAAATAGTCTCAATGGTAAAAATTTTAATTCTTTGGAGGAAATAAAAAAACACCATAATGAGTTCTTTGCTGAGAAACTAGCAAAATTTGGGGAAGAAGGAATCTTTAAGTTAAAGGAAAAGTGGAAAAAGATTGTGCAACAAATGGTTCATATTTAGTTGAATAAATATTTCATGGGATAATTTGTATTTTCATTTTTGTTAAAAATCAGCATTAACTTTCTGGTCAACCCAATATGATGGATGTGATTAATACTTTGAATTAAGTGCATTGGTAAGTAATGATATTAGGCTGAAAAATATTTGTTGTTTAAGATTTTTTTCATCATCAAACTACAAACCTATAAATGTAGTTATGCATTTCAAAAGAGAAAAAATACTAAAAATAAATAATTAAAATATCATTTCATTTTTATTACATTAAAAGTAACAAATCTTTTCAGTCTGAAATCACTTCACAACAACTGTATGATAAGATTATGAAAGAAAAATGATTTACAAACAAAAGACTAATCAATTAAAATTTTAGAAATATAAAGTATATTATCATAATCATACCTGCATCTGAACAACATCAGATAAATTGAGAGATTTTTGGGTGCTGGTTAATGTAATTGCTGGGGGTGTAAGTGCAGTTCTTTTCACTTGCTGTTGTCGTATCAACTCTAAATGGTTTTTCTGTTGAATGCATAGAAGTATTTTTTATTATTACAAGCAATAATTTTATTTAAAAACTGCATAAATAATAATGTCAAAACAAAAAAACAAAGACACCAGTTGACTGATTTATCAATTAACACAGATTTATGAAACTGGATAAGTGAAATTATTATTTCACCTGCTACTATTATTATTATTATTATTATTATTATTTAGTGAGAGACTTGCATGACAAAGTATTGCTGCAAACAAATATACTAAGGCCAATATGTCCATCATGACATCCAGTCTAATAAGGATATGCTATGCACATTGTTGGTAACAACACATTGATGTAGTCAATGGAAATGATGTTCCTTAGACATGATGTCAACAAGACTCTTCACAATTCCAAGAACTTTTTGGAGAATTCTAGCAAGAGTAAATGATGGTTGTTTTCTGGATTTCTACAATCTTGGTCTTGATGCCAATTCTCCCTAAGCACTTTTTCAATTGTCTATGTGGTGTTCCAAGAGCTCCCATTATTACAGGAATTTGTTCTACATTTATGTTCCATAGCTTGTTCGGCTCCCTAGCCAGATCCTAGTATTTTTCTATCTTTTTAAGGCCACTCTTGTATTAGAGGGAACAGCAAAAAAAGAAAATTTTATGATGGTGATGATGATCATCAGATTTTGTCTATGATCACACTACCAAAATTTAGGAATTTTATCTCTTCCTGGAGGTTTCTAATTGTGTGCTTCTTTCAATGCACATTCAACATACTCTTCTGATTCTTGCCCAGGTTTGTTCCCATTTATTTTTCATCCATTCTATTTCTTGTGTAATCCAATCTGTTTCTTTGTTATGGTCTTTAGGGCAAACCCATAATTTTTCCCAGAACTGTATAACCTCTTCTATTGTTTTTCTTTCTTTTTTGTGCAAGGTATAGCGTCGACAAAATTTCTTACAACTCCAAGAATTTTTCAGAGAATTTTGCCAAAGTAAATGATGGTACTTTTCTGGAGCTCTACAATCTTCATCTCAATTCCTATTCTCTCTAAGCCCCTTTTCAGTTGTCTGAGTGGTGTTCCAAGCATGAATGTAGTCTAAATCCAAATCCCATCATTTCTTAAATCCAAATTCCATCATTTCTTCAGCTCTCTAGCAAGATCCTGGTATTTTTCAATCTTTTCAGTTTCTTTGGAGTTCACTCTTGTATTATATAGAACAACAAAGTCAATAATTGGGCACTTGCTGTTCTCTTTATCTATAAGAAGAAAGGTGAGTCTTCATGATTAAATAATTTAAGACATTACTTAATTAGTCCCGGGCCTAACATATAGATGGCACCACTAATAAAATATTCATATGATTTTTATGAAGTACTAACCTTCAAATGGTACACGATAAAATTTGGGCCCAATCAAATTATTAGTTTACAAATTACACTTATTTAAGTGAATCTACTGTTGCAAATTTTCAAAACAATGAAAAAATCTGAATTTCGTGTGTTGATAAAGGATTGCTTTCTGATGGGAAAAAATACTGTTCAAGCAAAGCAATGGCTTGATAAGTGTTATTCTGACTCTGCTCTATTAGAAACAATGGTTAAGAGGTGGTATGCTGACTTTAAACAATCGTACAGATACAAATGATGCTGAATGCTTAGGTCACCCAAAATTGGCAGTTGTTCAGGGAAATACCATAAAAATCCACAAACTCATTTTGGTCAATTGTAAACTGAAGTTGTGTGAGATAGCAGAAAGTTGAATATATCAGAAGGCAGGGTATTCACCATTTTGCATGAACATTTGTCAATGAAAAAGCTGTGTTAAAAGTGGGTGCAGCGTTTGATCACAGTCAATCAAAAACAACAACACGTCGACAATTCAGAGCGCTGTTTGCAAGTGTTTCAACACTACAAGGAGTTTTTACATAAATATGTGACAATGAATGAAACATGGATCTACCACTTCACTATGGAATCAAATCAGCAGTCAGCTGAGTGGATAGCAGCAGGTCAAAGCTGTCCAAAGTGACCAAAAATGCAAACATCAGCAGGCAAGGTTTTGGCCTCAGTATTTTAGAATATGTAAAGTATTTTGTTCATCAATTACCATCAATAGCAAATATTACATAGCATTACTGGTCCATTTGAAGGAAGAAATCACCAAAAAAGCGGCCACAAATGAAGAAAAAGTGATCTTTTACCAAAACAAAACATTGTGTCGCAAGTCGATCACAATGATGTCAAAACTACATGAATTGTACTCTATTCTCCAGATCTAGGCTCCACCGACTACTGGCTGTTTGCAGACCTCAAAAGAATGCTCCAGGGAAAGAGATTTGGCTCTAATGAAGAAGTGATATTCAAAACTGCGGTGTATTTTGAGGCCAAAGACAAATCATTCTACAAAAAAGGCATTGAATTGCTAGAGAAGCATTGGAATCAGTGTATCTCTCTAGAAGGAGACTATGTTGATGAATAAAGTCGAATTTTGCCTAAAAGTTGTTGTTTTATTAGTTTGGCCCAGGATTTATTGAGCGGAGTGTTAAACTCCTTTGACTGAGAAATCTATATCTTGTAACTCATTTTCTACCACTGTCTCTCACTGATGTTCATATCACTTCTTTTACACAGAAGCCAAACTTTCATACTTCCCAATAGATTTGTCTACTTAACCAATCTGTGCCCCTCTAAATGCTTATTAGGCAAAATAGTTGTATTTCACATGAACTTCACTTTTCAGCTACTGATAACAGTGACTGCTTGTACCAGTTCTCTGCATACTCAAGGTTGTACTTATTATTATACAGAAATTGAATAGTATCATTGGAGAATAGTATCATTTTTCTGTACACTCGATGTTGTACTTATAACACAGAAATTGAATAGTGTTATTGGAAGTTTGTACCACTTCTCAACACTGTACATATTATTATCATTATTATAATACCGAATTATAATTATCATTATTATAATTATCATTATTATAATACCGAAATTAAATAGTATCATTGGCAAAGATAATTAAGTGAACAGGATAACATAAGGAAACATCATTTAATCTATGATTGCGATAAAACAATATGAGCAAACAAAATTAATAAAGTAATAAATTTTTTTACTTACAGTTAATTGTGCTCCCAACTTCTGTGTTGGAATGGAAGTTTTTAAGACCATTTGAGGAGAAAGTCCTTTTGGTTGCTGAATGACCTGGTGTTTCACTGTGGTACTTGCTGATAATAACAAGTCAGAGATTATATATTACAAGATAAACTTTGAAAACAACTCAAAAAATTAAAATTAAAGAAAAAGAGGAAAAAAAATTTCTATTGAAGTTAAAGAATATTTAGTCTCTCTAGCATTCTTTTAAATCATTTAATTTTCTTTTCAAGCACACCAAAACCCTACAAGTTGTTATAGCTAATTCCTTTGAATAATATTTGCAACTGCAAATTTATTATAAATCATTACTTACTTATTTGTTACAGCACAAATTACCTAATATCAATCTGTCAATGTGACCATATTGTTAAATAATATTTCTGATCACTTCTTTTTACTAATGCCTTAGAGAGAAACCTCTACATCACTATTTAAATAAATCCTATAAATGTACACTACCGGTCATAATTATTAGGCCACCTCAGTTTTTTAATATAAATTATGTATTTCATACTATTTTTAGTATTTGTTGCCAAGTGGATAATTTTCAGATAAAAATTGAATGGTCCTTTTGTTATTATTACTTTGCAAAATTTTATAAGGCAGCCAGGAAGCCTTTGCTTTGACCAGCCAATAAGAAGAAGCTAGCATGGGGAAGAGAGCACAAAGACTGGACACCAGAACAGTTCACATGTTATTGTACAGTATAAACAAAAGAACCATTCTGTTTTCATTTAGAATTATCCACTTGGCAATAAATACTAAAAATAGTATGAAATACATCATTTTTTTTTTTTTAAACTGGGGTGGTCTAATAATTATGGCCGGTAGTGTATATTTCTTAGATTCATGAGGATATTTAGATTGTATATTTCAAACATTTTAAAAAACACAATTCTAATGATCTTCCCAATTCCTGGTCATCTTATTCCTGTCTCCATTTCTTGATTAACTTTATTTTTTTAATCATATCACCCCAAGCAAGGCGAGACTGCCACTAATGTGCAAAGAATAAAAAAGTTGAAATCAGAGAGATAACATTTGATGTTGCAATTAAACTCTTGGAGATTGTAACTATTAGGGAAGAAAGTAAAGGGTAGAGAGTTTGACAGGTATGAAATGCAAGAAAAGAAACTGTTATACATTGTATGAGGGTGACTCTAAAAGTAATGCATAATAAAATTCATGTTAGCTCACAATATCAAAAATAAATGTTTGTCAATATGTCAAAAGTTGATCTTTCTACCAATAACCTATATATTTTTCCTGCAGTCTGGCAAAATGGTATCTGATATGAAAATGTAAAAATGAAAAACAAATTACAACATTATTTACATGTAGTCTATTGCATCACCCGATTTGATTTTTATCATTTATTAAATTTTTTTTATTATTTCAAAATATAAAGCCAGTGTCAAATTAATCCTTGATTTTTTAAAGAGTTACTCTGCTTTTATTTACAAATATCAAGTTTGAAACTGCATGCTATAACAAATTGGAAAGAAAATGTCTAACATTGGTAATATGTAGATATCAATGGCATAAGCAGAGTTTTAAATTGGACATTTATAAATAAAAGATAACTCTTTAAGAAGTCAGGGACAGATTTGACACGATAATTATATTATGAATAAAACGTACGCCCACCCACCCGCACTCCTTCTGAAATGATAAAAAATTCTAAATTCTCACAAATGTTGAGGTTAAAGCAAGGGCTAATCTACAAAAATCATTAGAAAATAAATTTTTACAAGCATAATAGTTATTTAAATTAGTATGAAGAAATATATTACTTGAAACATTTTTAATAATATTTTAAGAAGCATTTAAAATTGTAAAATCTATATACCTATAAGAATAACAATTTTGTGTATTTATGTAGCAAATGTTCTTTAAGGTAAATATTATTAAAAACAGACATTTTGTGTCAATTTTATTGATCATCTTTTCCAAATATAAGCCTTTTCAGAAAGGAGGAAATTCCCTCAAAAATTGTCTTAAGTACATCGTGGAAGAAATGTTCAATAAATATGGTCCAAGTTTTTAACTTAAGTCATCAATGGGGTAAGTAGAGACAATCAGTGAATTTCAAAAGACTAATGTGTAGTAATGTAGGTAAAGGGTGTTGGGAGGTTAAGTGAGTTGTGACATGTTTTTAAAATACATTTGAGGATCTTGCCCTTAAGTTATAATTGTTTTTATTTATTGATGGTTGTTTTTGTTATTGCTTTAAGGATCATAAATTTGTTTTTGCTATTTGATTTTGCTAATATTTTAGTATTATTTGTGAGTAGCTCTCTAATGTTGTTATGGTCATTATGCTACTCATTACTGTGTTGTCTGATAGGTGAGTCTCTATAAGAGTGTGATTGTGGTATATCCTATATTTTTATTTTAAATACAGTATTACATTAAGTGAAAATACCTGTAGTAGTAGTGACAATTCTTTGAGGATTTGTGATTTGCATTGCAGTCAAATTTGTCGGGGGCATCACTGCAGCTGTTCCTACAGTTGTCTGTAATGTTGCTGAAGCTGCTTGTCCTGGAGTTGCTGATTGTGATGCACCCTGAGGGGTGGCAGCAACCACTTGAGCAGCCACCTGAGTAGCTGATACTGGAGTAAGGTCTTGCACAGTCAAAGAAATTGGTTGTCGCTGAGCTGGTCGTACTGCAGGACTTAAACTGACACTCATAGGCTGACAAAGAAAGAATACATTTTATTCCAAAAATTTATTTAAAATTAGAATATAATACTACACAATATGTATAAACATAAATGTCTTTACAGCAAACCCACTTTATGTACATCTTTTCTTTTCAATATATTTTACTGCAGCCAATTTAATTTTTTCCTCTATAATTTTTTTATTCTATGCATTCAAGCCTATTACAAATTGTCTTTTTCTAAGCATTATCTATATTTGAAATATTACAAAAATCTTTCTTTTTAGAAAAATGTAAGTTGCAATAAAATTCTTAAAACCAATTAATAAGCACAATATTTCAATTGTCATCACTATATATTTGCTAGGTTATTGTATAAAAAACTACTACTGTAATAATATATTTTTGTAAAAATTTTAAATATTCGTTTTTTTTTTAGATCTAGATACTTGTATGTTTTAGTCCTGAAAATTCAGTTTCATTTTAACTCTGATGTTTTATATCGATCTCAGTCTTGCATAGTATCTTTGTGCATTAAATGATTTATTTAGAAAAATGTCATATCTGTCACCATTTTCATGAAAGCAATTATAATCAGTTCTACTATAGAACTATTTAATAAATATATGATATTCAACTTAAAATTTAAAATTAAAGTATATCCAAATAACTATATTTAATTATTATTTATAAAACATTGATATTTTCTAAAAGGTGAAAATTATTTTACAATCTATTAGATTATTAATATGTGAAAAAAATTGTACTAAACTATTAAAAAAGTACACAAGTCATAAAACCTGTGAAATAAAGTGCATATATTCTATATTTTTTTTTTTTTTAATCATATCACCCCGAGCAAGGCAATAACGCCACTGATGTGCAGGGGGCTACATAGAAGTGAAAAGATTGGAAAACAGAAAACCGGAAACCGCATCCTAAACAGGAAACAAGGGATGAGCCTCTTCACCTGTTCAATAGACGTGGGTGGAGTGTGAACCGGGCGATAGTTTAGTCTAACTACTCCAATTAAAGTCTAAATTTAATGAAGATTACACAAATGTCAAGTTAAGGAAAATATATTTGTGCAGTGCTGCATGAAAAAATAATGTGTATAAAGAAGTTTCAGAGAATATTTTTGTCCATTTTACAAAACATCATATAAACACACACACACCATGGCTAACTGCAAGGCAAGGTATATTAGAGGATAAGAAAACAAACAAATCCATGCAGAGTACTTACTCAAATATTAAGATAAGGGAGGCCATTCTGATTAATTATTCAGAAAGCCGAATAAAACAACACCACAATATATTTTAACAATACTTCATGAATTGTATCTTCTTGTATACAATATTCAATTTTTCTAATTACAGTACAAGATAGGATGGACAATTATCTTCCTTAATAACCAAATACATTGCAAATTTCATTAAAAACTTTATGCAACAGTGTGAGAGTATAATAATGGGTTTATCTAAATTTAAACTTACAAAATTAGTCCATTTTACAGCATGTATTTTTACTTGAATTTTAAAAAGACTATTTTTATATAAGAATTTATTGCACACACCCATAGAGTTCAAATTTACAGCAAAATAGGATCACAACAAATGTGGTAAAAGACTGCAACATTAATATTTTCATGTAATTTTCATGAACATAGAATGAGTTTTCTATTCTATTTATTGAAATTATTGAGGACTATTAATCACTCACTCAGTAAAATGAATTAGAGCACTCTGGCTATTGGGTGCGTATGATGATAATATACGCGCTAAAAGGTTTGCCTTCTTCCACCGAACACCCATAGCCCAGAGGTAGAATCGCCGACTGACGCCAATTCGGTCAGGTTTCAATCCTGGGTTAAAAAGCAATTGGAGTCTAACTGTACTGATGAGCTGTGATACAGCGAAACAGATCTGTCTGCGGATGACAATATATATATGTACTTAAACACACTTGATTAAAAAGAACTAACAAGGTCCGTATGTTTAATTTTTTATTGTACTTTTTTCAATTTTCAGATAAGGTGTTAAATATTGTGCCCAAAGTTGTGGATAAACTCTCCAAGGTTCATATTTTGTTGTTTTTGCTTTAGTACTTTCAACTTTCGCAGTCATTATCAAGAACCAATGTAGTTACTGTGTAATAGTTAGAATTCCTTTGTTTAAAATGGTTTAATGTGACATCATGTGTAAATGCTATTAGGAATAAGGCAGTACAAAAATCAATACAATTTATTCATATTATTAATTAATTTCTTCATTTTGAATACTAATTAATACGTGCAAATGCACTTCAAGATACCATCTTCTGTGGTGAATATTTAATGTGGGCTGTTTATTTTATATAATAATAATTTCTAGAGTTTCAAGATTTCATTGCAACTGGTGCTATAGAGTATTTTGGTGATGTCAACTAATATTTGTTTTATAATGATAGTTACATTTTGGTCGTTCATGATGTGTTGGTGAATATAGACACAAACAGCACTAACTCTCAACAGGTGACAAACTAATCTATGAGAGAATGTAGTAAACGTGTGCCCAATTTAAGCATTTCATGTTGATTTTTATTGGTAGTAGTATTGAAGATGCAACCCAGATTAAATAAGATATCATTAATCACAGAATCTTGAAGTGCATATGATAAAATTAAAGTGCATAAATATTAATTAGTATTAAAATTAACAAATAAAATTAATAAATCCCATTCTTTTTGTATTGCCTCATTCCCAATAACATTTACACATAACGTCACATTAGATCATTTCAAACAAGAATTCTAACTACCACACAGACACCATGTCAGTTCTTGATAATGATTGCAAAAGTCAAATATGCTTGAACAATAACAAAATAAGAACTTTGGACAGTTTATCTATAACTTAACAAAATGCACAAGACCTTATCCAAAAAAAAATATAACAAATAAATTTAACAGATAAACCCTCTTAGTCTTTTTAATCAAACTTGCTTGGATGAATACTTTCCCCCTAACTATACCCTGATTGAGCACTCTGGAATGGTAGATTTTGAAAAAACAGTAGCTACTCTAGCATCTACGCATTGTTCATTCAGTAATGAATTAGAACACTCTCAGCTAATGGCGTATATCTTATCACATGCTAAAAGTCTGCCAACTTCTGCTGAGCGCCCATAGCTCAGGGGTAGAATCAATGACATGTCAATTCAGTCAGATTTCAATGCTGGCTAAAAGCAATTGGATGTCTAACCATACTGATGAGCTGTGATACAGCAAAACAGATCTAGCTGCAGACGACTATATATATATATATATATATATATATATATATATATACTGTTATAGATGAGAGGCAATGAATGTCTATTATGTTTAATGATGAGCCATTTTAAACATTGTATTTTGGCTTTAATTTCAGGTAAAAATAAAGACAAAAATTCTCCAACATTTGGATAATTTTTTATTAAGTTGGTTCTAAGCTTTCGGCGCACATGAGCCATCTTCAGAGAAGTTACAAGGACGTTAACATAAAAACATCCACTATCAGCGATGATTTTATCTTGTGTTGACATAAAACTTTGCTAAGCAATGATAAGTTACCAAAAATAGCAAATGCAGTTTGTAAATTTGTAATGTGGTTTTATGACATCACACAGCGTGAGAGCTTGAAATGATAACAGGACCATATATTTAAATGCAATGTAATGTTATGACCAGATTTAAACGTGATTTTATTACGTGTGGGTGGGTTGTTTGGATTTAATGTAGATGGTCTCCAATATCTGAAGGTTCTTTTTACTGTGTGTATGAGTGAGGATTATTGTATTGTTGACTAAAATCTGTCTGATATTATCTACATAAGTCTAGAAAATTATCTGCTGCTTCGATACATTATATATATATATTCATTTGTAAAGGAGTTATTATGCAACCTAGGTTTAACTGATTTTATTTATATGTATTTATTCAAGGAATATTGCTTAAAAAGAAAAAGAAAAAAAGCAACTATATTCAGATAAATTGTTAAAAAGTTATTACAAAATATTACTATTAAATAAATATAAGAAATAAAAATCATAGAATTTGTAAAAACATTTTTACTACTTTGTAACCTATGAGTGTGTAACAATATGCAAAATATTTAAATTTATACATGTAAGTGAGAAATAGTAAAAATAGTTCATTTTAATTGTATTATAGGTTTTATCAACAATAATGAAAGGCAAGTAAACATGCTTATATGTTTGGTCTCTTATTAAAACCTTTCTTCATTGCACTTATTCTATAGTTACTAAGTCTTTTACACCTGAACAAATGAAAAAGTATTGATTGTTAATTATATCTGCTTGTTTACCTCTAACTGATAAATTAACTCTTGAAAAGATAGTATTGTATGCAAAATAAATAAAAGACTACTGTAGGCAAAAATAAATAAAAGACAGTATTGTATGCAAAATAAATAAAAGACAGTATTGTATGTAAAATAAATAAAAAGCTGTTCAAATACATAGATTTCTCATTCAAAAATTATGTTGGGTTAAAATTTATGCAGTATTACAAAAGTTTTTCAATTCTCTTTTGTTGTATATTTTAATAACCAAAAATAATGCTACTGCTCATGAATAAAACATAACACAAGAACAACAGAAAATATACCAGCATTTTTTTTTTTTTTGGAGAACTACATTTACTTTAAACTGACAAAAAAGAAATCTTAATACAAACATTAGAAATAAAAAGAACTTTTTAAAAATTAAATTAGTTTTGTTCTAATTGAAAAATTCTGTCTGCATAAGATTTTCAATTAATTTTAATTATTTGATTGTGTCAAAAATAGAAAACTCACAACTGTAGTGACTTGGGGAGAATTTGTGTGGCCCTGAGAAACATGCTTGTTGATAGCAGCAAAGGAATTTGAAGATATGGTGCCTCCTGTGGTGTTGATGAGAATGTTTCTCGGATTTCCTTTGGTACATGAGATAGGCACAGCTTTTAAACTTGATCTCCCTCCTACAGCATCTGTTTTCTGTAACAATCCAGTCTGCTGTGCAGACAATAAGCTTAGTATCAAAGCATAGGAAAATGTATACATACGGATGGAGATTATATACACACACACACACACATTATATGCAAACAAAACATATATATCCAGATGAAGAGAACTAAAAGGTTTAGAATCTAGAGTTCTCTAGCATTTACTTTTTAAAAAAGTGCTCAATACAACATAAATTGTAGAGTGTAATATAATTATAATTAAATTTGTTTTTTATTTAAAATTAATTTAATTTACATTGGAACATGGAAATTTCTATGTTTCAAGATTTAAAGCTTTCATCTCATCATCAGACAATATTTGACTTACTTTGGTGAAAAATGTAAATCATTTTCACTAAAGTAAGTCGAACATTGCCAAATGATGAGATGAAAGCTTTAAATATCAAAACATAGAAATTTCCAAGTTGTAATGTAAATTATTTTAAACAAAAAACAAATTATATATATATATATATATATATATATATATATATATACACACAAGCAAAACACATACATACAACACATTCAATTTGTATAAATTTAACAAAAAAGACAAAAAAGGAAGAGGAAAAAACACAAAGTGCTCAAAAAAAAAAAGAATTGTTTAATATGGGATGTTTATAAAAATATGCTCAAAAAAATCAAATTTCCTTATTGATCATATAGGAAAACATAAAACATTCTTTTTCAATCAATGAAGCAGTAAATAGTTGGCATCAGCCTATCTTTTCAATTTTATTTAGAAAGAAAAAAAAAAAATTTCCAAATTTTTGTTTGTTAATTATCAAGCAATTTAGTAAAAATTTAACATTTGCTGTTATGAAATAGTCCAGTAGTTAAATTCAAGTCTCTTATAATATGCTATTAACTGAGACCAAAGAAAATTTATTTAGTATCTAATAATGGCTGGCTACGACTCATTTTCCAGGGTGGCTAGTCAGCCTATTACTTATGCCTGCTCAAGCCATAATACACAACTGTAGTTTATACTGCAACTATGTTGAGCATGACTCTAGCTACAGTTTCTGGGTGAGAATACATAATCTAGTGCTATCAATTTCTTGAACACTAGTAAGGTTAAACTCGTAGCCATCATTACTTGTTACTGTGCTAGCATTACTAGTGAAGGCTTCTGAATGATCTTGTCTATCAAATTTTACTCCCACGGCTTGGATAAATATGTGGCCTGGGTTTTCAAGCACTCTCCAAGGGTGCCACATGCTGGGATAACCTACTCTGGTTGATAATATCTTGACGAGCAAATAGGCCATGTTGAGATTTGAATCCAAGTTTCATGGTTAGAGTGTGAATATTTTAGCCACTAAATCATTTTTAAAAGGATATCAATTATATAAACTTACTAAGATATAAAATCAAAATTATCCATGCTTTGCTAATATATTTCCATAATTACTCAAATTATAATAGTATTTAAAGCATATATTTAATTTTTAAATCAAATTTTAATAACTGGTCAGATAAATTGAGAGAAATGGTGGTATGTGTCATTCCTGTAAGAGGCGGTGGTGTGTGTCATTCCTGTAAGAGGCGGTGGTGTGTGTCATTCCTGTAAGAGGCGGTGGTGTGTGTCATTCCTGTAAGAGGCGGTGGTGTGTGTCATTCCTGTAGGCGTGTTCATTGTAAGAGGCGGTGGTGTGTGTCATTCTTGTAAGAAGCGGTGGTGTGTGTCATTCTTGTAAGAGGCAATGGTATGTGTCATTCTTGTAAGAGGCAATGGTATGTGTCATTCCTGTAAGAGGCAATGGTATGTGTCATTCCTGTAAGAGGCGATGGTATTGTCATTCTTGCTTAAGGATGAAATCTATATTCAAAGATCAATTATATGATGTTTGCAAAATAGTATAACATGTTTTTTTACTAATATTTAAAGTTCTAAGAGCTGGGATTTATATAATTATCATTGGTATACATAGAGCAGCATTATCATATAGAGTAATAACTAATATTTGATCTAACACATACTTAAGGTATAAAGTTAAAAGTAGTGTAAGCATTAATCAACAATTTCTTTATTAAAAATAAATGAATAATTTTTGTAAAAAGGATTCAAACTGAAGTGCCAAAAAAATTAGACAGAACTATACTAGCTGGTTCCACCTTCCCCTACTTGCAGAAATGGACTCAACAGGATAATATATGCATAGTGTAATAAGAAAAGAGGTAGCACAGCTGTAGAAACCATGGGATACAGAAAGATTGTTACAGTCAGAAATACAGTGCACACTATTTCTTGGGTTTTGTTGGGTTAAAGTAGCAAAGATATATAATCGATATATGAATTTCAGACAGATTTTAGTGGCATGTGAAAACTGATAACTCATAAAGGATATAAAAAGTTCACCAGAGATTGACAAGGGTGAACCTTACACTAAATCACATGCCAAGTTAGTACATTAACTCATAAGTATGTACAAGATAAATTGTATTCTGTAACAAGGTGATGACATTGTTTGAAGTTTTATTGGGATATGAAAATTGCAAAAGGTGACTTCCAGCAGTGAAAGGGTTGAGCTAAGAAAAATGTTAAAGAATGGATCAACAGAAAGTTAAAATAAAGAAAAAACAGTTTAAAAAATTGACCACAGCCATAAAATGAAGATTAGAGAGGACATCAGAATCACTTAAAACTAAGGTTATGAGTTTACACTGTACAGCTAAACCCAAAGGTCAAACATTTATTGGATTGGAATGTTTCAGCTTGGTTAGCAAGCTAAAAGCATATTTGTCTTCACGATTTAGCAGGAAATATATTAATTAAAAATTTCACCTTCTCTAATGTACTGAAATAACATATTCAACAGTTATAAAATTGAGAGATGTTAGTATAACTTTGGTTGGGAAAATTATTATATTCCAAGATAAACTGTGCTATTGGTTTACATCCTCTTTAAATTTTTTTTTTTAGCCTTAGAAGTCAATGGATGTTGACAGGTAGTTGGGTCATGGAAATAAAATGAAAGTTCAGACTCATAACAAGAGAAATTTCACATCTCAAGAACACATAGAAGGTTAAATGATATATTTGATTCTTTATATAAATCAGTGGTGGCAAGCAGCAGGAGCAGTGCAAAAGATGGAGTTCCAGTAGTTCATACCAGTGATAGAACCAGAAAGCTAGAGAGAGATTTAAAAAAGTGATCCAGTTATTTGTAGCAGTTACCAAGAAAGTTAAATTTCATTCATCAGGGGTAGTCAAAGTTGGTAGCATAAGAGAGGGTTTGAGCTTATTTTGTTTTACAGTATATCAATTTCAATCAGTTATTTAATGATGACAAGATTTTTAGAATATAATCATGAATAGAATATGTATTCTTGTAAAAAATCAATTTGTAGATCAGGCTTCATTGACACATTTTTATAAAGAGTGTTTGTAAAGAGTCTAGTTTCATTGATGCAAGCTTTTCAGATATACAGTTAATAAAGTAAATTTCATTGACATTCTTATTTGGTTTATATTTTTTTTATATAGTCTCACTGTTTTAAGAAATAATATTTTGGAACCCATTTCTGCTTTTTAGAAGAACCATACATGTATTTATATAATAGTATTTTTGTCAAGAGAACAAGGTCTGAATATTTAATATGTTCAATAGTTTCCCATATTTAGCAGACTGGTTGATCTTCCTTGTTTAACAAGTACAAGTGGGTTATTCTCATAGTGGAAGTCAGCCATCAGTAGTAACAGTTGGTAGCAGACAGTTTTGTGAAACAAAAAAAAAAAAATCACGTTTTTTTTGGGGGGTTTTTTTTAATCGTGTCACCCCAAGCAAAGCGGTAATGCCACTGATGTGCAAGGGGCTACATAAGAATAAAAAGATTAAGTAGAAGAGAGTGAAGAGGAAGACAAACCAGTTAGAAAGGAGCAAGAGAAGGATGGAAATACAGGTGTGATGACAGTTGCAAAGGTGGAGAGAAAGGAAAGGATATATGGGGTGGTGAAAGAACTAGAGTCAAGTGGTTAAAAGATGAGTATTGACATTGCATTTAAATTCCTAGAAGTTGTAGCCGTCAGGAAAGCAAGAATATGGAAGCGAGTTCCACAGGCGGGAAGTGCAAGAGAAGAAGCTGCAGGAGTAGAATTGTCGTCTGCATTTGGTTGATCTAACTGTGAATGGGTGGGACCCAGTTGCCAATCTGGTTGCACGAGTAAACACCTGTTGCAGAGGACCAAATATTAAAATTTAATGGTTGTAAGAACTCCTTTAAAATGATTATAGTCAAAAGTAAATATAACCAAACAGACATGCCTCGGTTTTAAATACTCTTGCACTAAAAAGACTGTATGAAGTCATCTAAAGTTTTAGTACTTTGAGATTCTTTTTATTAACTCTCCTGTGTTTACCAATAAACAAAATTCTTTTAATCAAATTCTGGTATTGGTCATTAGAGTAAATTTGCATCATTAGATTTTCAGTGAAGCAGCAAACAGAAAACCATAGCTTAACAATATTCTTGTTAGGTAAACAACAATGCCACTAGATGATACAATCTTAATGGATGTGGCAGTAAAAGATTGATTGAGAATGTCAAAGGCAAAAAGTAACTTGCACACCAATATCAAATATCATCCCAGTCAAGTATCCATTTATATATGGTGCTATGACATCAAGACAGTGACCCTAAGGAATCACACCTATTTATAATCAAATAGGGTTTTATATTTATCAAACAGCAAGTACTATTATTGACACCACTTCATCAGTTACTGTGCCTCATCTGAGTCAAGAAACATGGACTGTGAAAGAGTGGTAGCACGTCACCGGTTCATATTTTCATCTTTTTGGGGTAAACAATTGAGTTTGTGTGTGGAGGAGACCACATGAATATGGATCTAGCAAGGTGTAATACAAGCTGTTGTTCTGTAACGGTGTTTGGGGCATTCTATTGGAGTTCAAAAGCACCTTAGTGAAATTGGTATCTTCTTTAACAAATGTGACATAACACAAATCTTGTGGTTGGCTGTTTTTTGCACATATCCCTTATATGTGCCATATTTCCGCATCATGCACAAGTAACATAAAATTTCCAGGGACCCTTATTGGAACAGGAGGTCAGGTTTAGACTAAAGATAGAGTTCTACTGGAAAGTTGGAATGTAGACCATTATATTGGTTAAGAGATGGTATACTTGGGATCAACCTTTTTTTTGGAAGTTGGCTATGCTATGCAAGTTTTGTTTTCATCTTGGTTGATTTAATGTTTGTTTTGGTTGGTTTAGTGGATTAGTATGTAGTGAAAAAGACACATACACAAATAACCTGGATTGACTTACCCAGACACCCATGTATTCTGTGTGTTTGTGTGTGTGCTTTCTTTGTTTATTCTTTGTATTATTGAAAAAGGACACAAGTGTGTCTAAAAATACTGGATTTAAAATCCTTTGTGCATCAATTTAATCAAAAGGCTAATATATAATAAATATCATCAATTTTATTACCAATACTGTTTTCATCTTGTTGGCTTTTTATTCCTGAAATTTTATTTATTGATTATATATATATATATATATATATATATATATATATATATATAATTCAAACTTTAAAATCCTTCTCTTTGTGTTTCAATTTAGTCAAAAGGCTAATATATAATAAGTATCATCAATTTTATTGCCAATACTGTTATTTTGTTGGCTTTTTATTCCTCAAATTTTATTAACTCACCTATTAAATCTGCATATTATAAGCAGCACATGGGAACCATCTTTCATTTTAATCATATATATTAGTGTGTATGCGTGTGTTTGGGCAGCAATTCCTCTTTTATACATGTTTTGTTAAAGATGACAGACAAAGTACAGAGATTAATCTTTTTATTTATTTTTTCTTGAGTTTGTAGAAGTGTTTTCTTTTCTGAATACAAATTGTGTAAAAACTGTCCAAAAGTTCTGCATAATTAATAAAAAAATTTTAATTAAATACATTGGTTTATGTATGTGTCTCAAGTTATAGGAATGTTTTATTTTCTGAATACAGTCAGCATGTTGTGGCCATATTCATAATTAATGTTAAGTGTTGGCCTTTTCTTTTTATTATTTAGGGCTTCTATTATTTTTAACTTTTTTTTTTTATATGTAGATGAAGCTATTATACTTGTATTTTCTACTAGTATGCTTCAGATGGAATCTGGAAGGATTTTGTGTGTGTTTAAATGAGTCCTAATAGAGTTATGGTTGGGTAGGTGTAACATAAGTAGTCTACAAAGGCATGTAATAGTGTAACCAATATAATTATTTATGAGTTTGATTTGATAAGGAAAACAGTTCCTTAAGGAGCATTTGATCTTGTAAATTATGTTGGTTCTTTGTAGTTTTGATTTTGTGGGTACATTGTTATTTTTGATGATATGATTAGCTACTCAAAATTTTTTGTTTAGGTTGACTGGGGTTGTGTATTTCTTTATATTTCTAAGAGAAAATTTATCTCTTAGTTGTCTTTAACAATATATATATATAATTAAAAAAACAAAAAAATGACAGCTGAAAAATGTAAAGAGACAATATGAAGTTAATAATGAAGTCAACTGGTTAAGGCTATTAGTAATAAACAAGTGTTGGTATATTATATATTATGGAAATTAATGAATTTTAACAAAACTTGGTTATAAACTTGGTTATTTATATATAAAATATATGTAAAACATAAGAAATGAGTACTAAGCATACAAATGAAAAATAAAATATGAAGAAAATGTTTTGGTTAATTATGAAATAAATTTGTGAAGGTTGCAAAGCTTAAAAATTTAATATCTTGCTGACTTATTTAAAATACAAATATATTTAGAAGAAAATATTCTAAAGAAGTCCATCAATTGAAAAAGCCTGAAAAACAGCACATTTTTGAAGTTTCAGAAATTATACTGCAAGTCAACTAATTAAAATAAGTAATTTAAACAGAATATGAATTTTAAATTCATTATAAACACTCTGTATAAAGTTATAAGTATACATAAATATTTACACTAGTTAAAATAAAAAAGGTAAACCAAAAAAAAAAACTAATTGTATAGTAGAATTTCAGAAATTCTTAAAAGAAATTTATAATTGGTAACATTTCTGAAGAATATACTAAAACACTAATATACAAAAGGGGAAAAATATTAACATGAACATGTTTATGTGTAGAGTTCAAGAATTAAAAGTATAAAGTAGAGAACTTTAGAAAGAGATTTTCATAAACTTTCAAAATTATTTACAGTAAAAAAAAAAATTGAAACTCTCTTAGAAATAAAAGCATATTTAATACTATCAGAAAAAAAAACTCCACTTCTGTTAAAAATTAGTGATGCATTTAGAAAATCAGTTTTAAAATGAAGCTAATCTTAAATTAAAATTAATGAAAATCTTAAAAATACTAAAAGAAATAAATCTTTAAATGACCACCAGGAAAATCTCTTGAAAATATAGTCTTTCAAAAGAAGAAAAATCTATTTTAACATACTTATGAATTCTTATATTACTCCATTTTCATTGCTTTTAACTCGAATTTCATTTGATTATGGACGAAAATACCTATTGGTAGGAAGTTAAACTCTTGAAAAGTTAACTTCTGAACAGCAGTTTAAAAACAATAATTAAGCTTGAAATTTATTTAATATGAATAAAAAAGATTTGTGTATAAATTTAATGTCAACTTGAAAAATTTTATGCACATAATTCCAAATGTCTAAATTGATAACTAATATTTAACAGTACCATTTATTATCAACTTGAAAGAAATATGAAAGTATTTCTATAAATTAGGAAATTCAATAAAAATAACATTGAATTTTTGAAGTTCTACTTCATTATCAGAAAATCAAAATTTTATATATATATATATATTTTTGTTATTTATTTCATTAAACATTATTTGTAATGGATACTCATATTTGAATAGATGCTCTGTTTTTATTATTAAACAGTATATTTATTTACTGAATATTTGAGAAATATTGTTAGAAAAATATGCACTCTCCTGCAAGATTCAAACTTGCGTCCCCTAGAGGAAACTGTTGTTTGATGTGATGTGTCTTGAGCACTCAACCATGTAGGACCTCCTGAACAAACAAAGCCAAAATAATGCTTTTGAGCATACGCTTCTCTTGATGTTCAAAATATACATATCTACTATGTTTTATATCCTGATGTAAACAAAAACAATTTTGCAGGGGAAATGGATTTGTGAACACACAAAAGCACTATTTGGGCTTTGTTTGATTAAGAGGTTATATATGCCTGAGCAGTAAAATCTAATGATGATTTATGCTAGAAGGTACAGGTTTGAATCCTGTTAGAGGTCACATATTTTACTAGCAATATTCCTTGAATATTCAGGCAAGTAATTGTAAATAAATATATATACTGTTTAATAATAAAAACAGAGCATCTACTAAAGAATGAATGTCCATTACAAATTGTGTTTTAACAAATAAATTAAAAATATGTTGGATTTCATATATATAAAATTTCAGATATAACTAAAATATATCTGTAAGACAATATGAAGGAAAGACCAAAAAAAAAAAACCCCTTATCTCTTTGTCCTCTGATAAATTTTATCAAAGTGAATGTTAGGATTTTATTTCACAACAAGTATTTATAAACAAAAGTTAAAATGGTGTTAGTTTTACAAAATTTTTAAATTCAAAAGATTCTTATAAATACTTATCAGGTTAAATTTACCAAGCCAACGTAACTGTAAAGATGTTCAAAAATTACAAGAAATGGTTTAATTCATAATCTCCTGTTATTCAAAATATATAATACATAAATTAAACTCAAATTAAAATAATTTATTTATTAATTACATAAAAAAATTAACATCATTTACTTTCATTTTGTTAGACATAAAATTATATCACTTAGCACCCTTCGTAATTTACTAAACTTTTCAATTAACTTAACAGCTATGAGGAACGCTTAAATTTAGCAATCTTGAAAAACATTTTTCCTTTTGTTTATAAATATTTGTTGCAAAATAAAATTCTTACATTAGCATCAATAAAGTCCATCAAAGGATAAAACACATCAGCTGAAATAAGTTTTTTTTTTTGTCTTTATTCATTTAAAAATATCTGCATGCCAATGAGAAAAGAAAGTTACAGAAAAATATATTCAAAAAGAAAAAAAAATGCATGTTAAGTTAAGCAATTAGACTTGTATTATTTTGCATAAATGAAATTAGAAACACTGAAGTGATATCTTCATATGAAGGTGGTTCTGTCAGTCTTCAAAAAAAAAAAAAAGCTAAGTTTACAACTAAATTTGTACAGTGAGCTTTAAACAATAATTAATTTTAACTTATAATCAATGAGAAAGTTTTAAGTAAACAAAAATGAACAGAAAGATGAAACTCGAATTAGGAAGATAGACTTAAAAGACAAAGGTACAAACACATTTGGTCATGACAGAGAATCTACTTTTGAGAAGCAATAAAATGCTTTAAGATAAAAATCAATAGATTCATAATGCATCCTATATTAGCTAAACATATATAACATCAATTTGATCTATGTAGTTCAGAAGTTACAATTTGACATTTAATGAAAGAATTTAATTAGTAAATCCTTATTTTATGTAAATTAATATACCCAAAGGAAAAATACACTTAGTATATCCATAAATTTAATTTATGAATCAAAAAGAGGGTTTACAGTGTTCATTAGAAAGATTAATCTGGATAGCTGTGAGCTCTGTTGATGTTTCATAGTCTGTATTCTAAATTAAAAAAAAAATTTTTTCTTGCTTGTAAACAAATTTAGCATATTGTATAATGTTTGCAACTAAGACAAAATTTCATTTCAGTAGTTCCGCAAATACTGTAATTGAAATTTGATATAAGACTCACAGTGAGAAGTGTATGATATATTTTATAATAGATACCTCCACTAAATTTTTTACTTTCTTTTTTAAGTTTAATTGAAAGCTAAATGATTAAATTTACTATTTCTAGTAAGCAAAATACTCTGGTGTATCTCAAACAGAAATTATATTGGTTGCTTTCATTAAAACAATTGAAATCAGCCATTTTGACACAATTGTAAACAAAAGTTAATTCTTGGTTTTAAAAATCTTCCACAAGTAAAATATACTTTTCTCAAACTTCATTTAAGAAATATTAGCTGAAGTATAATTAATCTAATTTGAAGTTTAAAACAACAGAAAAATGGATATTAGTAGCAATAATTATGTACTTCTGTTATTGCTCATCAATCATGTAACAAGTGCTGAAAGGTGTTGACAAATTTATTATTATTCTACAGACTATCTGTTAAAGCATAATTTAAGAAAATGACGAGAGAGTCCAATTTTTATATAATTTTTAAGTACTCAGTAATCTTAAAAATGATAGAAAATATTCTCTGTAATCTAATTTAAGGAATGTTGACTTTAAATTTACTATGATCATCACTTATTTTCTGATGTGTATTGTCTGCCATACTTTCATAAGTAGACATGGTATATAATATTTTATATATAAAAAATATTTTTACACTCTTGGTGCAAAATGACTTATATGAAGCTATTCAATTTTTGGTGGTAGTTTTTACATAATAACAATTTCACCTAACTGGATGAAATGCTGAATTTTAAGATTTATATATTATAAATTATTATAATTAAAATTTAAAAAAAAAATTAAAACAATTCTTGAAAAAATTTATTATTCAATAATTTTTTTTTTCTTAAGTCAATAGTGTCCTTAATAAATCTTATTTATAAAAGCAATTAAAAGCTTTTCTAATTAAATAATGTAATAGTTTTATTGCATTTTTTATTTTATGATTCAGAGCAGATTTCCTGGAAATGAGTAGTAGTTTGAAAAAAATAAACTGATGACTTACATTCTTTAAAGAGTACTGCTTTTAACTAATAAAAAACTTTTCAGGTGAAAATTTCATTTCCTGAAATTAAGTTGGGATGAAGTGTAACATATCTATGAAAAAAAAAAAAAAAATGCCCAGCTTTTCTAAAAGCAAAAATATTTTTAAAATAATTTCATTTATTTGTGAGTAAGTTCTGAAATTTTCATTTACATTCAACAATTATTTGATTTTTGAAAGAATTTGAAAATCAATGTGTTTTTCATAGGGAAAAAGTGCAAAAAGCACATATCGTAAATATGAACTCAACTGCTGAAGCAAAAAAAAAAAAAAAAAAAAAAAAAAAAAAAAACTATGCAAAATTTTGAATGTACTAACTTTTTTCATCAGGCTATGGTTTATTTTTTTTTCTTTGTAAAAGAAAAAAAAATGGAGGTACCTATTCTATCATATATTTTTAATCTGAAAGTAAAGTACCTTATCTTTAGGATGTATCCACAATCTTGGAAAATAATCTTTACAGCTGTATAATTTATATTAAGTTTTCATGAATAATTATAAAAATAAAGAAACTATATAAAAAACACATAATTCCTATACATTTAAGTTACATTCTACTTAACTGAAAGTAATTCTTAGTCAAAGAGATTTTCAAATTTAATTTGTATTAAAATTTTACATTTAAAAAACTTCTAAGTTGAGAATTCTAGTGTACGATTTACCAGAGAAAATCAGGTGATTTCATACCTCTTATCCCACACAACTCAAGGCCCAAAAGCCTTCATTTTATGTAAAACCATGGGTTTGACACATCAAAATTTATATGTGACAACTGAGTGAATGTACATCACTAGCTGATCTCCAATTTAAATTAGATTTGTTATATAGATGGATATTACCGTTTAAATTTTTTTTCTTATATTTTCTTTAATGATGCATTTTTACAACTGTATAAAGTATTTATTCAGTGTATTTTGTTCAAACTGCCACACTTTCACCTTGGATGTTGTTTTTATGCATTTTCTTAAAACAAAGAGCATTCAACAGAATTCATATTATAAAACAAAAATTTAAGTTTATAAACTGGATATATTTTTAGTTTAAATTTTGCACTCTCACATTTGTCCATAAAAACTTTAAAAAAATTTTTTTAAGTGTTCAGTTTTCCTTTTAATGGTCATTCATATTATTTACATTCATGGCTAGCAATATTTTCTCAAATTTTTTGAAATTTAGGACTTAGATAAAATATCATTTTAAAGTGATGATGATGGAGTGTTCCTGAAATATTAACAATAACAGAGACTTACAAAAAAATTCAAACTGCAAGTCATCATTAAAGAGGGACATTACAAGTCTTTTTTAGTCAGTTCCAATAAATGTATTTTTATTCATTTCATTTTTTTTTTTTAGTTTGAAGATAAATGAATTTAAATTTTTATAATAAGCATTTGTTTGAAGGATTGACCAATGATTGATTTTATGAAACAATTTTTCTTTAAATTTCTGAAAGGAGGCATTTGTATTATTCATAATTATTATTAACCAGTTACTGGTCAGAATTAAATCAGACCAGTAGAGAGTTGTATTAAAAAGTGCTCTCTACATATATAATGTAGAGCTTTTAAATATTTTCATTTGAAGATAATTCAATTACACAACCTTGGTTTCTACCTTTCGGTATCTTCAGGCATTTTACATCAACTGATTTTCCAATGTTTTTTTCGAAAGCATAACAGGAGTTTCAGAATACACAACTGGAAGTTTAGGCCTTCTTAATATGTGTCAAGTTATATCAGGGTCTTTGCCATTTTTCTTTTAATTTCCAAGTTAACAATTAAAAATTTCACATTTCCCAAAATTAGATACATCTTTGACAAAAGGTGTTCATATTACAGTAAATTTGAATTTGTCATCCCAAAATTAGTAAAGTTTCAGGCATGTACTGCCAATGGATACTTTTCACAGCAAGTTCAGGATGACCAATTTTTGCTTTACTGTCAAATTGCAATTCTGGCTGTTTTTAAATGATCTAAATGAGTTTTTATTTTTTTTATTGATGTACTACTAAAAAGAATTATTTTTATCTAGTCTCAAGCCTGCATCTTCAGTGAACACAGTTGAAATTGGCTTCTGGCCCCAATAGCACACAAAATGGAAAATTTTCTAAGTTCTATCAACTTTGAATAGTCATAATTAAGCTACCAGGATACATTTGGTACTATATTTTTTGTTATTTTTTCAATATATTTAAGAACTTTTAATATAGGAATAGATCCTATATTAAAAGTTCTTAAATATATTGAAAATAAAATTTTACTTTGTGATATCTACTCTTAGTGAAAAACCTCTATTCATTTTACTGTTTCAATAAGTAAACATTTGTAAATATAACTACCTTAACTGTTCATGCCAAATATTTCAGAATATATTTTAAAAATTGTTGGCCACTCATAAAACTGACCAAACTGTTAGAAAAAAATGAATTGCAAATAAGATTTACGTCATATAAGATTAATATACAAATCTTTTCTCTATTAAATATTATTATTTCTTATAGAAACCAATAGCCAATACTATATATACACGCTCTCACACCCTGATTGAGCACTCTGGAAGAATGGTAGACTTTGAAAAACAGTAGCTACTCTGGCATGTATGCATCGCTCATTCAGAAAAAATGAATTAGATCACTTTAGCTATTGGGCGCGTATAATGATAATATATGCGCTACAAAGTCTGCCTTCTTCCACCGAACACCCATAGCCCAGAGGTAGAATTGCCAACTGTCAGTCAGGTTTCAATCCTGGGTTAAAAAGCAATTGGAGTCTAACTGTACTGATGAGCTGTGATACAGCGAAACAGATCTGTCTGTGGATGACTATATATATATTGCTAGGATGTGGTCTCAAGCCTTGGAATAGCAGCTGTTCTAGAGATGGTTCCTAAATAAAAACACTTGTGTACTTGAACTACCATAAGTGTCTAAGTTGGGTATCATGAAGAGCATCTGACCTTGTAAAACCTTGCCTTAAATCATTATGACAAATCCTGTCAGGCAGGATACATCTTGCTTGGTGCAAGATTAATTTTGGTCCTGCCTTAACAAAAAAACATAGGTAGATATGTAGAAGGGCTTATTTTCCAAGAAATCAGAAAAATGGTATGGCCTACTTGAAACAGAAATCAAAATTATGAAATGGATATTTCTCTTTTAACATTCAAATTTGTCAACAACAATTTTAATTTGTTATTATGTTTGCCTTTCCTAAACCAATGTCACCAACCTACATCAAAGGATAAAGTGTAATGTTTTAATACAACTCTTTCATCTACTGTCTTCCTTCAGTTTACAGTATTTAGGAACCTTGTTTTGCAAGTTGGCTTGATTTAATAAAAAATTAAAAAGATGGTGATAACAAGGGAGGAGGGGAACAAAACGTTTGTCTTCCTTTTATCATTTCTTTTTTCCTATCACACATTTAACACAATTTTAATAAAGTGATCAAATGTAGCTTTTTGTCTCAAAATGACTTTGTAGTGCTACTTTTCTGTGGGTCATGTCACTTTTATTTAACTCTTATTTAGGATTGTAGAATTCTTTGCAAGGGTTGTTCCAGAAACTGATTAAGTTAGATTAAAGGTTTGAAGTATGAGGTACAAAAACTTATCAAACTCTAATGAGTGGATACACCGGCCAGTAACATTTCTCATTTTCCTTTTATTTTCTTGTTTTAATAACATTTATATATTGTTACACTTTCTCACTATATATCATAATGAAGCAAAACAGAAATCTATACTGGAAAAAAAGACAAAAAAAAAACAAAAAACAACAGAATTAAGGAATATTTGAAACAAAATTGGGGTACGTTTGTGTGTGCATGTATGTATACAATTATACACAGTAGATATTTGTTTTTAATTATCAAGTGTCACAAACAAATAAAAATACTGAAACTCAAATCATTAAAATGTCTTAAACTACTAATTTCAATTTACTTATATTACTGTAAAGATTATAGCAGGTAATGGCAGTATAAAAAAAAGGTGTTTTTTTTATCATGCATACAAGTTTCAACAACAAATGTTCATTATTTCTCACTTCAAATGTATATATCTCTTTGTTTAGTGACCTGTGAAAATGTTATTCTTTTATGGAAAGATAAAGAGTTTTTCTTGTTTTATAATACTTTACCTTTTATTTTAAACAATTTGTTATTTAAATTAAAAAAATATTCATATATAAAAAAAATTAAATAAACCATTACAAAATGTTAGGAAAGTTATTTTAAAACTTACTTTAATGAAATAAACCTAAAATAAAATACAACAAACAATAATAATCTACTTTGAAACTGCCAAAAACATTTTTTTTTTTTTAAATAACATGGGCTTAAATTAAGCACTTATGTGACTGTCAATCTATGAGTGAACAACAATGATGAAAGTGAAAACTGAATACAAGGTGTCAACACCAAATAATTAAGAAGCTTGTACATTAAAAATATATAAATGAATTAAAAAGAATTTAAATTTAAAGAAAAAGTTAATTACAACCCTTTTGGCTACTATTATTTTGGTAGCCTGAAAGGAATTAGAGACAATTCATTTCATCACAGTTGAAAAATGGAAGTGAAGAGAAGGTTTGTCTATCAATATGTAAAACATCTGTGCAGAAAATTACTTCTTGGTAATTTTCTTTAATAAAAAAAAAAAAAAAAAAAAAACAGAATGAAAAAAGAACAATTTTTTCATTGACACATTATTTTAACTACCTTCACTCCCTCGGAAATGTTTATTATTTTAAAAAGCTATGATTAGAATTAGAATAAAACCTAAATATATGAAAGTGAATTTATACATTTTCTTTGTTCTTGAGAATTGACAATAAAAATAGCAAACACTTTATTATTAGATTGTTTATTTATACTATTATAATTATTTATTGGAATGGTTGGCAAAACATCAGCTAATTATCAATTGATTCAAATGGTAATCAATAAGAATTTCCTCACAGTTGGTTCACATATTTTAACAATTTAATAAATATTTATTGATTTATAAATAAAATAGTTTTCATATTTATTTCTTTATAAATTAGTAAATGAGAAAAAATATTGCATTTATTTTAATTGTATTAATTTTCAAATGCTGTAAATATAAAATTATCCTTGTAAATAATCTGATAAACAGTGGTTAATTTTGTTATAAATTCTCAAGAACAAAAAACAAAAATGTATAAATTCATTTTCTTAATGTTTAGGTTTTATTTCAATTCTAACCATCACTTTTTAAAACAATAAATACTGCTGAAGATTGAAGATAGTCAAAATAATAGCTGTGACAAGGGAAAAACTATCTTTGGATACTCCAATTTTTTTGCAGGACTGTGAGTCTAAGTTTGCTGAAACTTTTTTGTAGATCTTTCATTTGACCCATCATAAAAATAAACTATTTTTTGTCAAATTCCCTTCAATAAAAAAGATTCTTCATTTGATATGGAGGACATTTTTTATTGATTTTTAATCACAATTCATTGTGCCAGAAAGCAGTTAAAAAAAAAAAAAAGTCAGCTTTAATTTTTACATTTCTACATTATTAAAATATCCTCAGAGATGCTGATAGGTGCATGTCTTGCATACCTGACATATAAAACTCTTAAATAATGCAGTAACTTTTTTTCTGTGCATTCCAGGAGTGCAACTAAAGTTACTTGTGAAAAGTGATATATTGCACATATTCTTTCAAATACTTTTTACTAATTTTTCCTTCCTTTCACTTACTATTTCCTTCTTTCATTTAGTGTGGGTAGCATGAAATAGGCATCAACATTGCTTTGTCAAACACATTCTTGATTCATTTTTTAAAAATTTATTTGACATACCTGAACACATTTGCTAATAGTTGCTTTAAATATTATTTTTGTTTTAAATTTTATCAGTTTAATTGAAAAAAAAAAAACAATTGTTCTGTCAATTTAAAACTTGTCATAATTCTATTAAAATTTCTAAATTGAACTGGGATTAAGTATATTGTTTTTGTTTAGAATTTATGAATTTAAATAAAAAATGTTCTGTCAATTTAATTTTGCCTAATTAAAATTGTTTTTAAGGACAATGGTTAAAAAAAAATTAGTCTGTAGTTCTGTAGTTTAGCACAAAAATTTAAGACATTCTCCTGGAATTTCCCAAGGAAACACCCAAATGACCACATTAAAAACCTATCAGCATCACTGAATCATTATATAAAAAATATATCATGATTAAGATATATAAAATTTTTTTTTAAATTATCAAATTTTTAAAAATTACCCTTTTTCTAACATTGAAAAAAACAAAAAAAACAAAACAAAAAAAACAAAACCTAAATGCTTTATTTATGGTCATCTTATCAAATTCTACTTTAAAGTTAAAGATTACAGAGCTAGTTTTGCTAAATGACCATGTACTTTTGTTAACCACAAGATAACAAGTTATTAATTTCAATACACTATATTCTAATAAAGTAAAATCTTTAAAAAATGTTTATTATGTATGTTGTATTCAGTTTCTTATAGATAAATTTATTAATAAGTTAAACAAAGAACTGTGAAAACACTCATCAACTTATAAAAATCGAAAATCAACATATACCAATAATTAAAAAGACTGGTCAAATTGAGACACAAAAATCAAATTGAAATTTAGCAAAACCCAATATTCTGCAAAATTCCATAATCTTCCAGAAAATGTTTGACAGGAAAAGGCTAAAAACAAAGAATTTATATTATGGTATCAATAAGTGACTTTTAAATACTACAAATTGGCTAAAATATATATATATATATACACAGGATATAATAAAACTGTTAAAAATATCAAAGCAAATTGAAAATTTTAGAGAAGATTTTATTTATAGATGTTTAACTTAATAAAATATTTCCTAATAGCAACTTAAATTGATTAAATAAGATTGGTAAAATATCTGAGTTTTATGGAAGCCTTTAAAAAGTGTTTAGCTTAGAGAGAAAAGTCAATAAAAATCACATTTTTATAGAAGTCACATAAAATTCTTGAGACGAAGACAACACTAATACCAAAACTATTTATATATAAATTCCACACATGACAAACCCTCTAAACAGATTTGTTAATTACAACAAAAAGCACTATTGCTAAAAATAGAATATTGAGAAGTTTTTTTAAAGCAAGTAACGAGCAAGCAAGCAAGTAAAGAAAACAGATAGACCAAGTTATTGCATAAAAGAGAAAAAGAAAAACATTAGCCTTACCATAACTGTTCCAGAGACAGTGGAGACAGGACCAATTGATTGAAGCTGTTGAGCCTGGGCAGCTGCCACAGTGGGAGATACATGAGCAGGGTTAGCTGTGACAACCTGAGGTACCTGCTGCTGTTGCTGCTGCTGCTGAGTGACCGGAAGCTGCACCTGACCAGGCTGTAAAGTTCTGGCTGGTGGTAGCTGCTGGTCTGCAGACCCATGCTGCATAGTAAGAAAAATTTGATTACTTTGAATAAGGAACGTAGAAGATATTTGCAACATTCAAAACATTAATTTAAAACAGTGCTCAATATAAAAATAGAGGAATGAATATTTATTATAAATTATACTTTAGAACATGTACAAACCAAATACACACACATCTATATATATATATATATATATATATATATATATATATTTTCCATTTGTAAACAAGTTATTACATGACCCAGATTTACAAATGGAAAATATTAAAAAGTTCTACAATATAATGGTATAGGTGAAAAAGTGTAAGAAGCTGTGAATGTTTTGTTTAAAGTGTAGATTTATAATATTACTTGCCTTTTGTATAATACATTAAGTGTCCATAATGCTATTAGTGTTGTTACACGTGTTTTTAGTTCAAAGTTGACATCATTCAGGTGAATAAATTTGTGACCTTACATGTGTAACAATACAAATACCAATATGGACACTTAATGTCTTACACAAAAGGCAAGTAATATTAACAACAATGAATCTACACTTAAACAAAACATTTACAGCTTATCACACTTTTTCACACACACACACACACATATATATATATATATATATATATATATATATATATATATATATTGCCATGAATAAATGACACTGACATCACATTTTAACAGAAATATTTACCAAAATTACACAAAAAATATCCTGAAATGCTAAAGAGTAAATTTATTTAATAAAATCACCATTAGCTTCAACCATGCCATCCAAACAACTTCAAAATCTCCTGCAATGCTTCTGGACGGTATTCTTGTTTAAGTTGGGGAATGATGTCATAATCATTGACTTCAGTTCATTTTTGGAAGAAGTTTTTTTGATCTCTCGTTCAACTACACCTCACACATAAGAATCAAGGGGTTTCAGCCTAGGGAGTTACGTGGCCATATGTAAGGGGTGATGCAGTTGAAGAAATTATCTGACAGTCATGACTGGGTTCCCTTGCTTGTGTAGCATGATGTAGAAACATACTGCCAGACAGAGTCTTCCAGCAGCCACCCTCTTGACCCAGAGCAGCACTATCTCCTCAAGGCACTTAATGTAGGTCTCTGTGTTGAGTCTGAGGCTTTTTGGGAAGATGTATGAAGGCATAATGTTGTCATAATTAGTGATCACCATTAGAGTCATCTAACACTTTCTGAATCCTCTACATTGACACTCAAACACATTGAAATGTTTATATTGGAGCTTCAGGCACAAATTTCTGGCATAGTGAATTGTGTCAGGTTGCTCTTTTTTCTATAGGTAGTGTCCAACTGACCCTACTATACTGTGCAGTCGACAAATCAAAAACAAACACACACGTGCAAAATTACAAATATAAAATAGCGACAATTTACAATATATAAAATGATTTGTTTAAACATTATTTTTTATCGATATTTGTATTTAAGTAGATATTCTGTTTATAATCAAATAGTATTATATATTTATTTCTACCGGCCTGATTATTTACAATAAATTTTTGTTACAAAAATGTGTCATTTGGCAGGATTCAAACTTGCGACCCCTATCCACATAGGAGAAGCCACCATGTGATCTGGCACATCTTAGACCTCTCGACCACAAATGACGATCAGTCTAAACGATGTCAAATTAAGCCTATAACACAATTTTCGAATTCATCATAATAACCATCTAAGACGCACCAGATAGATCAATCTATCGCCCAGTTCACACTCCACCCATGTCTATTGAACAGGTTAATAGGCTCATCCCTTGTTCCCAGTTTAGGATGTGGTTTCCGGCCTTCTCTTTTCCAATCTTTTCACTATTACGTAGCCCCCTGCACATCAGTGGCATTACTGCCTTGCTCGGGGTGATACGATTAAAAAAAAAAAAAGATCACATGGTGGCTTCCTCTATGTAGATAGAAGTCGCAGGTTTAAATTCTGCCAAATGACACATTTTCGTAACAGAAATTTATCAAATAATTAAGCCAATAGAAATAAATATATAATACTGTTTGATTATGAACAGAATATCTACTTAAATACGAGTATCGATCAAGAATAATGTTCAAACAAATCATTTCAAATTGTTGGTTGTTTATAACCAATTTCGTTAATCTTTGCTAATTTCCATTATATATATATATATATATATATATATATATATATATATGAGAGAATAGAAAGTCATGAAGACTGAGAGAATAATCCAAAAGATTTTATCTAATTAATATAAAATATTATATTATCCAGAGCAATGCAATATAAAATTATTGAGAGGATATTATGTGTTGATTTTTCCTCTGAATATTTTATATTATATATATATATATATATATATATATAAAAACTATGGCTGGTGGCTAGCATCCAGGTATGCCTATGCCTATCTGCTAGGGCAGTTAACTAATCTCTGCTGAAAATTTGAGTTTATTCAGAGCCCAAAATTTCTAGGAGAGGGCATATCATTTGGCATGATCAACAGTTTCAACAAAGTTAGAATGACTAATGGTGTTGTGTGAGTACAACCATCAACAAACAATTCTATCAAGCCAATTTCACTCACACAGCTTGGGTAAATCCATGGGGCTTTTTCACATACTCTCAAAATGTGTCATACACTGGAACCAATAGTATCAAGAAGTAAACTTTTTGACAAATCAACTATAGTATGATGAGATTCAAACCTAGATTCTGTTGGTTGGAATGCAAATATTCTAACCACACACCTGTGTGTGTGTGTGTGTGTGTGTGTGTGTGAATAAAAATGAAAGGAAAATCTTTTTTACAGACACACTTTATCCTCTGATCAAATGTAAGGACTTTATTTTTCAACAAGTATTTATAAACGGAAGTAAAAACATTAATAGGCTTTTTAAATGCAAAATTTTTTGTCATAAAATCCATCAGAGGATGAAATGCATTACTAAATTATTAAATAAAAATTTTCCTTTTGTCTTTAGAAATATTGTCTTTTTAACAGATATATTTTCTGTTTATATTTGTAGTTATGTACAGACACAATTTTTATATATATATAGTACTGCACATAGAGTGTTAATAAAATAATTCTTAATGTAATATTACAACTAAAAAGTATATATTAAATCAGCACTTGAAGATTGCATTGTGCATGAAGCTATAAGTCATACTAAAAAATGCATATATATATATATATATATATATAATGCCAATTCATTCCTATCTTGCGTTGATCACTCATTGGAGGATTTTACAGACTGAAAAAGTGAAAGTGGAGATCTACCACGTAATGGGTAGATATGCCAGTATATGTATGCAACGACTATATTATGTATGAAGTTAAGAGTGTCCTATTTTGCATTGTGTGATTGTAAATGTATTTTAATACAAATATTTCATGTGTATAAGAGTACACCTAGCTGTATGATTATATAAGGTTGTTTCATGTATATGGGTGCACCTAATTATATTATATTATATTATTCCGTATATGTAGGGGCACCCAAGGATAATTATAGTTACATGTATGATTATATGTATTTTGCATGTATATGGGTGCATCTAATTATAAGTATACGTCATGTATAAGACTACGCCTAATTATATGTTTTTTGTATATATGGGGTACCTGATTATATGTATGTTGGCGCTAATCTTGGCTTAAGGATGTAATCAACTGTACTCTCCTAAATTGATTGTACCCTCCTGTATTAATCAGTATACTCATGTATATACATGTTGATATTGAAATCCAGAGGATACATGCCAGTATATGCATATAACCGTTTGTTATGATGTATGGAATGTGAAATATACCACCTTGTTTAAGGAGAAATAAGTGGACATGTATGTGCATACATGTTTGCGTTGTTCTTTTATATACATGTATAAGTGTTTATAAGTGAGTATGTGGATGAAGAAAGGCGAGAATGCGCAGATATAAGAAATTGATATGTATATATATATAAATATGTATATTTATATATATATATATATATAAAATGTATTAAAAGTAGATTGCGACACTGATTTATATATATATATATATAATTTTAAATTTTAAGCTTTTCATGTTTAATTGGTTTTCTTTAATTTTTTATTTTAGCAGATATCTCTTGACTGGCATATTGCTAGTTCCTTTCTTTCTCTTTCGTCAGCCGTATATTAGTCTGTCGAATTTCTTCACCTCTGCCGTCCATAATTTGACTCTCATTGGCCATCTTGGTGTGACCAAAACTCAAAGACCCTCATGTCGTGTTGGAATTCTGTTTTGTTTGAAATATTCTTAAAGTAAGTCTTTTTTTTTCTGCCTAATTTTAACTTTTATGCTTTTCATGTTTAATTGGTTTTCTTTAATTTTTGATTTTAGAAGATATCTCTTGACTGGACTTTTACCAAGTTAAAACTTAGTAATCCACCACCATGTTTTTTTTTTTTTTCAATTGGAGTAGATAGATCTATCGCCCAGTTCACACTCCACCCATGTCTATTGAACAGGTTAAGAGGCTCATCCCTTGTTCCCTGTTTAGGATGTGGTTTCCAGCTTTATCTTTTCCAATCTTTTCACTATTATGTAGCCCCCTGCACATCAGTGGTGTTACCGCCTTGCTCGGGGTGATACGATTAAAAAAATAAATAAATAAATATATATATATACACACACACAGAGGCAGGGATGTATATATGTAGACAGATATATATGTGTATGTGTAGGTAAATATGTGAATATATGCATATTTTCTGAGTGTATATGAGATCTGTTACTATACTTGCATAAATATGTGTTAGTATAAATTTATATGTATATAGGTCTGCTCTTCATAAATATGTGAGTATGTGAATATAATAGTTACATGTCGATATAGATAGATGCATGTATGAGCGATACATTTGTATGTACACACACACACACACACACATATATATATATATATATATATATATAAGTATGAACATGCCTGTAGGAAAATGTATGTATGTGTGTGTAAGTATGCAAATATATGAGTATTTTTTTGAGTATATGTGAGATTTGTTAGTATACTTGCATAAATAGATGTTACTACTAATTATACATGTATAAATCTGGTCTTTATAAAAATATAAATGTAAGTGTGCAAATGCAATATTTATGTGAGTATAGATGGATGTGTATTTGTGAGTATATGTAAGTACACACAGACGCATTTGTATAGACTTGTATGTGGGTATAAACAAGTAGACATGATTGTGTTAATATGTAGAGTTGTATGTATATATGTATTCATGTAATTGTGAGTAGGCATGTAATGAGTTTATGGTAACTAAGGACAATGAACTCTCTTCGACCAGATAAGACTAAAGTTTCTGTTTTAAATCATATTACTTGTTTACCATTTCATTTTAAAGAAATGTTTATTCTGGGAAAATATTTATACTGAATGGAACAAATATAGTGTGGTCTGATGAAATGAGCCAATTTAGCTCATAGAAATGAATTATAATTTATAACCAATCTAAATGATGTATTGAGGTTTCCTTTACACACACACACACACAATTTATCAAAAAACAGTAAAATATTTAATGAAATCTGTAAAAATTTTTGACTATCACAGATACTACAATTTTTTCATTTTAAAATCTAGTTTTATTGAAAGTAACTATTCTGAAAAGAACAAAGAATATTGTTTCTCCTGTCAAAAGAAAGTGCTCAGTTTTTTATCTAATTTTAAATTATCAACTTACTGTTGCAACTTGACTTTGTTTCTTTTCTCGCAGTATCCTTTCAGCACGGTTGGTCGCTACGTCAATTGGATTCAATGGCTGCTCATAATCAATTCCATTATCTGTCAATACAGAGATGTGCTTTGGGTTTTTGGGTCCCTGACTGCCTGTTTGACGTAATGGAGGCTGTCTTTTGCCAGAAAGAATTTTCATCATGTCAAAGCGGCCTGTGTACAAAGATGTTGCTGCAGAGTAGCTATCTTGTCCATAGAGCTGACTAGTTTTAATTGGGCGATTATTCTTTGTCTGAAAAAAATAAAATAAAATAAAATAAAAAAAACATTTTCCTTATTAAATACGCAATATTTTTTTCCACATACTAACAAAATAATTTCACATTAATTATTATCAACACTTTAAATTATGATGAAGCAATTTTATTAGCATTGGACCTAGCAATAGATTCAATAAAATATTTCCCCTTTATGTCAGCTGACAATATCAACCTAAGTATCAGTTATAATGATAAGAAATAGGAAAGGGGATCTTTCAGGTGACCAATAGAGAAGTTTTGTTTTGGAGGTATTCATTGTCCCAATTAACAATAGACTTTAGGTCATTTTTGAGATCAGCCGCCAATTTGACCTTATTGAACTGATCAGACTATCGAGACAGCAGAAATAAACAGTTGTGACAACAATATAGATATCAACTTGAGAACTGATGTCATCAGGAAGGTCATTGATGGAAAAGAACAAAGTAGGTTCAAGACCAGAGCTCTGGAGAACACCTGCATTAGTACAAAAAGACCTGAAGGAGTGGCCATTCAGAACAATTTTCCTTTTGCTATTTAATAAGAAAGACTGAATCAGTTCAAAAATTTGTTCATAAATAGCATAGTTTTTCAACTTAAAAAAGTCCAGTATGTTGAACACTTTCGGGATATCCAAACCAACACCCCAAAGCCAAAGTTCACTAGACATCTAAAGATTGATAGACTCTTTCAGTAATAGTCATTAGTACATCAACAGTTAACCTAGAGAAGCCAATATCATATTACTTGTCTGAAAAAAAAAAAGAAAGAAAAAAAAAGATGTGATGTGAGATGCTTAGCTAATTCAGAGTTAATTAGGGCCTTTATTAGTTTGCCAAAAAGAGGTAAAAGGCTAAAAGGGTGATAGTTGAAGTGTTAAATGGTTCACCTGAGTTCTTAAAGGCTGAAACAACAGAGGAGGATTTTCAACACACAGGAAAGCAAGAGGCAACAAGTTATTGTACAGTTTAGAGAGAACAGGAGCCAACTCAGGAGCACATTTCTTAAGGACTATTACAAAGAGACCATCAGCTACAGATTCTTTGTAGGGATCTAGATGAGAGATGATAGGAGAATGAAAATATTTTAATTACCTTATATATTCCCTTGGTTTTCTTCTGTTTTCGGGGATTTATATCATACAGAAGACGTCCTTCTTCACGTGGAATAATCACATTTTCATATCGATTTTTACATTGTTTGGGTGAGCGATAATTTCTGCTACAGCAATTGACAACATCAGCAACTAATTCCCAGTTGGCAATGCGTGCAGGTGACAATACAGTTAAGTTCAATGTTAGGTCCAAAAGAGACAACACAGCCTATAAAAAAAGTAAATAAAATCAATCAGTCATAGAAAATAGGCTTATATTACAAACAATAGAAAAGTAATAACTGAAATGAACTAAGCGAATTTGAATATTAGTGATAACAAATAAAATTCTAATGCTGAAAAGTTGCTGGAAAAATAGACACCAATATATCTACTGGACATTTAGTAAACATTTGAAGTTCATAAAATACATCTGTATTTTTTTAAAAATTCAATGGTTTCTCAAATTTTGCAAAATAATAAATCATCAAATCAAGCTAAATTAATTTTTGAAATATATCAATTTAGTTTGATTTGTTTCATTGTTTATTAATTTTTGAAATATATTAATAAAGAGTGAAAATCATTTAAACAAATGCTTAGTAATTCAGTTATAATTTAATTTAGAGATGGGTATTTAAACCTAAAAATGAGAATACTTGTTTTACTGAGAGAGATGAAATTTAAATCACTAGCATAAACATTGTTCCAGTAATAAAAACTGAAATGTTAAGAGGGTTTCATTCCTTCAATTATTCTTTCTATCATGAAAAGAAATCTGTAATCATGAAAAGAAATCTGTAATCATGAAAAGAAATCTGTAATCATGAAAAGAAATCTGTAATCATGAAGTGTACATAAAACATAGTGACCTGATAGAAAAATGGGTATGGGGTCATTGAAGTGAAACACTGAACCTGCAACATTCTATGCAATGCAAGAGCTAATAGGTAAAAGACCAGCAAGTTAGCCACTGATGCAACAGAAGCTGTGGATTAAGAGGTTTTTAATTGATTGTTTTTTTTTTTTTATGGTTTATCAATCCCTTATGAATTATTTAAAACCAAACCATATTTTTAGTTATTTTATTTATAATCATTTCACCCCAAGCAAGGCAGGAATGCCACTAGTACACAGAGGGTTACAGTGAGAAAAGTCACAATGTACATGGGATGTTGAAAAAAGGATAAAAGAAGGATAGGAATCAAGGCGATAAGAGATGGCAATTAACATTGCATTTAAACTTTTGAAGATTGCAGCTATCAGGGAAGCAAGCAAATGGAAGGAGTTCCATAAATGAGAAGTGCAAGAAAAGAAACTTAGAGTAAAAGAGGGAGTTACATTTAACTATTTTGATGGTAATGCCAATTCAGTAGCATGTGTAAATACATGAGATCAGGGAACTAGAGAAAAAAAGATCTTCAGAGCAGTTGCCATGATAATACTTGTAGAAAAGAGAGAGGGAAGCCACATCATATTGGTGTGAATGTGGCTGAAGATGGGTTGCAAAGTCAAGATCAATTATATTGCAGATTCTCCTTTGGATTTTGTCAAGAACATCAAAATTAATTGTAAAAATAAGTCCTTTTTTGTAAGTAAACATTGCATTAACAAATTTTTTCTTAGAATTACAATGATTTTTTTCAAATACAAGTACTACTATTTAACTCATAACTGAAAGGAGGAAATTAATTTATACTTTTCCCAAGGGTACAAGTCAATGACTAGAATTCGAACTTGGTTCTCCAATTTATCATTCTTTGCTGCTGTCCATTACACCACACACACATTCAAATCAAGGGAAGGGAACTATAATAAGAGTTTTACTTTCAGGACACATCAAGCTTGATCAACTATAATTTGACTGACTAGGAGGGAGTATCTTCATTGCCAAAAAACCTGACAACACCCAATGATCCTTGGAAACATTAGATGGTCAGGTACATTATAAAGCAACTGATGCATGCAAAAAGTATGAATAAAGTTCTAATCATATTTAGGCCAAAACAAAAATGACAGAAGCATAAGAAAAGGTTGCAGATAATAAGGTTTGACATTTAACTCCACTCAGGAAGCATATTGATTTCAGGCAAAATATTAAGGTTTAAATTGAAAAAATAGATTTAGCAAGTATGTAATCATAGTAAATTCTTATAAGGGATTTATTTTCTGCAACAGAGTGAAAATATAAACAAAAGCAGGAGAAAAAAAAAGTTCCCCAAAACTGTTTTTTTTTTAAATCACCCCAAGCAAGGCGGTAACACGGTAACGCCACTGATGTGCAGGGGGCTACATAAGAGTGAGAAGATTAGAAAAGAGAAAACAGGAAACAAGGGATGAGCCTCTTCACCTGTTCAATAGATGTGGGTGGAGTGTGAACCGGGCAATAGTTTAGTCTATCTACTCCAATTATTTTTGTATCAAATAATGAAGCTTCACAGTCATTTTTTTAATTTCCAGTAGTGCTGGACAATATCCTTACAAATAAAGAAAACTTGAAATAAAAGGGATGTGGATATATGCAGATGTTAAGAATACCATGAACGAAATACGTGAGAAATGAGGAAGAACATAGGAATCAGAAAGTCACTCATGTTTAAGATGAGAAACAGACAACTAAAACACATTATAAGGAAAGGTGGCATGGAAAATTTAATATACACAAATTGTAGGTGTAGAGGGAAACCGCTAGCAACTTATCTAATGAGTTTGCGAGAATGGATGATAAGTCAGGAATAAGGATGGATGGTAAAGAATCAAATGTTGCTTAAAGCTACAAGAGATAGGAAGTTGTGGAAAGTCATGTGAAAAGGGTTATGCATGACACACTACAGAATTGGAGTAGATAGATCTATCTATCGCCCGGTTCACACTCCACCCATGTCTATTGAACAGGTTAAGAGGCTCATCCTTTGTTCTCTGTTTAGGATGTGGTTTCCGGCTTTATCTTTTCCAATCTTCTCACTTTGTTTTTTTTTCAATTGGAGTAGATAGATCTATCTATCGCCCAGTTCACACTCCACCCACGTCTATTGAACAGGTTAAGAGGCTCATCCTTTGTTCTCTGTTTAGGATGTGGTTTCCGGCTTTATCTTTTCCAATCTTCTCACTTTGTTTTTTTTTTCAATTGGAGTAGATAGATCTATCTATCGCCCAGTTCACACTCCACCCCCGTCTATTGAACAGGTTAAGAGGCTCATCCTTTGTTCCCTGTTTAGGATGTGGTTTCCGGCTTTATCTTTTCCAATCTTCTCACTTTGTTTTTTTTTCAATTGGAGTAGATAGATCTATCTATCGCCCGGTTCACACTCCACCCCCGTCTATTGAACAGGTTAAGAGGCTCATCCTTTGTTCCCTGTTTAGGATGTGGTTTCCGGCTTTCTCTTTTCCAATCTTCTCACTTTGTTTTTTTTTTCAATTGGAGTAGATAGATCTATCTATCGCCCAGTTCACACTCCACCCATGTCTATTGAACAGGTTAAGAGGCTCATCCCTTGTTCCCTGTTTAGGATGTGGTTTCCGGCTTTATCTTTTCCAATCTTCTCACTGTTTTTTTTTCAATTGGAGTAGATAGATCTATCTATCGCCCAGTTCACACTCCACCCCCGTCTATTGAACAGGTTAAGAGGCTCATCCTTTGTTCCCTGTTTAGGATGTGGTTTCCGGCTTTATCTTTTCCAATCTTCTCACTTTGTTTTTTTTTCAATTGGAGTAGATAGATCTATCTATCGCCCGGTTCACACTCCACCCACGTCTATTGAACAGGTTAAGAGGCTCATCCTTTGTTCTCTGTTTAGGATGTGGTTTCCGGCTTTATCTTTTCCAATCTTCTCACTTTGTTTTTTTTTCAATTGGAGTAGATAGATCTATCTATCGCCCGGTTCACACTCCACCCACGTCTATTGAACAGGTTAAGAGGCTCATCCTTTGTTCTCTGTTTAGGATGTGGTTTCCGGCTTTATCTTTTCCAATCTTCTCACTTTGTTTTTTTTTTTCAATTGGAGTAGATAGATCTATCTATCGCCCAGTTCACACTCCACCCACGTCTATTGAACAGGTTAAGAGGCTCATCCCTTGTTCCCTGTTTAGGATATGGTTTCCGGCTTTATCTTTTCCAATCTTCTCACTTTGTTTTTTTTTCAATTGGAGTAGATAGATCTATCTATCGCCCAGTTCACACTCCACCCACGTCTATTGAACAGGTTAAGAGGCTCATCCTTTGTTCTCTGTTTAGGATGTGGTTTCCGGCTTTATCTTTTCCAATCTTCTCACTTTGTTTTTTTTTTTCAATTGGAGTAGATAGATCTATCTATCGCCCAGTTCACACTCCACCCACGTCTATTGAACAGGTTAAGAGGCTCATCCTTTGTTCTCTGTTTAGGATGTGGTTTCCAGCTTTATCTTTTCCAATCTTCTCACTTTGTTTTTTTTTTCAATTGGAGTAGATAGATCTATCTATCGCCCGGTTCACAATCCACCCACGTCTATTGAACAGGTTAAGAGCTCATCCTTTGTTCTCTGTTTAGGATGTGGTTTCCGGCTTTATCTTTTCCAATCTTCTCACTTTGTTTTTTTTTCAATTGGAGTAGATAGATCTATCTATCGCCCGGTTCACAATCCACCCACGTCTATTGAACAGGTTAAGAGGCTCATCCTTTGTTCTCTGTTTAGGATGTGGTTTCCGGCTTTATCTTTTCCAATCTTCTCACTTTGTTTTTTTTTCAATTGGAGTAGATAGATCTATCTATCGCCCGGTTCACACTCCACCCACGTCTATTGAACAGGTTAAGAGGCTCATCCTTTGTTCTCTGTTTAGGATGTGGTTTCCGGCTTTATCTTTTCCAATCTTCTCACTTTGTTTTTTTTTCAATTGGAGTAGATAGATCTATCTATCGCCCAGTTCACACTCCACCCACGTCTATTGAACAGGTTAAGAGGCTCATCCCTTGTTCCCTGTTTAGGATGTGGTTTCCGGCTTTATCTTTTCCAATCTTCTCACTTTGTTTTTTTTTCAATTGGAGTAGATAGATCTATCTATCGCCCAGTTCACACTCCACCCACGTCTATTGAACAGGTTAAGAGGCTCATCCCTTGTTCTCTGTTTAGGATGTGGTTTCCAGCTTTATCTTTTCCAATCTTCTCACTTTGTTTTTTTTTTCAATTGGAGTAGATAGATCTATCTATCGCCCAGTTCACACTCCACCCACGTCTATTGAACAGGTTAAGAGGCTCATCCCTTGTTCCCTGTTTAGGATGTGGTTTCCGGCTTTATCTTTTCCAATCTTCTCACTTTGTTTTTTTTCAATTGGAGTAGATAGATCTATCTATCGCCCGGTTCACACTCCACCCACGTCTATTGAACAGGTTAAGAGGCTCATCCTTTGTTCCCTGTTTAGGATGTGGTTTCCGGCTTTATCTTTTCCAATCTTCTCACTTTGTTTTTTTTTCAATTGGAGTAGATAGATCTATCTATCGCCCGGTTCACACTCCACCCATGTCTATTGAACAGGTTAAGAGGCTCATCCCTTGTTCCCTGTTTAGGATGTGGTTTCCGGCTTTCTCTTTTCCAATCTTCTCACTTTGTTTTTTTTTCAATTGGAGTAGATAGATCTATCTATCGCCCAGTTCACACTCCACCCACGTCTATTGAACAGGTTAAGAGGCTCATCCTTTGTTCTCTGTTTAGGATGTGGTTTCCAGCTTTATCTTTTCCAATCTTCTCACTTTGTTTTTTTTTTTCAATTGGAGTAGATAGATCTATCTATCGCCCGGTTCACACTCCACCCACGTCTATTGAACAGGTTAAGAGGCTCATCCCTTGTTCCCTGTTTAGGATGTGGTTTCCGGCTTTCTCTTTTCCAATCTTCTCACTTTGTTTTTTTTTCAATTGGAGTAGATAGATCTATCTATCGCCCAGTTCACACTCCACCCACGTCTATTGAACAGGTTAAGAGGCTCATCCTTTGTTCTCTGTTTAGGATGTGGTTTCCAGCTTTATCTTTTCCAATCTTCTCACTTTGTTTTTTTTTTTCAATTGGAGTAGATAGATCTATCTATCGCCCGGTTCACACTCCACCCACGTCTATTGAACAGGTTAAGAGGCTCATCCCTTGTTCCCTGTTTAGGATATGGTTTCCGTCTTTATCTTTTCCAATCTTCTCACTATTACGTAGCCCCCTGCACATCAGTGACGTTACTGCCTCGCTCAGGGTGATACGATTAAAAAAAAAAAAAAAAAGGCAGGTGCCACTCAAAATTATAACAGTCAGCTGCAGTCTGTTGTAGTTTTATAACAGCGGTCGGCCACATCCGGCCCTTGAGTGAATCTTGTCCGGTCCGCTATCTTACTCTGGACTAGATATAAATATGAGTAAACCAAACCAAAGTGACAGTTGATAGTCTGAATATATTGCGTCAAAATTAAAAAATTTATTTCTTTTTACCTGGAGAATGTGTTTTACTTTTATTTTCTATTTGTAGAGATTGCCAAAATTAGCATGCGGCCTCACTTTCACTTTTTCTGTGAAATTGCTTTCATGAGCAGACACTTTTAAATGAATATAAAATAGTGTTTTCAACTGATTTTAAAGGAATTTTTTTTCAATACTGATTTATGAAACATTTATTTTTAAGATGTAATATGTTTTTTAACAAAATTCCTGTCAGATATTAAATTATATTGAATTCTTGCTTTCTTCAAACAGAAAATTTATTCACATATTTAATAACATGGTTCTTCTCCATGACACTGGAGCCATAGCATTTTGGCCCTCCTCCATGACTCTACATAGCTTTTTGGCTTTCACTCTCCAAAAGGTTGCCAACCCGTTTTATAATTTGATTCTGCATGTCTCATTCCATATGTGCTGCAGATGAAGGTCATTAAATAAAGTGTGTGGGTCACTTCCTGGCAAATTATGCTCCACTTTAAACAAATTTAAGTCATCAGCACTTTCTTCTACAACCAACTCTTGCAAAGCCAAATGGCAATAGGGTGATGAGAGAAGGTTTTAGTAAAAATTGAGGCTTCTAGTCCTGAATCTGCTTATTGACGGTAAATTTAGTCATCAATACCATCATCATAAAAGAAGTAATCAGCAAAAAAGAAATTAAATTCTTGGATACAAGATAAAGCTAACAACAACAAAATAATTATAAGTGTGTATTTGAAGTTCGACACAATTATTTTAGGAAATTAGTTGAATGATACTTTTTAGAATGAGAAGATAAAATAACCTTTCATCTTTTAAATTTTACCTTACACAATAAAAATATATCAAAAAGAAAAAACTACTAAATAAGAGGATATTAAATTGAATAATAGTTACTTGTAACAAAGCCCAGTCCTCATGAATCAACCATTCGGGATGTTCCTCAACTGGTTCAACTGGTTGTTTGTTTGACACAACCTGCATCGGACGGAATGGTTTGATCAAGCCATGTTTCAGTTTCTGCAGTTTGGCCTCACGACGCATCTTTAGCAGAGCTGCCGTCGGGCGATCAAACAATGAACGAGGAACTCTCAGCTGTTCTTCTTTGCGTTGCTTCTGCTTTCGTGCTGAAGTACAAGAGGAAAAACCTTTTTTTAAATTTGAGTGTTGAGTGAAAGAAGTGGAAAGAAAAAGAAAAATTAATGAGGCCAACATGGATTTAAATCAGCATGTGTATAAATAGAATTAAATCCTACAAATCAAATACATGAAATAATTTTTAAATATAAGATAAAAAAACTAAGTATATGGTTATTAGGTATTGTATCAGATAATTTTTTTTTTTGCTGAATATTTTCCCCAAGGCCAATTCAAATTGAGGCTTAATTGGTGGCGGGTAGTAACAAAATAAGAAATATAGATAAACGTTAAAGTTATGAAAGAAAATTTTCACAACTAAGTATTACAAGTAAAAACTTGAAAACATGGTGTAAGAGAAATATAAAAAAGAAACATAGGTTGATACATACTTGTTACAGTTTCAACTTTAGGACGTTTATGTTCTTTTCTGACATAAACTGGTGGCAGTTGCGTTTCTGGCATAACAGTTGGCTCATACAAGAAAAACATTGTCTTATCAATGTAGACATCATTATCATCCTGTGGCGGTGTTGGAGGTGCCCACATCTGAAAAATATTATTGATAGTATATAAACACTGTAGCATATATAAATATACAGAGTGGCCCAAAAATAGGTGGAGAGTACACAGTAACATTTATTTTGAGATTACATATACAATTATATTTACAAGTAACAATTATGAAATTGACAATTGAATTTTGCGTAAAATAATACAAAAGTGCTTAAATTTTATCAACAAGGCTCAACTGTTGTTCATCACAATTCACACAGCTTACTGTCCATCTACTTTGAAATCACCCTTTATATATTGATAAAACAAAGTTGTGGATATTTCCATTTATTTCATTAGCAGGTAGCTAAATGCCTAACTTTTGCAAATTTATAAAGTGACAGTTACTAGATATTTACAGTGCTGATATAATCAAGTTCTTATAAATAAATTGGTTTATGTAGATAAGAAAAACAATCGACAAAGTGGAAAATATTTTTGTGTGACATATCTCATGCTTTAAGATTCATTGAACATATGCTGTTTATATTGACATGACTACATAAGGTACACAAAAGAGAGGGAACACTGAAATGTTAAAATTTTATATTATGGTTTTTATATGTGAGTTTAGGTATATAGTCTAGCCTATTCCATTTACTTACTTTTTTTTTTTTAAATTGAATTAAAAGTTTAAAATCAGCCTTCAGTAGCAACCAGTCTAAGAGAAGGAAAACTGAACTCTCAACTGTGGAGAAGGCAGGGGTAAATCAATTCACTATTTCCCAAGAATGCATAGCAATTCAGAGATTCTAAGAAAAAAAAATCTTTGGAGAGTCATGATTGACCATGTTCTGAACAGACATGGCATTAAAAAAGAAAATCATTGAATAAAACTTGATTTCAAAAAGTTAACAGAATCAATAAGATTAAAAAAAACTAATACAATATAGTAACACTAAAAAAAAAAAACATTTAAAGGATGCTTTTGATAGCACTTTCAATAACCAAGTGTTTCAGAGAATGCTACCTTGTGTCATTAGATTTACATATGTCAAAAACTAATTTCTCATATGAAAATTACTGTATAATGAACACTCACTGGCATTGGTTCATGGTCAATATCGCATTCATAAACCTGAAAAATAAATAATAGTTAGTTTCAAACCAAAATTCACATAAGACATTTTTTTTTTACTAAAAAAAAAAAAGATAAAAAAAAGAAACGGATTTAAGCATATATAAAAAAAACTTCAAAGTTAGATATCAGTTTTGTGTCTCTCTAGCCAATTAAAATATTTTATATTCATAAAAAAATGAAAAAAAAACAAACATTTTTCCTTCTTGAAATAGAGTCTTAAAGGAAATCAACCAACTGAAATATTAAACATGTAACTTTTTTAATATTTTAACCAGTATCTAGACAATGCATTGTTATTCTTTTTAAAAAGCTGTAATAATTGTATTATTCACTTGTAAAAAAAAAAATCTTACCATCCAAAATATGTTCTGGCTCTAAATAACCCACAAAGTGTTGATAAGCCATAAAAAATAAATAATTTTAAAATATTCAAATTGTTATCAATATTTCATTTTCATTTAAACTAGTTTAAAGAAATAAGATAAAAACTTAGTTTTATTAGAAAAGCCTGATTATTTTCTTTTATTTATATTTATTAAAACTTTCCTTCACATTGAGAAAAAAACAGAATTAATCAATGGATATACTATATATACTCAAGTATAGAGTTTTTATTATCAGTTTCTTTTATGCAAAAATAGAGGGTCACACTATACATACGTCATTTTTTTTTTTTAGAAGAGGTTTAAAATTATGCATTTTTGATTACACATGAAGTCACCTTATACACAAGTATGTATGGTAACTTGAATAATTAAAAAAAAAAAGAAAAAAAGAGCCAGCCACAAGCCTGATGCTTTCTCTTTGACAAAGATATAATCAAAATACTGCATAGTACTTTTTCATATACAGCTTCAAAATTCAAATAGTTTTGATATTTTCATATCATCTTATAAACATTTGATTTGTATACAAATTTATCATCTCCTGTTTAACCTAAAGTATAAAACTGAGACAAGATGTATGACCAGTGTAATGGTTATCAAAATAGAAAGTGGAATTGACAAACCAGGTTCAAGTTCTAGCCTAGTCTGTTGCATTCACTTTCACACAAATATCAAAGAAAGCATGAATATATCTTTAGCCGCAACCCACCCAAAGCTATGGAGTGAATGGTAGATTAGATGAGGCTCTACAGCTTTAGTTGACAAACAGCTTAAGAAAAAACAATTCTGAATTCAAAACTGTTGAGAAAACAAAATGGGAAACCACTCCACTATCTTTTTAAAAAAGACATGCCAATTCACAAAAAATAAATGGAAAAAAATCTGTGGATAGCCATGAATGCCTACATCTTGAAAGTATGGTATTTAAAAATAAAAAATAAAAAAAGATAAGCTAGTCTGCAAGAATATAAAGAGTAAATAGTATAGTAAAATTAGTCAAGTGGCAGTATGATCATGAAAGTGAATAGGAAAAATTATTAGTAAACAAAAAATAGTGAAAATTATGATAATATCGAAGATAGAAAATTAAATTTAAGTTTATAAACAAATATTAGAAGAATACAAGTTTTAGCATATAGTTATAATAAAGCAAGAAAGATGTGATGGACTATGACAGATTTAAATTGTTTAGAACAAGTGGAAATCTGAAAATCATAGGATATCTAACCACTATTCAAGCATTTCATCAGAGTATAGCAGTTACAAGCTCAACTTACAAATCATTACTACTATAGTAAGTTTAAACCCTCTCTATGCCTCCTTAGTAAATATCAATACTCAAATTGTATTTTTATACATAGTTCTAATATAGTTTAGGAGATACAGTAAAATCAATAATTAATTTTAATTGAAAAAACTTTTTCAAAACAAAAGGAAAAAAAAATCAATAGCTTTCATTTCAACCTTCCTCTTAGAAAAATAATTTAATTCAACATAAAATACTGTAGATAGAAGCTGCACCAGTTAATCTTCTATATTTTACTCTATAAAATAATATGCCTGACTTAAGATATATTTTTTTTATATAGCCAATTAATTATTAAAAAAATAGTATTGAACCTAATGAGTAAATTTTATGTAAGTTTTTATTTCAAAACTCTTAAGAGCTACTAATTAAGATTTGAAATTTTAAATTATCAGTATCAAATTCCTAAGTATTCACTATGGATACACCCAAAAACAATTTTGTAAAAATTTATTGTATGTGCATGTGTGTACACAAAGAACTTAAAAAAAAAAAAAAAAAAAACTATATTTTATAATGAAAAACTTTTCCATAAGTCTCACTTGTTTTAAGTATTGAGTAGTGAGGTGATTTACAGATTGTTTTGTAGACAAAAATTAAATCCAAATAGCTGAAATTGATTAAAATATGCAAAAAAATATATTTTGAGATTTTTCTGATCTTGTTTAAGTTAATTTTATTGCCAAGGCAAAATTAATGTATAATAGATGTGCACATGAGAGTTGTACATTAGTTTGCTTTCAGTTAAAAATTTAATTTTGGAATCTACAAAAAATAGCTAAATGGCAAATTTGCTTTAAATCAGAAAAAGATTAGTAACTAACTTAAAAAGGTGGTCATATATATATCAGAAAAACTATATAAGACTACTGATTCAAAAAAATATTATAAATGAATTTTCATTCTTAACATATCCATTACTGAATGTTTGGAATTTTATTTAATGTTTTATTTAAAATATTCCACAAACAAGAATCAAATCTGAGTACAGATAGAGTTTAATATTTTCTTGATATAATACCAAAAATTAATTTAACTTAATATAGAAAAACCTACCCCCATCTAATGTTTCATTTCTTAAAAATTGAAAACTATTAAAAATTAAGTAGTATAAATATTGATTCAAAGTGCATTTTTTTTTTTAAACAGTCCCACACATGAAAGAATCTGACATAGATTGTATCATGGAAAATATGTTACATCAACATATACATGATTATTTTAGAATTCCAAGCTCAGAGAATAGCAAGTTTGTGAAAATTTGATAACTATTTTCTATAAATATGCCTCATTAACCTAAAACAATATTCTAATTATGGGCTAAGTAGAATTTAATTAATTTTGAAAAGAAAATGTAATTATATATATCTTTTAATCTTCATTCTCTTCTAACAAATTTGCTTCTTTAGAAATTAGTTATGGTCTAAAATTAAAATTTTTATTTTATGCAGTGTTGACAGATTTAATTCTAATTCATTCAAATTTTATTCAGAATTGAATAAAGTTGTTATCAAAAAGTCTAAATATCTTCGAATTTTGTTTATAGATATTTTGGGGGGTTTTGCTGTCAGAATAAAGACATGCTTATAATCGTTTTATTTGTTCATGTCATTTGTTTTTCTATTTTGAAGTATCTATACTGTTTTGATTAGCACATATTAAACAATAAAAATGTCAAGTAATAAATTTGGTTTTGTCAATATTAGATATATTGATTACACAAATTCTAAACTTAAGAATTCTTTAAGTAGTATTTTTGAAAGATTGCCTTTAATTCTAACTTTCAATTTTGTTTACATAACTAATATCAGATCATAAAGCTCAAAGCAAACTTCTTTAAAACTGCTTATACTCTGAAACTATTATTCAGTTTCACACTGCTTATCTTAACAGTATGAAAAAAATAATATCCACAATTTATATACTATTTTGTAGACTTATATATTCCATGTATTTCAGAACATTAATGTGTGCAGATACAATTTAATATAAACCTTGTCATAGGTGAATATCTATGCTTCTTATTAGAATAAGTAAAATAAAAGTGTGTGGATTAATGATTGTAAAACCATTAAATTGGCTTCTTGTAAACACAGCCTTACCTGGACTAAGCAATCAGCAGTTACGTACTTACCAGAAATAATAGATGATCAGTTTAGGTCAGATGCCAAGAATTCATCAAACTTTTAAGTAGCTGCCCAGATGAAAATAAGGTGTTTGTGTATATATTCAACTCGTTCTTATAGTGAACGAGTCCATCATTGCTGTACAAACTTAACTAAACCTGATACCACAAACACAGCTTTTGTATCAATTAAAATATCAATACAATAAGCATGTTTAATTGTATTATATATAAACTTATTTAAGAAATAGTGTTTATGAATACTGAATAAAATCACAAAAGATTTTAAAGGATGGTTTCAAATCTAAAAACTTTATCAAGATATTACTTATCATCTGATAGATTAATATTCTATTTTTGTAGACTTCACAAAGATTACAATTTTATAAAAATAAATGTTGGTAAACTTTATAACTTCCAATCCCTATATTTGAGTATAATATTTAATGAAACTTCACCACCTAAAATAAATACTAAACAATGATTTCAAAAGGAAGACGAGAAAATTATGAGATTAATAATCTACCTAAATTTCTTACATTCAAGCTACAGGAAAATATTTTGGTTTTATCAAGGGAGATAACGTTTGTTTTTATAAGAATTATGCATATTTTCATTAAGTGATTATTTAAGAGTAATTATTAAGGATTTATAAAATTTTCCATTATTATAATGAAAAACAACTGTTGGGTACTTAGCTCTATTTTTAAAATAAAGATGGTGTGATCTTTTGCATATATCTTTAAAAAAAAAAAGACTTATTTTGAACTAGTGATATTTTCTTCATATGTACATCAACTGAAGTGATATGACTGAATTAAAAAATAGACATTAGATTATTTGTGGTTTCTTAAATTGTAATACAAAAAATATTTTATGTATCTTGATATTCTAATATTTCTAAATTGAAGTATTCTGTACACTTATTCAAATGTGTCATGACGAGGAAATAAAAAATATAGACAAAAATAAACAAAATGCATACACAAAAATCAAAAACACAAAAAATCAACCTCAAGTTACTTAAAATACTTAGAAGTTGAATAAAGTAAAAAGCCTGGCCACTTCTATAATTGAAGGTATTTGGTGATGTATAGGGAGAAACAATTACAATATAACATTTTAATTTAAAAAATTAAACATTTCCTTAAAATCATGTAAAATATATCATTTAAGTTACTCTTTTTTTTCTTTTTTTTTTTCAAAAAATTTGTTAGGCCTAATTCAATTTAAAAACTTAGAAAAAACAGTTTATGAAATTTTATAGATAAATGAAATAAAATTAAAAATTCTGAAAAATGAAATTTGTTATATTCCATAAATATTTAGACTCAACACAACGGCAAGAGACAAATGCACAAACTGTACATGTGTTCATAATTTTATAATTTTAAGTGCCTACTACACTTGCACATCATAATGCAGTGTTGTCCCCTAAGGTTGTACATTAAGCATTTCCTGTGATTAACAGCTGAACGTTGTTAACAACAATCAATTCCGCAGTTAATCAGCATCTCATTTCCTTGGTGTAAGGAGCTGTCTGGGGAGGCACAGCTTGATACAAGGTATTTGGTGCCGACTAAAAACTATATAAAGTATATATTATTATCTTGTTTATACATACAGATTTAGATATGTATGCATATATCTAAATATAATGAAATTATAATTAACCATAACTATTGAACTGAGGGAGGGTTAATTTAATTATTTACACAACACACATACAAAAAATATAAGACAAATATAGCCACTGTACACTTAAGAATTAAAATCTATTAAAGACTATTAAACCAAATAAAAAAATAAGTTAAAATTAAAAAAAAGTAAAGGAATATATTAAGTATTAAACATTACAACTCAAACACACTTAATTTATAAAAAATATTTCAATACATTAAACTATCAAAAAAGAAAAATAATATCTACACTATATTAAAATATATTAATTAAGATTAAATAAACTTAAATATTTTAAGTGGCCAAAGATTAATATAATTTAAACAGAAAAGACTTCAATGCAGATAACAAGTAGCTATGGATAATACAGTGGCTAGTTTTATAGAATAAATGAATGGGGGAGTGGGGACATTAATGGGTTGGGTATAAAGTAAAAAATTTTATTAAATGTTTTTATTTCATGTTTTATTTTTTTTAAATATTTTTTATTCCTTTTTTTTACTTTGGTCATTGCATTGTTCTATTGTTTCTTTGGATAAATTAAGGAAACTTTGGATAAATTAAGGAAAATTTTGTTCCAGAGAATTTTTGAATATAATGCAAAAATAATGAAAAATTAAATTTGTAAGCTTTTGCAAAGGAACAACTGTGTTTAAACAAAAAGCATTCTTAAGGCTCAAACAATACCAACTAAATATGCAATGATCATTTTCAAGAGGAGGAAAAAATTCCAAAAAAAAAATAATGGAAAAAGGGGAGCTCCAGGTACTGCAGCACACCAGCGAAATGAGATGATCTAAGTTGAGAAAATTGGTTAACACCAAAACCTTGAATCAGTAGAGAAGTGCCCTTGCCTCATTACAACACACAGCAACATAAGACACACACCAGGAATAATGAGATGCTGATAACAAGTGGAAAGGTTTTGTTCAGTCATTTATTTTTCACAGAAAAAAAGAAAAAATTGAGGAAAAAAAAATCTTACATCATGATTTTTTCTTTCGCCATGAGATATCACAACATTATCATTAAGCCCTGAAAAACTGTTTTATGCAGTGCAAAAAACTGCAAGATCTGAGAGAATCCTTGTTATTTTTGCTTTTAATACAATAACAATCTTTGTTGTCTTTATCAAAAGTGTAATTTTTTTTTTTTAATTTTTTTTTAAAATTAAAATTTAAGGGAAAAAACCTCCAGATTCTTTCTGACATGCATTTTGACAATTTTCTTCCCTTAAAAAATAATAAAATTAAAAGAAATTTTCTTAAATGTATCACAAATCCTGGGCACAATGTTGTAAACAACACAGAGCAACAATCATGACTTGTGTCAGAGCTGGTGATAAAATACAGAATTTTGTTTATAGACATGTGACTGTAAATTCATACACAATGATATATGTGTAGCTAATACACAAATATATGCATGAGTGTAAATGAATGCACCATATATATATACACATGTTTATACGAGTGTATGTGCGTATATATATATATATATATATATATATATATATATATAATGTGTGTTTGTGTGTATGTGTGTATATGGCAAAGATTACTATTTGCTATTGATTATAAACCTTAAATCAACCATTTTCTGGTAATATATCACCAGATTCTATGCAATAAGTTGTAATTTTCTCAGACAACTTTGGTCCATTAAGATTTTGAATTTGTTTTGAGTTGGGTTGCTGTGAGATTTTTAAAATCTGTTTCCCATCCCCATCTGTAATGGTATCTGTGTTACGCAAACTCTCTGGTAGATCTATAATAATATTGTTCAAATTATTTGTTACATTTATAACATGATCTATGTTTTCATTACCTAGACTTTCCATATCTGGCTCACTGCTCTCAGAAGAATCTGCTCGCTTCTTAGACTCTTGCATAGATGCACGCCGGGTACGTATCACAAGATTTGGATTTGACCATGGCTGGGTGGAAGATGTTGCTGTAGTGATTGGGGTTGGAATAACTGATGTATACTTAACAGGAACACTCAGAACATTCTCAACATGATTAACTGTTGGGCAGTTCTGCGTTGATAGAGTAGTAGCAGCCTTAGGAAGTATTGTTTGAGTGGGAGTTGACAACAAGGGCAATTTTTGGCTTGGAGCAGTGGAAACTAACAGTGTTTGTGTTGGGGCTGAAACAAGTAACTTTTGGGTTGGAGCTGAAACTAAAATCTTTTGAGTAGAAGAGGAAACAAGCAGTTTCTGGGTTTGAGTGGGTACAAGTAGTTTCTGTGCTTGAGTAGGGACAAGTAATTTCTGGGTAGGAGTAGATACTAATAACTTTTGAGTAGGAGTAGAAACAATAAATTTTTGTGGAAGAGTAGTTGCTGGCATTTTTGGAGTAGCAATAGTCATTGGCAATTTTTGGTGGAGGACAGATACAGGCAATTTTTGAGTAGCTATAGTAACAGGTACCTTATGTGCTAATGTATTTATAGGTAATTTTTGAGTAATGGTTGTAATTGGTAATTTTTGGCCTAAATTTTGGGCAATAGCTGAGACAGCTTGATTTAATGTAGTAGGTACTTTGGTAGCTATTGCTGTGACGGGTACTTGAGAAATAGAAGAAATAGTTGGCGTTGATATCTTTGGAGTTATAGTAGAAACAGGTATCTGGGTAATTGTTGTAAATGGTACTTTGTGAGTTATAGTTGTAATGGGCCCTTTATGAGAAGGTGTATTTATTGGAACCTTTTGTGTTATAGCAGTTATAGGCATCTTTTGAGTTACAGTTGAGATGGGCACCTTCTGAGTCATCGTTGAAATGGGTACCTTCTGTGTCATTGTCGAGATGGGCACCTTCTGGGTCACTGTCGAGATGGGCACCTTCTGGGTCACTGTCGAGATGGGTACCTTCTGGGTCACTGTCGAGATGGGTACCTTCTGGGTCACTGTCGAGATGGGCACTCTCTGGGTCACTGCTGAGATGGGCACTCTCTGCCCTACAGTTGAGATGGACACCCTCTGTGCCATTGTTGAGATTGGAACCTTCTGTGTCACTGTCGAGATGGGAACCTTCTGTGTCACTGTCGAGATGGGAACTTTCTGCGTCACTGTCGAAATGGGAACCTTCTGCGTCACTGTCGAAATGGGAACCTTCTGCGTCACTGTCGAAATGGGAACCTTCTGCGTCACTGTCGAAATGGGAACCTTCTGCGTCATCGTTGTCATGGGCACCATCTGTGCCACTGTTGTCACAGGCACCATCTGTGCCACTGTTGTCATGGGCACTTTTTGTGCTACCGTAGTCACAGGCAATTTCTGCGTCAACGTCATGGGAACTTTTTGCATCACCGTTGAGATGGGCACTTTTTGTGTCACCGTTGTTATGGGCACCCTTTGTGTCACTGTCGTTATGGGTACTCTTTGAGTTACCGTCGTTATTGGCACTTTTTGTGTCACCGTTGCCACAGGCACTTTCTGTGCCACTGTCGTAACTGGTACTTTCTGGGTTACTGTTGTTATGGGCAATTTTTGGGTTATTGTTGTTAAGGGTACTTTCTGAGTTATAGTATTTATTGGTAATTTTTGCGTAATAGTATTAATAGGTACTTTTTGAGTTAAAGTAGCCATAGGTACTTTTTGTGCTATAGCATTAACAGGTATTTTTTGAGTAATGATGGTATCTGGAATTTTCATCTGCACCTTTTTTGTAATTTTAGAAGGTCCAACTTTTTGTGTAATGGGTACCATTTTAGTAATATGGCTTATTGGTACCTTTTGAGCAATATTTGTTACTGGTACTTTTTGTGTCAGGGAAGTCACTGGCATTATTTGGCTAGTATTAGTATCTATAACTGGCATTACTTGAGTACTAGTAGCAGTTCTTTGTATAATCTGAGTACCAATAGGAGTGGTTTGCACCACCTTTGCCCCACCTAAGGGTATACCTTTTGCATTTGTAGATGTTGACATTATTTGAGTACCAGAAGCAAACAGAACTTTAGTACCTGCAGGCTGTGTTAGCACCTGTGTATCAGCAGCACTAATTGGCAAAATTTGGGTACTAATCACACTAGTTGGTAGTGCCGGTGAGCTGGGTGTTACAGTTGTGCCCTGCATACTGCTGGCAGGCACAGACACCATCTGTACAGGAGTGTGAACTGCCATTACTGGAGTTGATGATGTAGATAATATTGAAGATGAGGATGTTATCTCAGTTGAGTTCTTAGAGGTAGTATTTTTTGATGACTTTTTGGTCCCTGTTCCCTTTTTACTAACAGCAGTAGTAGATGAAATTGGTGCCTTTTTAGCTACAGTGGAATTTGATGTCTTCTTGGAAGAAGAACCACATGATTTGCCAGGAGTTGAGCCAGCTGATTTTTTTGTACCAGGTGACTTCTTACCCCTTTTTGGAGGAGCAGATCCAGATTTTTTAGCAGCTGGAGTTCCAGATTTTTTACTTAAACCAGTCTTTTTTGTTAGAGACTTTTTAGGAGTGGAACCAGGACAATGTACTTTTTGGTTAATGGCATTAGATGTTGGTGTTTTTGAACCAGCAAGTGAATTAGAAACAGAACTCCTAGCATTGAAAATAGAATTTTGGGGAGAACATTTTTGATTTGCATTGGATTTGTTCGCTAAATTCGTATTTGTAGATGAAACTTTTGTATCTTTTTTAGGATTTTGTTTGGAATGACCCGAGTCTAAGGATTGATCAGATTTAGAGTAAGAATTACTTCCCTTGACTTTACCACCACGGCCTATAATGGTATCAGAATCATAATTTCCATCATTGTTACTTGATAATGATGATCGTTTTGTGCTATGAACCCCACTGCTTCTTGACTTTGCAATGTCTGAGCTACCAGCAGACCTTCGAGAACTTTTGCGGCCAACCCTTACTTTTTTAGAATTATGTATTTTATTACTATTCTTGTTACTTTTACTAACAGAGTTACTCTTTTTAGATTTTTTCACCTGATTATATGCATCATCCCTGGCATATGTAAACAGCATCTCATCTTCTTCTAATTCGGCTCTCATTTCTTCTTCTTCTTTCAAGGACTTAAGGCGTGCCAATTCCCAATCTTTTTTTGCGCACTCTATATCTTCCTAAAAAAAATAAAAAATAAAAAAAAATAAAAAAATACAAGCAAAAAATGGTGTTAAAATTTACAAAACTTTATAGATAAAATATTCCCTAAATTCTTTAAAGTATACAAAGAAACTCTTGAAAGTAATGAAGACAAAAATGCTACTGTAAGTATACTACTTAAATGCTGTAAACAAAACCTTTAGAAACATCTTTACATTATTTTTTCATCATTTGATAAAATTCTACAAGATATTTAAGAAACTAAAATTCAATTACAATGTTTAGATTAGCAAAAGTCAGTGAAAATGAATTTCTCTGCATTTAATAGTTCTTTATATTTCTTTTGAATTTATACAAATGATATCAAAATATATCTACTAGAAAATAAAGATTAGTATTGATAAAAAGTAGACATTTGTCATGTTTTTAGTTTTTCATTATTGATATGTATATCAATATACAATGTAAATAGCACAACTAATATTAATTTAAATAGTAATTTCAAAAAATAAAATTAACCAGATAATCCACATGAAATACACTGAATCTTCTAAAGGAAAATAAAACCTACTTCTGCCATTTGAAGTTCCTCAGCACAGAAAGGCTCCATTTGTGTTTCCATAAAGAGCACAGCATATCGTTCTACAGGAGATAGCTAGAAAAGTAAAATAGGTTATGTATTTAACACACACCACACACAATATATATTTCAAAATCAGAAGACTTTAAAATTTATCAATCTTTGGGGTATTTTCTTTAATAGCTATTTAACACGTAACTACATTAGCAGTGAATATGAAATACTTAATAATCAAAAGGAAATATATATAAATTAAAAAGGGATGCATAGGTTCTCAGAAAGATGAGGAGAAAATACTTAATACAAACTGTCACTATTCTTTCTGCATGATTAATATCTTCATACATCAACCTTTAGGTTACTTCAGACAGAAGTCAGATTCTACATATACATTTCCATGAACAAGAATAAGAGAACTTCTACATTTTAGATCACAAATATTGGGTAAGCTAAAAATGTTGAGTAAAAGAATCAATGCAATCAATAGCTGCACTGAATTTTCTATTTCACTGATTTTTGTAACCTTGCTAGGATTAACAAAATCACGTTGTCAGTTCCCTTTGTAACCTTATTAGGTTCAACAAAACTCAACATTCGTTTTATAGCTTCTACTTTGGTAAAGTGACTTTGTAAATCACAGATACAAGAATAATTACACCTTCGAACAATACTGTGTCAGACACTTATTCTTCAACTTTACACTCTCTAATCATATATCATGTCACTTGATCCCAGATGCACAGTACTACTAATTACCTGTGTTTACTCCCTGGCAATCTGTGTTCAAACACATTATTCCTATGGCACTTCCCCTTTGAGATGACTTCCTCCAAAGTCTATATTTATTCTTAGTAATTTTGAGCACTTTTTGTCTACTAGTACTTGCAGAGTGTCTGACAGGTCCAATTTACAGAAACATTTCCACCAGGTAACTTGGAAAAAATTTCTCCCTAACTCTGTAACTGGTAGTTATTGTGTTTTAAATTTTAATTAATACTTTTATTTGGTCCTGTAAAAAAAATCAGTACATAGTTTTTTTGGGGTTTTTTTTACGTAGATTGTTTAATTTTGAGATCACATCTTAATTTTTTTTTTTTTTTTAGTCTGTCCAATTCTTTATTAATTGGTTTCAACGCTGCAAAAGGTACACTCTTTTTTGGCTTAAATGTCAGTGTTACATTCTCTTTTACTTTGAATTTAGCTTTAGTTTTTGTGCATGTTGTGAAAACCTCTGGAAAACCAGTTTTCAATTTCTTCTGTAATTTTTCAATTGCTATATTAGCACTGGTGGTAATATTTTGTTGCAAAAAGAGTTAATTGGAAAGTCTCAAAGATCAAATAATGCAATCCAATCTGTTCCAAATTAATTCGCAGTATTCTACTGCTTTCTTGGTTTTTCTAAAAAAAAGAAATGTTACAGGTGAATTCACCAAAAACTTCAATCTTTTCCCTGAAACTATGTGCAACTTTATCAGAATAAACAGGGTTTACCCATTTTAAATCATAATAGTGATATCAGATCCTGTATCCAGCTGTAATTTAACTTTTACATTATTCATGCCCACAAGAACAAATTTTCTTTTTTGAGATGTTTCATTCAAACTCGTCATTTTCTTTTTTTTTGAATGCTTTTTGTCCTTACTCCTCCATGTATTGATCATGTTTGTATGAGTTTTTTCTTTACACCATTTTATGTGTCAGCAACAAGTACTTTTGTGTCCTACCCCCCCATATCCATAGCATTTTTAGCTGGGGGGGGGGGATCACTCTTGAAATGCTTACCTCCACAACTCTGGCAAATATTAAGTACTGAGGGAGATTTTTTTTTTTTTAAATGTCTTGTTAAGAGTTGAGGAAACTATAGTTATTTTTTCCCCCTTAGAGTGTTGGATGCTATGCATTTGTGAAGTGTCTCTCTCAAGGTTGACAATATGTCGACATTCTTCTGCTATTTTCTAGGGAGTTAATTTTGGATCCATTTCTAATTTTGCAAGTATATTGGATCTTATTTCTGTGTCCTTATTAGCAGTTAAATCCTGTATGAATAAGAGAAAAGTAAGTAAATCTGGAGTTAATTCATTTAACTTGGGGACCTTCTCACATTCTTGTTTCATGATTCCAGAATAAGTGACAAGATCTGCTTGTCACACTTTACCAAGTTTAGACATTTCCATCATTCATAAAACAATGAATTTTCATCTCCAAATATTTTTTATAGCGTTACTACCGTTGTCAAAGTTTATTTCACCTGGTTTCTTTGGCAAAATAAAGTTCATATACTTTTCATGTTCAGCAGAAGACAATTTCTTTAATAACCAAATTTTCTTTTCATTATTCCAATGCACACAATCTCTTTTGAAAATCTCTTCATATCTTTTGTAATAAGCTGGAAAAGTTATCACTTCATCTGGATTGTATATAAATTCACTTATTGGATTTGCAACAGCATCTGGCATGAATAGATCTGAAGTTTTTACTTTCCACGTTTTAGTCAACAATTTGAAAAACCTCTGTTGTTTTAATAGTAGTTGCTTTTCATGTTGCTGCAATAATTGTTGTTTTTGTATTTTTTGTTGCTGCAACTGTTGTTCTAGTTGTTGCTTTTACAGGGCCAAAATTTGCATCATGACAGCTTTTAGTTCCTCCATATTTGCTGTACTCTGCTAAAATGTTTTTGTAGATTAATTTTTATTGTTTCCTTGTATAAGCTCAAACAATTCTTCATGTAAGCAATTCCTTGTTTCCACTCTTGTAATGCTACCTTTTGTAAGTCATATAAGTCTTGAATCCTCGTCACCACTTCTATATCCTTGTCAGGGTTAACAAAATCACATCGTCAGTTCCCTTTGTAACTTTATTAAGTTCAACAAAACTCAACATTAGTTTTGTAACTTCTACTTTAGTAAAATTACTTTGTAAAACATAGATACAAGAATAATAATGCCTTTGAACAATACTGTGTCAGACATTTATTCTGACTTTCACTCTACACTCTCTAATCACTCTATACCCATCTACATGTCACATGATCCCAGCAGGACAGTATCACTAATTACTTGAGAATGGGGGTTGACTTTTTACTCGCTGGCCATCCATGGTTGAAGACAAGTTTCAGTGCAGTGACACATTATTCCTATATGACAGGTTTCATAGATGAAATCTGAGCAGGTGACAAAAAAGAAAAACACACAACCATTCTATATTTAAGCATGCATGTTCTATTTATTTAACAATGGTGAATCCAAAATGCACTTGCTCTCTTCTGAAATTATCTTTCCTGCATATGTTTCTGTTACCTTCATCTTTCAAACAGCTTTATCACCAAAACCAACATCAATGATTCAATGGTGTTGAAATGCAGTTTAATTTTCTTTCAAGTCATCGAATTTGGCAAACTATTCATAAGAGTCCTTTCATTTTTTCATAAAAGAAAACAGCTAATGATCTTTTAACCTGAAACAATGTGAGAAAAATCTCCAGATCTCTTGTCATACTTAATGAAAACAAATTGTAATATGCTGGAAAAACTTTGGATGATGAGTTTTGTAACAGAAGCGGGAACCACTCACCTTTAGGAAGAAAATGTCCTTTGTATTCGAATAAAAGCATCTTCAGCTTCTCAAGCAACTCAACAAATCTAGAAATAACTTTTTAATTTTGCAGCCATTTGTGTTAATAAATAGGAAATAAAGATGACGTGGAATTATAATCATACTACTCTGTTATTTGTTTGTCAAGTAGTCAGATCTTCAAGTTGTTGATTTTTTTTTTATAAATATTCTAGATGCAGCCTTCATATTTCTTTTATGTCTCATACAGTCCAATGTTAGGCTGTTTTAAAGACAACATACTCCAAATTACAATTAGTAACTTGGCATTTAGGCCCTCCAGTAAACAATATTTTTTCAAGTTTTTCACAGAAGACCTCAAGCTGCCATGCTGACAATCCAGGGATAATTGTATCAAATTATTTACAATATTCAATCATTTGTGGATCTCATTCAAATTAGTCGTCACCTTTATAAATTCCATGAATTTGGAATTAAGCTCTCTTGACAACTTCATTAAACTGTATAATATTAATATATAGTTTTAATTAATTTTATTGAATGACTATTCAAAACAGAGTAACAAATATGGGCAGTAGCCCAGGGTCTTTTAGTATGTATTCAGTTATAATTTGTTCCTTAAAGAAAAGTGTTCAACCATGATTTATAATGTACCTAAATTCTTAATATTTTAAGCAATACTTGTATCAGGAAAAATTGCCTGGAATAATTGCTATATTGCCCAAACTCTTCAGACTATGGTATTTATGAAAGGATGTCAGTGCAATGGTATATAATTTGCAGTAGATGATGATGTTTCAGCAACAGAAACTAAGTGACTTTATTTGTTTTAATTCTTTGTTCTGTTTACTTTGCTTGTCTGGTAAAGAGTCTTCCATATCCAATTTCATTGCACTAATAATACCTGCATTATTCTGAGCCAATCACACTTATAAATTTTGCACTGAGAGTAGCAAATATCATTTGCACACCCAATAAAACTGGCTGGATCCATTTGACAAAATCTAAATATAAAAAAACTGTTTTTCCAATTTATATTGTGGCTCTAGAGAAAATTCCATGACAATCCAAAGTATATCAGGTTTTGCCAAGCACTGAAAACCATAAATATATTAAAAAGTTTTTTAAGAAAAAAATTTTAATGTACAAAATTTACCTCCTTTTCCAGAAGACTTAACTCCATTTCAGCCTTGGAAGTTTCTTCTTCATCTTGTTTTTTCTCAGCTTCCTTATCATCCCAAGGAATGTTCTCATCAAATTCAGCCAACTCTGCTTTTTGTTCAGCCTTCACTAAATCAGCAGCAATTACATCGGTTTCATCTTCTGCCTTACACAATGCCTATGAAAATAATGTGAAAATATTACCAATAAAGATTTTGAAAAGTTACAACTATTTCAGTATTCTTAGCTTAGCTAATTTTAAACCACTTCTATAATATAAATATGCAGCATCATAAATAAAAATTTTTTTAATTATATATTTATATTTTTCTGATCATTAATTTACAATTTCTTGCTTGATAAAAATAAAAACATTCCTTTTGAAATTTTATAAAAAAAATTTTAACTGGATTATCATTTTAAAATATCACAAAAGAAAAATACATGGAAGAACAAAATTATTTATGAATATAATTTATAATTGAAATTTACCTGTTCTAGCTGATTGATCAAATTTGTTTCTTTGCCAGTGCTTTCTTCAGTTGTGGCTTTGATTCCTTTTGATGAAGGGGTCATGGTTTGTTGAGATTCCAGATGCCGTTTTTCAAAATGGTGCGATCGTGTTTCCTTCTCCTTTGCAAGAGCATGTAATCCAGATGGTTCATCAAATAATTCCTTAATAGTATTCTTGAAAAAACAAAAATTAATCATAATACTTATGTACAAATCCAGAAAATATATCATTTTAAAATTAATGAATATAATTTATTTCTTACTTCCAAAATCACTTTTATTAAATAAATTAATGCAATAGCAGACAAAGTTAAAATGCACAATGAATTAGTATTTAGTATATCTTTAAATTTCATAAACAATAAGGCAATACTATACCTGTTTAAAGAAAGCTGTTGTGAAGTTTCCACCTTCAATAGCAACATCCCCCAGCAATCGTTTTTGATCAGCTTTCTTCAAAATATTCTCTTCAATAGTTCTTTCACTAATGAGCCTTAAGAATAAAAAAAATTGTCTTGCTGCATTCTCAACATACTTTCAGTAGATTATGAATTGATAAAAACAGATAATGGAATGAATTTTAGTACTTTTTGAATTTCATAAACCCTTAAAATGAATTTTCAATTTTGGCATACCTGTAAATATGTACATCTCGTGTTTGCCCAATTCGATGACATCTGTCTTGAGCTTGGGCATCCATTGTTGGATTCCAATCACTATCATAAAATATCACAGTATCAGCACCAGTCAAATTCACACCAATTCCTCCAGAACGTGTAGACAAGATGAATACAAAAATGCGTTTGTCAGCATTAAAACGTTCCATCAATGCCTGAAGAATAGAATTTTATTTTAACATGATTAAGTTTTTCAATCTGACAAATTATAGTTGGAAAAAAGTATCATATTTTAAATGAAAATTATTGAATACATTTAATATTTTATTTTACTGCAATAGTCAGCTTTAATTCCATCTTCACAGTTTTTATTTTTCTGATTAAAGAGATATTCTACACATCCTTTGCAGTTTTACAGACATTTGGTCAAGTTTTTCATTAAAAGAATGATATAAAGATCATAAGAAATGATAACCTAAAGGCACAAAACTGAGTAAATATTGTGGATGTCATATGTAATTATTCAGATGGAGTGTATCTGTAGAAGAGACAAAATTAATAAGAGATAAAAGTAAAAATTGTATTTAGCTGACACATTTCGTCCTCTGAAGGACTTTATCAAAGCAATGTAAGATTTACATGCTGCACATGCTTATATACACATAAGCAAGGATGTTGTTTGGTCATCATGCTTTGTAAATTTGAGAAAATTCATCAGGTGGTTAAAAAGGTCAAAATGTGGAGATAACACAATGTGTTCTAAAACAAAGTTTGATGAAAAGTAAAGTGTGCAAGTAACATTCAATAATTTTTTTTAAATGAATAGTTTAGATTCAAAAGAGAAAAGTAATTTACTCAGAAAAAAAAATTCTTGAGGGTGCCGCCATTGAATATTACCAAAATATTAATGACCAAATGTTTCACAATCTCACCTTTCCTAAAAGAATTACTACTTTCCCAAACCAACATATGCAACAACAAATATGTTAAAAAATCACAAGAAAACATTAATTCTTTCAATCAACCTTTATCAGCCTTTCAAAATGCACAGCACAAATGTCTATGACATAACTAACTAAACAATATTCATTAAAAAAAAAAAATAAAATAAAACAAAATAAAAAAAATGAATGTTACTCACACACTTTACTTTTCACCAGACTTTGAATCAGGACATATTGTGATGTCTTTATGTTTGACTGACCTTTCAAACACCTGATGAACATTCATGAATACTTTTAAATTTACAAAGCTTGTTAAACCAATGACATCCCCACCTGTGTACATAAACACATGCAGCATACATAATAGACCCTACATCTTGATAAAGTCCCTTAGAGGATGAAAAGTGTCAGCTAAGTAGTTTTTTCTCTCCTGTCCCTTTTATACACCCCCCAGACCTTCCTGAAAGTATTTCCTGCAAAAAGAATTGTTATTTTCTAATTAACATGGCATCTAAAATGAAAGACAAACTTAAATATACCAGAATTTTTTTTCTCTTCCACATTTCTGATCCTAATTAACACACACACACACACAGAGCTCCATTTTTAAACTAATTCTGGGTAACTTTTTATCAATTGTTACTTCCTATTTAACTGGAAACAGAAATACACAAATCAATCATTTTCCTTTCTAGCTTATTTAGTTCTTGCATTTCAGTGCTGTGAAGATACCTTCACCCCCAAGTATAAGTAGCAAATGACACAAAAATATACTCAATTTTTTTTTTTTTTTGACTAATGGAGACTACACATCAGAAGAACCAAATTGGTACAAATAATTTTTAACATTTGATTTAGGTATTTTGAATTATGTTGACTTCTTCAAATGTCATATAATGTTGCTTATTTTCAAGTAATGTTCTGATTTAATCACTATAAGTCATATTATGATATAAAACTGGTTCACCAAACCATGAAGCAAGATATTTCTAACATGAAACTATAAACTGGATACATTCAATTATTCAGTTCCTACTCTATACAATGCACATTTTTTGTTGCATTTTCGTCTTTCTTGTTTAAATACTTTCTTCAATTTTCAAGGTAAGAATCATTTATATGCAAGAATTATAAAAATGTACATTGATTATGATAACAGGTACAACATAATCAAATGTAAGCTTTTTGAATCAAGTTAAAACTAAACACTTCCAGTGCAATCTAAAAAAAAAAAAACACCATGATACCCAATCCCACAAATACATAAATTACTTATAATACCTAAGGTAAATAGTTGTTTATACTATGGGCAAGCCCAATGCCATAATGTTGAGTCAGCAAAATTTGCACACTAGTGTTGAGGAGCTAATTATTTCCAGACAGGAGGGTGGTGCTGTCCACCTCCCACCTGACAACAAGCTTGATTCTAAGTATGAATACAAGATTCTATCAGTCCAAACTTTAGCTTCTTAATAAATTGTAGTGTTAATCTGCAGGGATCCAGACTAAGTATTTTTTTTAAAAACCATCATCCCAAAAAATAATTTTAATCATTTCTAAATTAAATTCTTATATTATTAAATTATATTCTTATATTTAAAACAAAAACAGTACTCTTAATCACAGTTATATAAACTATTTTTTGAGAATTATGACAGAACAAGTTGGTTTTTTTTTTTCGTTTTTGTAAATTACATAAATAAATTGACTGTGTTGACTCTCATAAAAAAAAAAAAAATTAGGTTAGGTGAACTTTCCTCTAAAAAATGTAAGTAATCTCCCTTGAATCAAAATAAAAAACAAAATGGGCACCAAAATAAATTAATAGTGCTGATTTTAGCACATGAACAAATTGTTCCCATCACCTTGACAGTCTACAAAGTGTCACCAAGATCTTTTATTCTGGAAATAATCAATTCAATCAAATTTGATTTTAATTGATGAAAAAAGTCAATCACTATGAAACATCAAGCTCAACAATGAAACTGAATAAAAACAGTGGAAAGTATGTAGAAAAATATCAAATGATGTACGTATGTATATGGTGTATTCTGAGCAGATTAATGTGAAGAGCATTTGTTGGTGAATATTTGTAATCCATGGTGCACAGCTTTCTGTTTTATGCTTTCCATTTGGCTAGTGCCTCTTCAAAAGTGAACTCTGACCTAAGAAGGGACCCTAAGAAGCTGCTCTTGATGTTCCAATGACAACCTGTTCCAGTGGTGAGTGAGGAAAAGGTTCTGAGCAGAGAGCCCTTGTTCAGAACTAGCTGTATGTACAGCCAAGGTGGTGGCCAGTTGAGCAAGGATGCTGAGGATAGAGGGAAGCCTTTTAGGTGATATTTTGTTACCAATGCCAAAAGTTTCCACATGCTGTCTTTCAGGCAATGCAGTGCTTTGACAACTTTCTTCAGCTGGTCCCACTCCAGTCAAGGCTGAACAGCATTGATGAGAGGCTGCATAGTAATCTGGCAATCTTCTCCATCCTCAATCCATTTGTGGATTTGCTGATGTCCATAGTGGGAAATTAGAATTGACTTCTCCTTTCCATATACTTTCAGCTCTTCCTCACTCATGAAGCAGATAAGACAGAGACTTAACACACCAAATGCACACAAGAGAGGTGTTTTGAAACCTGGAGCGCATGTTATTTATTAAATTATTAAGAAATGTGATGCACATTTGTTCCAGATTGAGTGTGGCTTTTGTGATCTGATGCTTTCCCTTGTACATATTGCCGTGGATGTCTTTGGCTAATACTGTCAGGTTGAGAGATGTCATTTCCTTGACCTTTCCAGATCCTTTATAGCAATATCTAATTTCACTTTTATTCGAGCCACATCCATATTTTTCTGTTTGTTGGAACTGAGATAAGATTGTAACTGGCCATGAGATTCATCAAGAGAGCCATGATACTAATGAACTTCCCTGTTGCTATTTTTTTTTTTTTAGGCCATTTAAATCCTGAGACACTCCAGTGAAGTATGTCAGCAGGCGATCAATTGTCCTATACACAGCCTGAAGAGCATTGTGACTTCTAGCAGTTTCTGTATGTGTCTTATTTTGGCTCCTCGTTTGGGACTCGCACATGAGTAATAAAACAGATAACAGTATGTGCTGATGCCCTTTGAGATCTACTATTGACTCTGCTGCTTGAGATGTGTACAAGGCCAGGAAGTAGGCAACACAATGCATATTCACCATGTGGGGGTTGGACCTAAGCAGTATACCTGTGCAGCCTTTGTTTCTCCCAGTCATTATGGCGGCTACATCCAATCCCATGATCATCACTTTTGTTAATGGAATTTCTAGTTTTTATGACTTCCGGGATGAATTTTTCAATTCCTACACCTTTTGTATCATAACACACTTTATTTGCAACAATTGGTTGCTTGGTTGAAAGGTCACAGGGTCAATAATCTGGGTATATACAATAAGGCATTTGTGGTTAGTTATGTCAGTAGAGTCATCTACAAGTATAGTAACAAATAGGGACTTAGTCACCTTTGTTTTTAGGGCTGCCTGCATGATGTCTGTCATACTAAATAGCATTTCCTCACCTGCATATATGTATGCTACTGCTTTTTGCTGATCACAGAAAAAGAGGAAATAGATAAAGAATACACTTTTAATCCCCACTCCTCAAAGATAGTCAACCTTTTCTATTGATGCGATCAACTATGAAATGTACATTTAAATGTTCCTTACAAGAAAGTGTTTAAGAGACCAAAGATACTCCATGTACTGACCAACGGTCAACATAGTTATTTTGTTGGTCAATCTTTGACTGCTATGAATTTAGGAAGAGCATGATAGTCATTCATTTTCACTATCAGTTGTCAAAAGAAAAGGAAGAAGATCAAAGTTTGATGGAAAAATGAAAAGAAAAAAGCAACACCATAATGTAAACCATAAATTCAACTTAACTAAAGACAATTGAAAACAGCGATATCTATTTTAAAAATAAATCATCTTTGACATGTTAATTTTAGTTTTAACTTTAAGATTAATTCACCCAGGCACCCCCATATAATGTAAATTTACTTAATTCCACAAAATAAATTATAATTATATATTAACCATTTTTAAAAATGATTGAAGAGGGTTCGATCTATGTTGAATTAATGTATGCTACCCCACTTTAAAAATTAAATCTGATAGTTTTTTTAATATTTATTTTTAAATCAGATGCTTAATCAATAAAATTCTGAAGAATTTTATTTACAAAGCTTTAAGAGTCCTATCATTCTGCAAAAATTAAATTTAGATATTTTTTTTTATAAAGTTACTATTTTTATATTAAAAATAGTTTTTAAAAATAACTTTGAGAACTTTTTAAGCATAAAGTAATAATTTAATTTAAAGTTTTAATACAAAACTACTCCATAAAAATGTTTAAATTTAAAAACTAATTTGAATTTATTCAGTACAAAACCCAATTTGAAACTCCTGTAGAATAAAGTTAAAAATAAAATAAAACTAAAATACATCAAAAATCAAATATTACAGGCCACTATAAATTATTTGTGACTCTTTTCCTGTAACTTTATTATTTACAGCTACTAGACTATTATTTTGGGGTGAATTAACAGAAAAGATTAGTCTCATCTATTTTTGAATGTGTCTCCTAGGTGCTAAAAAACAACAAAAGGTTTTTCTTGTACATATTATTTGAAGGAGCTGTTGGTACTCATGGGTTAATCCATCCTCAATAATAGTATTGGAGAGGTTTGTTTTCAATGACCCCAAATTATTTTTAAGAAAATTATTTTATTTAAGTTGGGAATTAGTTTAAAGCAATTTATTCTTTTTTCTTTTAAACAACTCAATTTCTGATTATGAACTAAGGAAGGGGAAAGCTTTCTTTGATGAAACTAAAACCGTCTAACCCCCCCACTCTGTACCCTATTTGATGTAATTTATTTCATATTACCAACCTTCCCACAAATTTAACTTGTTCACTTCTCAAGAAAGCAAACAGCCAGAAATGAGGTGGGGGGAAGAAATTCTCATATTTTTAGTGGAAATCTCCAGTTCAAAATAAAATAAAGCTACTTTCTACCACTTAGCTGAAAACCAACATATATATATTTATTATGGAAAAATTGGATGAAATGATAATTTTCTTTCGTCCTTTTATATATTCATGTGTCAGGGATAAAGGATGCATACCTATCAGCAAGACTACACACACACACACACACATTAAATTATAGTTTAGAACATGTGCAAATTATAATCTACTACAAAGTGTAGATTTTTTTCAACATCAGGTAGTGTGAAGGGAGTTGGAAAATTCTTTTCCTTATATTGGTAAATTTTGTGTGGGAAGTGGGGTAGAGAAAATGAGAAATCAGAATTGGGAGTTGTAAATTAGAACAAAAAGAGGAAAATCTGGGAGAAGAAAGGCAGTTAATAGTCATGTTGAAAAGTTTACAGACAGTTTTAACAATGGAAGATAAGGTATGGTCCTTTACAGCTTTTTATGACCAGGCCTTTGGGTTTAACAAAGAGGAAGAAGTAACCAAATGTATATGGGGTGGGAGGGAGTAGGAGAGGATGGGCTAAGAAGAGAGAGGAAATATTGTGGTACTAAGATTAATTTTAGAGTAGAGTTACAAACTTTAGATTTTGTAATTTTAGCATGAATGTAAGATTAGTTCCTTCATGTGTTTGCAATTTACTGTGGTTTCATGCCTATGGTTTAGTAATATGTCACTCTTCATGTATTTAATCATTTCCATTTTTTCTTGTAAACAAAGGAAACATGTTCCTTTACCAATTCAGATGTTCTAGCCTGTTTGAGAATTTTCCATTTAACTTTAGGTGTTTTTTTTTAAAACACCTAAACACCACAATATTCACTTTTAACTGTATGATCTCTCCCCTTACATATTTTTACCTCTAATTTTACCATTATTTCATACTACAAATTGTGATCTAATTAAAGTTTTCTAATAAAAAAAAAATTTTTTTTCCTTAAATTTTAAATTAAGTTTAAATATAAAAAGAACCCCTTCAACAACTTCTAAGCCTATGTATAGAATTTCACCATCCCTCCAAGCAACACTAAAAAATTTGTAGCCTTATACTTTACTAATACAGATACATTTATCCACTACCAATTCCTCTCTTCTTAGCCCATCCTCTCCTACTCCCTCCCACCCCATATACATTTGGTTACTTCTTCCTCTTTGTTAAACCCAAAGGCCTGGTCATAAAAAGCTGTAAAGGACCATACCTTATCTTCCATTGTTAAAACTGTCTGTAAACTTTTCAACATGACTATTAACTGCCTTTCTTCTCCCAGATTTTCCTCTTTTTGTTCTAATTTACAACTCCCAATTCTGATTTCTCATTTTCTCTACCCCACTTCCCACACAAAATTTACCAATATAAGGAAAAGAATTTTCCAACTCCCTTCACACTACCTGATGAGACACTGTCCTTTCAATGTTGAAAAAAATCTACACTTTGTAGTAGATTATAATAAATATTCATAGCTCTATTTTTATATTGAACACTGTTTTAAATTAATGTTTTGAACGTTGTTAATATTTTCTTCATTCCTTATTCACTTATACACGCACAAGTAAGTGGTATCCTTAGAAACTGGGTATTATAGAGCATGTGTACATAATTACCTCAGCATAGATGAAGAGTGCTTGACATGGTGAACTTACTTTTTAGAAGTTTTCTGGAAATTTTATCCTCTCATCACCCGCTAAATATATTTTTAGCCATGGATAGTTAAATTAAAAATTTGAGGTCAATTTTGTTAAAAGAAAATATTCCAATGATCCAGTCAGAATAATGCAAAAGGCTGAAGCATACTCATTTTACAATTAAATCAGACATGTTTAATTTAAAATAAACCTTTGCAATACATTTGTGTATTTTTATCTATATGAATAAGTACACCATACCAATATAAGCATTAACAACCTTTCTTATGAATTTTAATATAAAATTTTAAATGGTAGGGTAAAAAATATTGGACTGTATAGTTCTAAAAGCTAAAATATAAATAAGTAAAGGAATGTGATTATTAGTAAAATAGATTGTAAATTTTACCTGTCTTTGTTCTACTCTAGTTGTTCCATCCAAACGTAAATATCTATGACCATGATAGTTGAGAAAGGCTTCAAGGACATCCAACATTTTTGTCATTTGAGTAAAGATCAATACCCGATGATGACCAGTTTTCAATTGCCTAAGAAGAATGTCCAACGTTTGTAATTTCCCTAAGGAGAGAAAAAAAATTGGTTTACATATATAAATATATAACACAAAATTCTTTAATTACATTGTGAAATAAGAAAAATAAATTGCATAAATACAAAAATAACATATTTTAAATTATAATAAAATTATTTAGGTATTGATTATTTAGGTATTGAAAGTATAAAAATTAAAATAAAAAATTAAAATTTTAAGCGGATTAACCAGTAACTATTTTAATATTATTATTAGTCAGAACATGGCCTACTAATATTAGTAGACCATGGTCAGAAAAAATAATATGTTATAAAACCTACTCTTTGATCGTCAAATTGAATGATACTATCTAGCATCATCATCATAGATTGTAGATATCAATAAATATCCAATTCAATAATTCTTCTAGATAATTTATGATAAATTTAACCATTTTGGCATTTTTAAAATCAAAAGGATGATTCATCCATTGAATACAAGAGAAATAATTCTCATAGATGCATTTTTTTTACCAATATAAATTTCAACACATTTAATACGTGATTATAAATATACCCTGTAGATCCTGTTTTTAAAACTAAGTTTTTTTAAACGTTTTATTATTAATTCACTATTTTTCTTAAAACCTACATATTTTCATAAATTATAATTCACTATTTTCTTTAGATATATATTCATTTTTCTTACTATAACCTTTTTTTCTTATATCAAATATCTATATTTTAAAATTTATTTTAACATTTCATTATGTACAAATAGCATTTGTTTACAGATACTTTTTAATATTATCAAGTGTTAAATTTTCAAATTAACCACAGCATTTCTAAATAGCAAGTATGCCATGGTAACGGTTTTGTGTTAGTTTTTCAGTTGTTGTAATGATGTTCTTACTGAGAGACAACAATATTTTCAACATTCAACTATTTTTTTTTTTAATATTTCTTCTTATATGCTAAGGTTGTATATTTCACTAATCCTTGCCCTTCTCTACTTAAAATGTAAGTAGACCCAATAAAAAACAAAACTTTAAAGAAATTTTAATAACTTACCACAGTCATACTGTATCAAACGAAGTTCTGGAAACTGCACAGACATAGATGCCTGATTCTTGTGAAGGCAAGCAGCTTTTGGTGCCAACTCCTTATGTAAAATGTATCTCTGATATTCTTCTGTGACTGTTGCAGATATAGAGGGATGAGATACATGCAGCTTAATACTTGGAGCTGAGACTGCTGGGATTGCAAACACAAATCTGAAAAACAAGCACTACTATTAATAACAAAACCAGAGATATTTTTCAAAAACTTTTCTCAGTATCTTACATTTAATGAATGAACTCTTACAGTAAAAATTTAAAAATGAACTATTATAGTAAAGATTTTTACATTTTAGATTCAAATTAAATTCAGCTTTAGATAAAATATGTACTATTTTTATTTTTAAATTGATATGAAAACCAACAAATAAAGAAAAAAATATTGTACCTTGATAAGATATCTGACTGTTCTACAAGATATTGATCAGGAGTATGTACCATTTTTTCTATTGCCTCTGTTCGATACCATAAGGAATTAAAATTATATGAATATTTGAGATGGGCTTTTTGACAATGAAAATATCCCTGACCCTGCCAAGGCTTTAGATCAGGCTCTTTATTTTCAGTGATTTTCATTAGACTCAAAGAATCTAATAAATTTTGTCCATAAACAACATTCATATCACAATGTCTCTTGTTAATTTGGTCTAACATATTAAGTTTCTCCTTCCTACACTGCTTCCTCTTTAAATGAAGAGACTCCTGCAAAAGAATAGAATAAAATTTATAAACATTTGGTGATAGCAATTATTTAAGAGAAAATGCACAAATCAGATGTGCAAATTGGTTTAAAAAATCCTGCAAGATATAATTAAACCTACAGTTGTATCTAATTATACTTCTCAATATTAAGAAAAGAATATCTTAATACAGATAGAAAACTTTCTGCAATCACATTAATGCAGACAGAATCACAAAATTTAAATGTTTTATGATGCATTTTCTAATAATAAACTACAAATAAATTATTTGGTATACTTCCAAACTTTTTAAATACTATTTTAGAAACTTTAAAAATGTGATTATTTTAAAATTTTAATAAACATACTAGAATGTTTCTCATCTGAATAATTAATATATTGCCAAAACTGTACAAATCTAGTGAATATATTGAATCACCTCAGCCTCAAAAGTTGGATCTTTTTTCCTAAAAACAAAAAGGAATGATCAGAGCATCTAAAATTGGTGCTAAAGTAAGGGTAGAACAATTTTCTGATAATTTTCCTGTGGCAGATAATGTGTTGTGTAGAATTTTTTCCCTCAAAATGTTAACATTCTAAATCCATTTTGTCAAAAGGCTTCCAAAATGTCATTCATATTAAGAACAGAATAATGAAAAAAATTTGGTAGGGTCTAAAGAGATGAGAGATGATTTTACACCTGATTTTTTGACAACAGGCATTTTGACTGGCATTCCCCTACACAAAACTAGACTAGAATATTTATTTTGTTCCTGTTATAATCATGACATAATGCAACCATCAAACTGTAAATGAAGCATGCATTTCAGCCTTAACTCATGTTGATATGGCATTCATATCAGATTCAAAAACCTATTTCAAAATAGTTAATAAAGAAGGAAGTGTTAAAAACACTGTTACTAACAGTTACCCTGTTTAAAATTTTGTTAATGAAGTTGTCACAATGGCCATTATTTGATAAGGTTTCCACAGCAATACTTAAAGTGACTTGAAACCTCTTTGCCAAAGCAACTAGTAGTGAAGCTGCCACCTGTGCTGGTGACAACCAGATGCAATTCAACCAAATATTCATCATATATGCAATTTTATGAGAGAATTATTAAGTAAGGAAAAAAATCAAAACCTGCCAATAGACAGGATTCTGTATTTAGTAAATGATGGTTGACAAATGATAGTAGGATAAAATTCATTTCTCATTTTGGGAAATATTAACTTTGAACAATATTGATACTTCTTGCTTGAGACCAATTGTTTTAGCCTTTGTGCCTATAAAAACAAGTGTGTGAAAGTGACAGTTATTCCATAGACATTACTATACTTGACTCCTACAGCAATGTTTATTAGTTACTATTTTATAAATAACAATGAAACAAGTTGTCTTTTCTTATTCAATCTATCAAATAGAGTGTTTAATATTCATTTTAATATTTTGGTTTTATTTAAATTCTAATCATCACAAAAAAAAAAAAAAAAAAAAAAGGTACATTACTCAACATTTTACACTTTACAGATCTAAGTAGGCACAAATATTGTTACAATTCCTGCAATCATTTTTTAACTAGCACTCTAGCACTAATTAAAAAATGATTGCTCTCAGCTGGGCACATGGAAGAGAAAGTCTGATGACATGAATGCCTGAAACCTATGACCCTAGAATAGACATCACTAAGGAAGCCTTTTTCAATATCTATATATAAAATGAACATAAGTATTTATAAAAGCTGTCACTATTTTTAATTTCTAATTTGAGCTTCATATGATAGTATATTGTAATTAAATACCAAATTTTTAAAATGAAATAAAATTTACTTACTAAGTAAAATTCTGATTTTGGTTGATGAACAACTGGTTTAGCCGAGGCTGTTGTAAGTTTTGTAGTACTTGGACAAAAGTGCTTGTAAAAAATGCTGGTATGACCATGAACAGCAGCTCTAGTTGTAACTTGACAAAAATATAAAGAAAGCATTTTCAATTAGCATTATCTGGAACAAAAAGTTATTCTCTACCTTTTCTGAATAAACTGTTTATAAACATATTCCCTCAAATTATATATATTAACCAGTTATTGGTCACAGTCAAATTAGACCAGTAAGCAGTTGTATGAAAAAGTGCTCAATAGATATTTAAAATAAAAAATGAATGTAGAATATTTAAGTATTCTAATTCAGAAGATCAGCTGATTATACTAACTTGGTTTCAACCTTTCAGTATCTTCAGGTATTTTATATTAACACAATAGTATAATATTTTAATATAATCAAATATAATCAGCTGATCATCCAAATTAGAATATATATATACATAGATACACACATGTTACTATCAAAGAATAATAAACAGATTTATGTAAACTTAACCTATATAATATTCTACAAAAATAAAACAATGCGTGCATGTATTAACATAATTCCATTGTTACAAAATAAATTTTTGTAAGCACAAAAAATAAACAAATTCACTAACATCAAATAATATTCAAAATTGGCAATTATTTAATTTAAATAATACACACACACACACATATATATATATATATATATATATTATAAAAATTACAATTTTAGTATAAAATAGGTTTGATAACAATATAATCAATAATATAAAATAATTAATCAACCAAATATAAATGTATCAACTTTTTTGAATTATCTAAATGGTGAAATGGCTGAATTTATTTTTCTTTTTTAACTCCCTGAGATTTTTTTTTGATAATGCCAAACTTTTATATATATATATATATATATATATATATATATATGTAAAAGACTTTAATTGTGTCACTTTATCCTAACTATTTAAATGTTATGTTTTTAACATACTCTAATATTTTTTCCAACTTTTTTTTAGAGATTATGATTAGCAGTTTCCTATGTAGGGTATAAATATATCTAGTAATAACAGATTTGATCCTGATAAGTAGTGTGTATATCATAAATCCTGTCATTCACAACAGGAGTAACTTAAATTCTTTCACTCTCGCACAAAACATCCCAAAATCAACATATTAACACTACCAAAGATAAGATAGCCAAAGGATTGCACACATGAACACACATTATCAACCAAAGCCTGCATATATTAATTAGCACACAAGAATTATACACACACACTCCTTGACAAGACAAATACACTTGATGTCTGCTTAAGCGAAGAAAATCAAGTATAAAATTAAAAAAAAAAAAGAAAATACCAGATTTTTTTTCTCTCTCCATACTTCATTTTCTAATAGAGTTTAAATAAAAGCAAAACAAATTTATAAACATTACTGATTTGTTCCTTATCCTATCATTGTCAGATTCATATATTATAGTTTAGAACATGTACAAATTATAATTTACTACAAAAGTGTACATAGTTTTTTTCAATGTTGAAACAAAATGTCTTATCAGGTAGTTAATAATGGTGGTAATAAATGTTATTTTTGAAAAAGAAAATTAAAATTTCACTTCCCCTTTATTTTTAGAAATTTTTTTGTACAAGGTAAAGAGGATAGAAAAGATGGAAAAACAATAATTTTCCAAAAATAAAGGGGAAGTGAAGTTTTTGAGTTTTCTTTTTCAAAAATAATGTTTATTACCACCATTATTAAATACCTGATGAGACATTGTTTTTCAGTGTCAAAACAAAATGTACATTTTTGTAGTAAATTATTATTTGTACATGTTCTAAACTATAACTTATATTTATAGCTCTATTTCTATATTGGGCACTGTTTTAAATTAATGTTTTGAGCGCTGTTAATACTTTCATTGTTCTTTAATAACTTGGATATAATTTGTTTTAACATTATCTTTTATAGATACTCGTTTTCAAGTAGATATTCTGTTTTTAATGGAATCCTCTGCAGGATTGACAAACAAACACTTCATAATGTTTGTATTGGAGCTACTGGTGCAAATGCCAAGCAATACAGCAGACAATGCTTAACTGACCCTACTATAGTGTGCAGTTGACAAAGTTAAAAACCATGCATACACAAAATAATTTTTTTTAATGGCGACAGTTTATCCATCGCACCCTTTCTGTGAGAGAGAGAGAGAGAGAGCCCCCACCCCCGCAAGCTGACATTTTTATTACTTCAGACAATTTAGGGGATACCCACATCTGAATAGACAAATAATTTAAAATAAATGGAGTGTTTACTTTAATACTGGCATCTACTAAAAATAACATCTGAAGTAACAAACACACACACACATTGGTTTATTATATGACACACATGTGCTGGATTTTTTAGAAAATTTTTAAACCATTCGTCTTTACAAAATATCCGAGGAAGCTTGTTGTGAAACATGCTAGATTAAAAGACACTTTTCCTACCTGTTCTTTAAGTTTCAGCCTTTTCTACATATCTTGTACATATAACCAATGTTTACATTTTTATATGTCTCCCCTTCTCTTTGTGTATATGTAGTTACATCAATAGAAACATCACTTTTGTTCAATTAAATCTCAAAAATCAAAGAACATCACACACAAAAAATGTTTTGATTTTGTCATTTTTTTTTTGTTCTAGTATATATTTTTTTATATTTTAATAATTCTTCACTATTTTCCTAAACTATTTTTATACACCTAGATTTTAATAAGTGATTACTGAAATCAAGCATACCTAAAGTTTGTGCCATGGATGTTGTGGTTGTAGTAGTGGCAGCAGCAGCAGTGGCTAGCACTACTTGAGAAGACTTCTGCTGGTGTTGGTAGTGCATTGTTGATGAAAGGTCTGTGGACAGAGGTTGTACTTTCATAACTGGTTTCCCTGCTGTAGCTGCTGCTGTGGTGATAGGCAAATGAACTGTTGGGGTGGTCTTGACCAATGTTGGGACTGAGGTAACTGATGTAGCATTACTGCTACTACTACTACTACTACTTGCAACAGATGTGCTTGAAGATGACAAACTGGATACCAAGCCAGGACCATTCACTGAAAAAATACCAAAACAATCACCAAAAGATAGAAAAATGACCTTTTTAGTAAAAAATGAACCAAAAAAACCTGCTGATCCTTTTGAAATGTATAAATTTAATAAAATTTCTAGAAGAAAACATGTGGCCTAAAATGGCAAATTTGCTAACATTTTAAATAACTGATTAGATAATTACAAAAAAAGCTGGTTTGTAAATTCAATGCATCAGATAATTCCTTATTAAAGATTACAAGTAAACTAAATTTATAACTTTGTATTAATGTTTTTTGTAATGAAAAAATATAATACAAATTTGGACTTTAATGCCAACAAAAAACAGAACAATTTTATATTTACAAGATTCTAAGAAAACAATTAAAACTAATTTATCATTTACCAATTCCTAAAAGATAGGAAAACATTTTTAATTCATAAATTTATAAACATTTACTATATTATTAAAATGTGTGAATATAAGGAAATCTTTATTTACCATTTTATTAAGTTTGCATCAATAGGCATTTGCTAACCATTCAAATAAACAATAGTGTAAATAAACAATCTAATACTGTTTTGTTAATTCTCCAGAAAAAAAAATGTAGGAAATCACTTTTATATGTTCAGAGTTATTGCTATTCTCATCAATGCTTTGTATAATAAACGTTGACAAGGAGTGAAGGTAGTTAAAATAATGGCAGTCTCAAGGAAAAAACTGTCCTTTTGACATTATGTTTTTGTTTTTTTGCAGGTACAGAGGTCAAAGTTTGTCAATATAATATTGCTTACATAACTGCATAAGTTTGATCTATTATTTATAGTAATTTATACCAGGTAAAATATTGATATAATAAAAAAAATATTTGATCTATTATTTATAGTAATTTATACCAGGTAAAATATTGATATAATAAAAAAAAATATAGTGATTAAGTAGAGTAAAATGTGAGTGTTAAATGGAAAATCTCCAACATTGTTCTTTGAATTAACTAAGGCAAAAATTTTACTACTACGACTATAATTATTACAAGACTGAAATTCCATTCAGTATTCACATGTGTACACAACACACTTGAATTGACAAATACCATGTAAGCACAAAACAGTTCTACCTCCAAATTATTTTTCAATATAAATTTCTCATGATTAAAAGTTATTTAATCCAACATATATTAAGCTTAGTAAATAAAAAAAAATATTTGATAATCTACAACACAAATGTTACTGGTCAACCTGGAAATATCAGAAAGAACTGTGCAATTAAGTTTTTATAAATCCAAATTTATTTCAAGTAAAAATCTTAAATACATCATAAAAATTTATTTAATTTAAATTTTTAATGACAGTTGTTGATTTTGAAATAATAATAAAAAAAAAACCAACACAATGTGTTGTACTTTCATACAAGTTAGAAAGCACTATAACCAAGAAAAGTTTTACATAACATATTTCAGTGGGATTTTCATAAGATTTTCGTTAAAACGAGAAGAATATTTTCAGCCTCCTCTCAATGATTTTTTTATGTACAAAGTGAGAGACTTAACATATTGTAATTTTATAAAACCTCTTCTAAAGAAAACACAATATCAATGTTAGAATTTTTTTAACTGATAGTCATCAATATTTTTTCCCAGAACATTCAAAATCTAAGTAATCCAGTTTGTTAAACAATTCTTCAAATGACTTAAAATATTTAACTGGCCATTTCACAAAGTACTGCAATTAAATAGTTCCATAATTAAAAAAAATATATTTTGATAGAGCTAAAAAAAATCAAAGTCAGCCTACCAACAGGCACAGCAGAAGATGTGGTGGTTACAGTTTGCACAGGAATCACAGACTGTACTGGAGGGGTGGCGGTAGCTATGAGTTGTTGTCCAGATGATGTTTGAACAATCTGAATGAAACCAGCTATTTAAAAAAAATATATATATATAAATAGAAGCTAATTATCTCATTAAATCAAATTCAATGCTTAATAAAAAAAAATTTCAAATAATTTCTTAGTATTTTTAAGATATTTCATTTTGCAACTTAAAAATTATAACATTTCAGTGTTATATTTATTGTCTAACAAAATATCTGAAGTGCAAAAGTTGATTAAATAGGAAAAAAAAAAAAAAAAAGAATGAATGTAAAAGAATTAAATTATCTTGACCATAGAAAATATACATACTTGAAAACTGAGAAAATTGTCCTGTGGGGATCATAAGCCGAGTTCCTTGGTCTGTCTGTTGAATCTGAACAGTGAAGGGTTGGGAAGGGAGGACAGATGTGGACGTTGAAGATGTGGATGTTGTTGCTGCCACAGCTGTTGATGTGTGTAATGTACCTGTTATAAAATTTGTACGTGAACCTAGATTCAAAACGTACAATTGATACCCAAAAATGAGAATGTTTTGTTTATACATGAATAGGGACATTTTTCTACCTTCACCTGGCCTTTAATAACAGTTGAGAATTGGCTGAAATCACTCAATTTAAATATATTAGTATTTATTTCAGGTCTATAGATATTCTAACTAAAAGAATTATTGTAATAAATAAATATAGAATGAATCTAATAGAAAACAATATAGTAAATGGAAATAATATATATTCACTGGTGAATCAAATTGATAAATTTGATTAAATTATGAGAGCAAATAGCCAGGTATTACTAACTTGAGCCAGTCTTTATTACTGTCAAGGTTTTAATAATTTACTTTAGGTTTAACAATTCTTCTCCATTAGGAGAAAAATAATCAATTCTTCTTTAATATACAACTGGCACTCCTAGTAACAAATTAATGGAATCATTAAAATATATTTTGACAGTAATTAAAATTTCCATCCTACTTCATGCCAAAACATCCTGTACTGGTGTAAAAATTTTAATGTTACCTAAAGAGTTATGCCATTTAGAAGAGTATTTTACAATTTTTTTTTTTTTATGACTGCACTCACATTAATATTACTTGTCCCATTTTAAATCAAAACATTACCACAATCAAGTTGAAGTGTCAAAAATACAATAACAGCAGGAATTGTTTGGTCATTATATTCACCTTAGAAAGAAATATTACATGCATATTAAATCAAACTATTTTCAATAACTTCATTCACAGTAAACTTTCAATCTAAAGATTTTCTTAAAATATTTTAAAAAGATGTCTCATTTCTGCTTAATGAATTTGGAAAGAGATTCAATAATTAAAATACACTGAAAAAGTTTTTAAAAAATTTACCCAGAATAAATAAGATGAGTGACCAACTATAGAATTTCTTTTTACTGTTACAAGTATTAAATTTGACATTACTATTTTGTCCCCAATGACTAACAATTTGTTCAATACCTAACTTTTTCTATAGTAAATAATAAAATGGTAATGAAGGAAATGAAGATAGTCTAAAAGATCTATAGAATAGCAAACAGTGGCTCACTTCAGAAATTTCAGATAGAAACAGTTGCATGATCTCCAGAAAAAAACACTCAAAATTATTTCTCTACTGGTATACATTAAAAACTTTTAATGTATTTCTATACTAAATATATAGGTATTATAAAGTAAATATATATATTTTGTTGTACATGTAACTTAAAATTATATATACATATTATGAAAGGTGATATTTCAATGTCTTTCTATACAATTTGTGTAGACAGTGACTTTTAAATGTCTGTACATTAAAGTGATTGAGTGATTCATTTTCTACAGCTCATCAACACTTTGTAGCTTATCTCCGAGTAACAATTCCATTACACCACTTACAACTTGAAGCTTACAGTACCTGGTATTTACAAGCAGCCACCTTCTAAGTACTGATGAGGCTCAATATTGCTTAACTTTGGTGATCATATGGAAACTAGTGTTTCAGCAAGATATGGCCATAAGTCTCATTAAAAATGAAAATAGAAGATGAGATGCATTTTTAACATTTTAAGAAAAGAAAAAATGTTGTACAAACAATGAAAGAGATAAAAAAAATGTGAAAAATTTTATCTGGTAGTTCCAGGAACATTCCAGCAGGATAATTATTGATGATAAATAATCAAAATACTGATTAAACATGATCAAAGTATATGAACTTGGGTTAAAAATAATCCAAGTCATATGATGCAGGACACTGCAGAAATACTTCACATATCTCATATGAGCATTGTAAAGTATTTTAAAACATTTGGATAATAGACCACATTTTTTTCTGCAATTCTCTGCTCAAATACAACAAAATGATCCATTATTGAAAAGAACAATCACAGGTGATAAAAATAGATTGTTTACAACAATGTGGAATGAAAAAGGTCCTGGGTAAAGTGAAATGAGCTACTGTAACCACTCCAAAAGCCAGTCAGAATCCAAAGAGTTTTATCTAGTGGAAGTGGAAAAGCATTGTGTTCCATCTATGAAATAAGTTTTTCTATTAGACCGAGTAAAAGTACCAATTGATGAAAGTACCCAGAATTGGCTAATCAGAAGGGTATAATCTTCCATCAGGACAACATCAAACCTTATATCTCTTTGTTCATCTAACATAAATTGGTACAGCTTGGCCAAGATATCCTACTACACTAACTGTATTCATCTGACTTTGCAGCTTCAGACTACCACATATTGCAACCTTCACAAAATTCTCTTAATAGGAAGAATTTCAATTCTCTTGAAGCTTATAAAAATCACTGAGACTAAATTTTGGGAGGATAGAATCATAAATTAGCCTCAAAGATTGCAAACAGTTATGGAGCAACATGGCACATATGTAGATGAATAGCAATTTTTATGAGGTACTTCTAATAAATTTTTGTGTCATGTTTAGATAAATATTTGTCTTTACCAAGTTGGTAGGTAGTATTATTATGTACCTAGTTTTATCAAGATTATTTTCCTTTTTTTAATTCTAAGAACACTGTAAGCTTTCTATTTTGCAATGTATATGAAAATTTGAATATTGAAGGAGTTTCAAAATATGAAAATATTGAGGTAAACTGGACTGCTAACAAAAAAAACTTTTTCATTGATTAATATTCATTAGACATTCTTCTACAGACATTTGTCAGAATTGAGAAATATTTTTTTTATCATTTTAAAAGTGGGATTCCTGTTTATGAGATATATGTATATATATCAGCATGCGGTGTAGATATAGAAGAATCCAAAGGAGAATCCTGTACATACTCTCTAAGAGAGCTCTAAATATATATGTATATAAATACATATAGAGCAAATATAAGAAAAATTATTGATTTCATTATTTCATGGTAAATCAGAAGTATAGGCCTATTTCAGGCGAACCATCATCAGTTTCCATCTTTATTAAAAAAAAAGGATTTTACACGATTCGTGTAAAATCTTTTGTACAATAAAGACGGAAGCTGATGGTTCTCCTGAAATAGGCCTATACTTCCGATTTACCATGAAATAAACTGTCAAATTAACCCCTATTAACAGAGTTATCTTTTTATTTATTAATGTCAAGTTTGCAACTGTGCTTACATCTTTGAAAACTCTACTACCCAACTTGCCCTCTTTTTTCCCAATTTGTGATTTCCCTGATTTTTTTCTCTTTCTAACAAATCTTTTAGAATAAACTTTTACAAAAACAGATTTATTTTCCCCTTTGGTTTGGGCTTTATTATGGAGATACTTGCTAAAACATAAGTGGGAATATTTATTTATCTTGAATGAGTACTACCATTAGATTAGAGACTATAATAAATTTATTCTAGCAAAACATTTACAATTTTTTTGTGAAACAGATTTATTTTCCTTCTTGAATGTATTATGAAGGAAACTATATAAAACTAGGGGATAATCAAAATTATTTTAAATTAACAAATGGACTTGTTTGATAACATGATCCATGATTTTAATAAATATCTTTGTTTGTAAAAATTATAAGACTGAAATGTTGTCTTTTTAAATTGACATTATCTACAAAGCTTCTTTGATCCCTACTTTCTCAAAACAAAGCAAAATGTTTAAATTGTTGGATAAAATCATGGATTTCTGATTGCCGCTTGTTTTCATTTAATTATTATTTTACTTATATATTTTTGACATTCTATGGTTTTGATGAAATCCATGTACAATTCCATTTTGTCTTTGAGTTGGTTGAGTGCAGTTAAAAATTCACCACATTTGTTTTATAACTGATTTGTAATGTTTATCTGTGTTAAATGTTGATTGGAGTAGATATACTAAACTATCGCCCAGTTCACACTCCACCCACATCTACTAAACAGGTGAAGAGGCTCATCCCTTGTTCACTGTTTAGGATGTGGTTTCCAGTTTTCTCTTTTCCAATCTTTTCACTAGTACATAGCCCCCTGCACATCAGTGGCATTACCACCTTCCTTGGGGTGATATGATTAAAAAAAAAAATATATATATATATATATACACACACACACACACACACACACACACATTTAAGGGATTTTTATAATTTAAATTGCCCTTATTTAATATTAAGTATAATTAATGGAAAAACACTTAATCAAACTGTTACATTTCTATTTGGACAAATACACATGGTATATACAATATATCATTATCCACAATGATGCCGTTCTTGGACCATAATGCTGAACTGTATCCTAAGTTCTAAATTTCATAACTTTTAAAAGATTTTTATTAAACATTTACTTGTTTGTTTTTTGTTTTTTTTTAAATACATCACATAAAAATATAAATATCTATCCTTTATTTAAGAAAAATCTGTTTCACAAAACTTTAAAAAAAATGTGTCTGCAGTACATTTGTCTATGTTATCTGTTTATTCAGACAAACTTATGTGGCATATGCAATATAGCATTACCCACAATAAAACCTTCAATAATGTCTTGGACTATGGGCATTCAAGTATGTTTTGTTCATGTTCCTGTTTCATTATTTTAAAAGGGTTAAATATTTTATTTTTGTAAAACAATTGTTTGTTTAAATACTTTCTTAAAACAAACCACATAAAAATCTATCCATTTCTTTGCTCAAAAATGTATTTAAAAAAAAAAAAAGAGAAAAATGACATTAGCTGTTTGCAATTATCAAACTAAATATTTGTAAATAAAATCAAGGTAAAGATAACTTTTTCAAAAAATCAGAGATTGATTTGGCACATGATTTATTTTATGAAACTAAGTTATTAGTACAGCAATAACTTAGCTTGATTGTATTCCTATTGAAAATTTTGTTTAGTTCTGAGCTTTTTGGGAAGTGTTTATCTATCAGTTTAAAAAATATTTGTCCTATTTTGGTTTTTACCTCTAAGTTAAATGGTTTGTTTGAACCAGATAATGTTTCATTTATCATTTTTTTGTTTGTTTGAGAATTGTATTTTAAAATGTTCCTATGGCCAGATTTTCTTAGTGCATCATCATAGTTTTTCTTTTCTTCAAATTTTGTTTTGTTTGATGAATTCAATAAGAAACAAAACGCCAGAAATTTAAAGAACATTGTACAAAACAAGGTCACAAATAAAGAATGTAACTGCAGGGACAAAAATAAAATGCCCACTAAAAGGACTTTGTAATAGAAAAGAAGTCATTTACAAAGCAAAAGTACATGACTTAAATGGTCAAAAGAAAATATATTTGGGATTCTTTAAGACCAGGTGGTTCAATCACAAGTCTACATTTTAAATAGAAAACTTAAAAAAGTTTGCAATTATGCTATTCCCAAACAAAAATGAATTATTGAATGAAAGAACAGAAATTATGACTAAGTGTAAACATACCAAAAACTACCCATTAGGTTCATACAAACATGGATGAAAACAATTTCTTGTAATTTAAAAAATTGCGCATTCAAAATTTACCCATTACGTGTGTGTTCTTAAAAAAAAAAAAAAAAAAACCGTACATGGTAAAATCAGTTATTGCAAATCCCCTGAAGACACCACTTATGGTAGAAACCTAGGTCGCATAACTCATTTACAAATGAATGAATATATATATATATATATATATATATATATATATATATAATTTAGTGTTTCGAGGCAGCAAATAATTTTCTAAACATATACTGTTAAATATAAGAGACAATGAATGTCTATTATGTTTAATCATGAGCCATTCTAAATGTCGCATTTTGGCTTTAATTTCAGTTGAAAATAAAAACAAAAATTCTGCAACATTTGGATAATATTTTATTAATTTGGTTCTAAGCTTTCGGCTCACATGAGCCATCTTCAGAGAGGTTATTAAGATGGTAACACAATAACATCCACCATCAGCGATGATTTTATTTTGTGTTAAAATAAAACTCCGCTAGGCAACGGCAATAGTGACCAAAAATAACAAACGCAATTCGCAAATTTGCAATGCAGTTCTATGACGTCACACCAAGTGATTGCATTTGAATACATGGTTCTGTTGTCATTTTGCGCTATCACATGGTGTGAGATCATAGAACCGCATTGCAAATTTGTGAACTGCGTTTGTTATTTTTGGTAAATATTGCTGTTGCCTAGCGGAGTTTTATGTCAACACAAAATAAAATCATCACTGATGGTGGATATTATTGTGTTACCGTCTTAATAACCTCTCTGAAGATGGCTCATGTGACCCGAAAGCTTAGAACCAAATTAATAAAATATTATCCATATGTTGGAGAATTTTTGCCTTTATTTTCAACTAAAATTAAAGCCAAAATACAACATTTAGAACGGCTCATGATTAAACATAATAGACATTCATTGTCTCTTATATTTAACAATATATATATATATATACACACACACTCCTTGTTCTTGATAAATGTGAGTAGAAGGATGTCTAATGAATGTTAATCAACAAAAATTAATTAGGAACATTTTTATTACTGGATTTTCTATAGACAGTTTAGATCATCATTAATACAATTTAACATTATATTATGGAAAAGTAATGTATTGTTTGTTTCAGTTTCCTAGTTCAATTTAAATATATATTACTGCTTACTTTATTTACAAGCTCAGGTCATATTGTTCTCTGGGGATACATTAATAAAGCATCAGCAATATATCAGAAAGATGTTGAGCTTTTCGATAAAAATATTTCAGATAAAGATTAAAAAGCTAAAACCACAGCTAAGTGGCAATCCTATCAGTAATCATCTTCATAAGTGAAATAACAGGGCAAATATCTTTATAATTTCATTCATTGGTATGGAGGGGTTAGGTTTAGATTACAATTTAGATTGACTTAAGCATTTGTCCAACAGGTACATTAAATCCAAAGAACACCAGCAAGAAAGTTTTCCAGATTGTGAAAGCTCTCGGAAAAAAAAAAAAGAATCTAGAATTAATACCACTCAAGACACAAAGGAAAAGTGCTTTACAGAATCCAACAAAATCATGGGGAGATGAACAGCGTTGGTGTGAATTTTACAACCAACCTGTCAGAGAAAACTCTGAAATCCTACTAATTTAATAATCTTCAAATTATGATGATTTCCCAAAATTTTGGAAAGAAGTGGAAGCAACAGTAAGAATTTTAAAAATTGGTAAGGTAGATGGAATTAACAAGTTGCCAACTGAATTCATTATACATAGTAATGAATCAGTGATAAACATGCTAACAAAACAGTATTTGTGGGTAACAATGAGCAAATACAACATTGACAATATACTGATCTATCATATCCAGCAGCTAATATAAGGTAAACAGTACAGTTCTGTTCCAGGGATCCATAGGAAAATGGTTCCCACACATCAGTTAGTGTATGCTAGTGCTTTCTTCTATGCTCTTTAATATCTTCCTGGAGCACATTCTTTGAGAAGCATCTATCTGGTAACAGTCAACATTAAATTTCACAACATTACAAACTTTTGCTTTGCAGACAACATAGATGGTCTAGGTGGCAAAAAAGATAATCTTGTCCGTCTGGAGAAGAACTTGGATGAAACATCCTCCAGATATGGCAGGAAAATTAATGCACAAAAAATAAATAAATAATGATGAATAATAAGGGATTTCAAGCAAGGTAAAAGTGGTCAAGAACTTAAAGTAGTTAGACAATTCAAATATCTTGGCCTGATAATCAGCAAAGATAGCACCAGAATAGAAAATATCAAAAACAGCACATATAATGGCAGCTTGTTGCAAGACAAAAACCATCTGAAAAAACAAGAACATCTGACTGAAATCAAAAACCAGATGTGTATGTGGGCATTCTCCATCTTTCTGTATGCCCAAGATGCTACAGAGCCATCCTATGCATCTCCTACACTGTATCACAAATGACAATGTTAGTAGCATTCTACATCTTTCTGTATGCTTGCAATTCTTGGACATTAAACAGTAGAACTGCTGCAGACAATCTAAACATTAGAAATGAGTTAACACAGAGTCATCCTTCCTTGGCATCTCCTACAGACTATATTACAAATGACTGTGTAATTTGAATTCTAAATCTTTCTGTATACCTACAATTCTTAGGCATTAACAATAGAACTACAGCAAAGAATCCAATCATTAGAAATGTGTTGCTACAAAGCCAGCCTTGGCATCTCCCACAGATATAAATGACAGTGAGACACAAACAAACAGGCCTTTAGGAAAACTTTGCATACACTGTCAAACTGAAACGGTACTACTATATCACAAGAGACAATAATATTTCTACAAACATCCTTAAGCAAATGAAATAGAAGAAAAAATGGCTTCAAAACATCACTAAATGAACTGAGCAATCCTTTACACAAACTCAAACTAATATTGACATGCAAATAAGGTATATAGAGGGAAGTGGTCAGATGCCTAGCTGTGCAGTGACCTTACAACCACACCCAGACTGATGATGATGTTAGTGTATAGAGAGTTAATATCTAAGCTAACCATGAATTCATCTGTTACATATGTCTTTTTGTCATTTAACAAGACATGATTATAATTTAAATTTGAAGGAGAATCTGACAGAATAATCAATATACAAGACAATTTGCAAATTGTTTTCTTTTTAACTGACATGTTTTGCTAATCAAAGTCATCAGAAAAAAACATTTCAGTTAGATCTACCTTAGTATAACAGGAGATGTGAATCATATGAATACTTGGTTTTTTAAATTTTTTTAAAACTTTAACTGTATCATTAAAAAAAAAAAAAAAAAAAAAAAAAAAGATTTTTATTAATCTAAACATTTTATTTATATATTCATATTGTTTCAACACCAGTTTAATAAGCACTGGTGATAGACTGAAGAAACTTTGTTTATTAACCACAGATGATTTAGAAATTATGACACTTGCAATGCATCTTTGAGTAAATTATATTCATTTTATTAATGGAATTTTCCATGTCAGAATTGTGTTCACAAATGTTCAGTGGTACAAAAATGTACTGTGTCTTTAATTTGAAGTACCTTTTATGTTTGTATATTCTTTTCTTTAAATTTCAGAATGTTTCTTTTATGTATTTTTGGAGAGTACTGTGTACATTTTATTTAGTTGACTCCTGCTTTTGATGTAAAGTTAGCTGTTTTACTTTGATAACGTTTCTAACTGTTTCTGAAGTGCCGTGATAAATTTTTAAAGAAAAATAAATTAGTTAATGTCAATAAAAAACAATTATCACAAGAACTTGAAAAATTTAATCAGACAGACAGCTAACTTTACATCAGAAGCAGGAGTCTATATCAAATAAAATGTAAACACCCCACACCATCACAAATACATCAGTGAAGCATCCCAAAATTTAAAGAAATATATATATATATATATATATATACAAACATAAAAAGACTTGGAGAGAGAGAGAGAGAAAAAAACACACACACACACACACACACACACACACACACACACACACACTTGTATGCTGCAAAATTTGTGATCACAATTTTAATCTGAATAAACTAGTTTGAAACAATATGGGATATGAAAAGCATTAACAAATGTAAATATCAATAAAACTCAGCTGAAATTAGTAAAATCTAATTTTAAAATCAATACAGTTTTAGTAAAAGAAAAAAGAAAAATTTCAAGTATTCATATGATTAACAAGACATGTCATAATATGTTTTTCTAAATTGTCTCATAAAATCTGATATAATTTAGACTATCCTTAGATAAAATAACAAAAAAATAAAATAAAATAAAACAATCACACAATGTTAGATTTTGTGTCTACTTAGGAATTTAGAATCGAAATAATACAAGAATATTAATGTCAATGCATAGGAATGAATTGTTGACTTACCAGGAGGTAGCACTTTTGCTTGGATGGTTGCAAAACTGGATAGAGGAGACAAAGTTGGCTGTGATGTCCCTACACTGGCAGAAGAGAGAACAACAGCAGCAATTGATGATGGAGTTCCAGAGACTCCACCTTGTGTTTGTTGGTGTGGAAGGTTTGTTCGAATTTGAGGAACCAGTCCAATTCGGATGGGCATAGTAGCTAAAATTAGAAGAATATATTTAATGTTTTCCTCTCTGTGATTGGTATTTTATTCAGTTAACATGAAAAATTAATGCATGAAGAATTCAAAATAGAAAATTTCACTTCTTACGTTGAGTTGTACACACAGATGCAGTAGTGTTAACTGCCTGAGGTATAACAGTAACAGGTTTCACTATATTTGGTTTTGCAGTGATCACTGTAGTTGGAGTTGTTATAGAAGTCTGTGTGGTCAAAGTGGGAGAACCTCTTCCAGGCTTTTAAAAATAAAAAAATTTTAAAAAATATAAAAAAGACATGAAAAATGCATTAAATTAATCTGCAAAAAAAAAATTTGACAAGTAAGTATGTTCAATTTATAACTATTTATATCTATATAAATAAAAATGTACTTGTCCGTTTGTTACTATCTGCTAATCTAGAAAACGGCTGCACCAATTGTTTTGAAATTTTACTATAGCATTTTAATCGAATACAAGCGTCTTTTTATATACTTTATATGAAAAATATTACAATATTAAAAAATATATATTTTGCAAATCTATTAGAGCCAATAAGAGCTGAACCAAAAAAACTTTCATTTTCAATACGGAAGCGTTTACAGACAACTTTGTTATTTCATCGAAAACATAGGAAAACTGTACATTTAAGGTAAACGAAGACCCTTTTTATTATTATTTCTATTTTGGTGGGTGTAAACAACAGAAATCCCTTCCTTTTTTTGCAAAAAATTTCTATTCCTTTTTTTTTTTTTTCAACAAATTATTATCAATATCCCATTTATTTCGTTCGTTTAGTAAATAAATTTCTTCTTTTTTTCCCATTTGACCAAACTGAGCCACAGCAACGTGTGACCGGGTACAGCTAGTATACTAAATAAAGGTATGTTGTGTGAACATAAGTAGGCCAAGAAAACATGTAACCTGTTAGTAATTTATTTCTAAAAATATGATGCTTAGTACAAACAATTTTCTGGGATTACAGAATTCTGGTTTTTCATATAATTTTCAATAATGAATTCTTTCAAATACTTATTTTTCAAAAACTTAATTGCTGTGATTATATTCAAATTTAAACATATGAACATAATTACATTAAAATGCTTTACAATTTTTTTATTTTTTAAACACTAAAAATGTTTTTAGTTACATGTTTTAAAATAAATATAGGCATCAATTTTCCAATAAAATTTTTGGCTAGATAGATTTATTTTTAAATATTTGTGTAATTTTCAAAAACACTCGATAGCTCTGTTATTGCTTAAGAGGACACAGAAGGATAGAGAAATCAGTAATAGATGTTAGAAGAGGTAGACATATTCATATAACATTAAAAAAAAATTATCCCAATACTTTATAAGAGAAATTAGTCACAAGGCTTTGTATTAGTTTACATTCATTTCCTCTACAGACCATTATAACATTAAATGCTTAGTAACCCTGCTTTATTATTTGTTAAACTTGCCTGAATTAATATAAGTTTGAGATTTTTTTCAACATGCTATGCTAATTTTTAGCAAAAATGTAGAGGTACCTAGTTAAATACAACCAAATATTATTCATCATATACACAATTTTATGAAAGATTCTTTAAACAAAAACTATGGCCTGCCAGTACAAAGGATTCTGGAGGCAGTAAATGATTGACTACACTATGCACCATTGTTTGCTCTTCAATCTGCATTTCCTGAATGAGAACTATACCTATTTAATGAATCATTTTTTTTTTTTTATATAAATAAAATCAATTCACCCTAAGCAAATGTTACTAAGACACAAGTATGCTACTTGGATTGAAATAAATGAAAAAACTTTAGAAGGAACCAGAAGAATAAACCTGTTAAAAAGACTGGGAAATAGCAGGAAGTTGATAATAGGCAAACTGATCAACTCCTATTGAAGGAGAGAAAAAAAACCTGTTCTTTACATGATGAAAGATGTAAAACTGGTACATCAAAAATAGCAAACGGCTTAGAAACTAACCAACTCACAACTAGAAAACAGAGAGGCATAGGCCCATCAAAAGTTTTATAGCTTTTATCACATCTCTTTCACAGTTCCTCTTCTGAAAGAGTGTTGCTAATATTTTTCAGTGATTAAGCAAATTTTGTTTCTGTTTTAATAAGGGAATATTTTACTGTTATTTTTTTCTTTGAAATACAACAAAAACACAATTTACCTAAATTGGAAAAAAAAAATTTTATAAAGTGACATTTGAAACAGAAAATTGCCTCACCTAAATGCTATATACCTACAATAAAAACTATCAATTCCTTTACCATTAGTGTTCTAGTATCCAACATAAAAATTCTTTTATCCATTTAAATAAAAACCTCATGACAAAATGGTTTCACTTTATAGTATACCCAGTCACCAGACTGACTGAATTGTGTTAATAAATTTGTAAATGTTCACACAGCAACATAACAAGCACTTTCCTTTATGTAAACAAATTCGATAAAATTACATATGATTTTTTTTTACATTTCTTTTTTTTTTTTTTTACTAACACACACACACATATATATATATATATATATGAATGAATGAAATGATTTGTCTGAACATTATTTTTTTCGATACTCATATTTAAGTAGATATTCTGATTATAATCAAACAGTATTATATATTTATTTCTACCAGCCTGATTATTTACGATAAATTTTTGTTATGAAAGTGTGTCATTCGGCAGGATTCGAACTTGTGACCTCTATCCACATATATAGGAGTTGAATCCTGCTGAATGCTACACATTCTCGTAACAAAAATTTATCGTAAATAATCAGGCCGGTATAAATAAATATATAATACTGTTTGATTACAAACAGAATATCTACTTAAATATGAGTATCGATCAAAAATAATGTTCAAACAAATCATTTCAAATTGTCGGTTGTTTATAAACAGTTTTGTTAATCTTCGTTAATTTCCGTAATATATATGTGTGTGTGTGTGTGTGTGTGTATATATATATATATATATATATATATACACATACATACATACTTTGATGAAAAATTAAAATCTATTATAAATTATTTATTTATTGGTTAACCTTTACATTCCTCCATTCTTACTTTAATTACCTAAAAATAAACTTCAATCTTGTACAACTTCTGTTTGGTGTGTGACCCAATAATTCACAAGTAGCATAGCCATAGTTAAAAGTAAATAAATTTATACACGAAATAGAAGAAAATACTTAATGACTTACCTGAATCAAAGAGGAACTTTTTAAATGTAAAGATTTCAATTTAGCAGGCTTAGGACGTGGAGGAGGGTCAGGTTGGTTGTCTATTTCTAAAATTAAGTTTCGGGAGGTTTGTAGCTTATAAACACGTTCAGATATAAATCTGGGTAAATCATACTCCATGTCACACAAAGTGGGATATAGCAACCGTAAATCAAAAGTCTGAAATGAAAAGTATATAGTACTTTGTAATATTTAATAAAGATACAAGGAATTAAAATGTATAGACATAGTCAAAGATCGAAAAAGGGAGGGAAAGAGAAAGAAAGAGAGATGGTCAAAGATGGGTGGGGAGATGGTCAAAGATAGGAGGGGGAGAGAGATGGTCAAAGATCGAGAGGGGGAGAGAGATGGTCAAAGATCGAGGGGGAGGGGGAGAGAGGAAATGGTCAAAGATCGAGAGGGGGAGAGAGATGGTCAAAGATCGAGAGGGGGAGAGAGATGGTCAAAGATCGAGAGGGGGAGAGAGATGGTCAAAGATCGAGAGGGGGAGAGAGAGACAGATGGTCAAAGATCGAGAGGGGGAGAGAGAGACAGATGGTCAAAGATCGAAAGGGGGAGAGAGAGACAGGTGGTCAAAGATCGGGAGACGGAGAGAGAGAGAGAGATGGTCAAAGATGGAGAAGTGGAGAGAGATGGTCAAAGATGGAGAAGTGGAGAGAGATGGTCAAAGATGGAGAAGTGGAGAGAGATGGTCAAAGATGGAGAAGTGGAGAGAGATGGTCAAAGATGGAGAAGTGGAGAGAGATGGTCAAAGATGGAGAAGGGGAGAGAGATGGTCAAAGATGGAGAAGGGGAGAGAGATGGTCAAAGATGGAGAAGGGGAGAAAGAGGGTCAAGGATGGAGAAGGGGAGAGAGATGGTCAAAGATGGAGAAGGGGAGAGAGATGGTCAAAGATGGAGAAGGGGAGAGAGATGGTCAAAGATGGAGAGATTATCCAGGAGAAAACAACAGAGAGAAAGAGAGGGAGGGAGGTGGCCCAGGAGCAAACAAAAGAGCGTGAGAGAACGCTGACACAGGAGCAAGTTAGAGAGGTAGCTGGCCCTGGAGCAAATGTACGCAAGAGAGAGAGGTAGCTCAAGATCAAAGGAAAGAGACAGAGTAAGAGAAAGTGCCTAGAGCAAAGGTGTGCAGCAGAGACATGGTTGAGGAGCAAAGGCAGGACAGAGACATGGACCAAGAGCAAAGGCGCACAGCAGAGACATGGACCAGGAGCAAAGTCCAGGACAGAGACATGGACCAAAAGCAAAGGCGCACAGCAGTGACATGATCCAGGATCAAAGATGAACCAGTAGCAAAGGCGTGCAGCAGAGACAGACATGGTCCAGGAGCAAAGGCGCACGACAGAGACATAGACAAGGAACAAAGAAGAGCGAGAGACAGAAAGAGAGTATTATAAGAGGTAGGGAATTTAGGAGAAAACACGAGTGGCATGGTCTAAGAGCAAACACGCATGAGAGAAAGGATTGGTGGGAGAGCTAGTCCAGGAACAAACACACATAATAGAGGGCACGGGAGCATTAGGGAGAAAGTCTAAGAGTAAACCTGAGAGTGATGGAGGGTTAGTTCATCAGTAAACTTAGAGAGAGAGAGAGAGATGGGTGGTCCAGGAGAGACATTATCTGGAGTCAATGTACCCAAGCAAAGGAGAGAAAGTGGATCTCAAAGCAAACATGAGAAAGAGATATATGGCCTAGGAGTAAATTAGAGGGAGAGACAGAGAGATAATCTTAGTGCAAATGCATGTGTGTTGGGGACGAAGGATTCTAGAGCACACACACAAGTGGTGTAAACAGAGAGAGAGTCTAGGAGCAAACGAGCAAGAGATAAGAAGAGGGTCCAGGAGCAAATACAAAGGAGGAATGGTCTAAGAGCACAAGAGAAGGGTAGGGGCTAATCAAGAAAAAAGGGATAGTCTGGGAGAAAACATGAGAGATGTAGAGATATGGTTTGGGAGCAAATACACATGATATGGAGGAAGGAATGGTTCAGGAACAAGCACACAGGAGTGAGAGGGCCCAGAAGCAAAGGAGCAGAAGTGAGATGATCCAGGAGCAAAAGCATAGAAGGGTCTGGAAGCAAGTGCATATGAACAAGAGGGTCTGGGAGCAAACACACGGGAGATATGCAAGAGCAATAGAGAGAGAGAGAGAGAGAGAGAGAGGGATACACCTGAAGCAAACATGCATGAGGGAGGACCCAAGAGCAAGTGAGAAAAAGAGAGAGGCATTTTCTAGAGTAAATATGTGCAAGAGAGGGAAGAAGAGTGAATCTAAGAGCAAACACAAGAGAGATAGATATGGTCCAAAACTGAGAGAGAGAGAGAGAGAGAGAGAGAGAGAGAGAGTCCAGGAGTAAATATGCACAATAGAAAGGGAGAGGATTAGTCCTGGTGCATACTTGTGTGCAGTGGGGTGGGTTTAAGGAGGTTCAGGAGCAAACAAGAGAGACAGAAAGATGGTCTAGGAGCAAAGGCATGTGCATGAGAGAGAGAGAGAGAAAAAAATATGGTCCAGAACAGGTACACGCATATGAAAGAGAGAAAGAAGGCAAATATGCTAAAGAAAAAAAAGGTGACTTACATCAAAAGGACCTCTTTCCAATGCTTTTACAACCTGGGATGCAGTTGAATAGACCAATCCTTCCATTTGAAATGGAGACACTATAGGTCGTGGATCAAAAAGATTGGGATGATTGCAAACTTTACGAAGTTGCATCAATACATTGATCACGCTCATGAAGTGACCAGTGGCCAAGGTTTCTTTTGTTCTGTAAAAACAGTGGATATTAGTTAATTAAATAATGCTAATATGATTTGAATGTAATGAAATTTCTTTAAATACATGATAAACTGAAGGGAAAAATAATTATTTTGACTATTAAATTGTGCTTATAAAAATTTTAAAAGTATTCCATAATTACTTTAATATAAGTACAAATAAAATTGAAGTATATCTGATTTAAGTGGTTACTCCTCCAAGTAAATCAAATTTTAAATATTCAAAATTTTCATGTTTAGAAATACATGAAACTTACTTCGTCTGAGACATGAATTCATCATAGAGAAATCTTTGTCTCTTTGACAGACGACACATGATGACATGTTCATATTTTTTGGGCATTTGCTTCTCAACATCATCTTTTAATCGCCGCAATAAGAATGGACGTAAAACCTAGAAATACATTCAAGAAAAATTGAGTTTGATTATACAGATTTGTATCTAAAAAGCAGCAAAGAAAAGGATTCATATTGAAAATTACTGCATGTATTAAAATTAATGAATTCCTTTTAAAGGCTATATTTTAAAGATGACAGAAAAGGGAAAGTATAATAAAAAATATCCTAATTATGAAAAAGAAAAAAAAAGAAAAATTGTTATAATGTCACTATTGTTTAGAGATATTGCATTGTTTCAAGTTTAAAAAATATTTTAAAAATCTATTTCTTAATACAGGAAACAAAAACTATATTGGAAGCTAGGTTATAAATGCATTAGTGAAAAGTTTTTCTACAAAAAATTTGTTAGTGCAGTGGATCCACAAATGCAGATTTAGATGTATTACACTCTCAAAAAGTAAGATAGTCAACTTTACAATTTACCCTAAAATCAGGATGGAAAAGTAGCTATGATTGGGAAGATGTACTGTGTTCAAATACAATATTTTCAATCACAGATGGTTCAAAATTTAAATAAAGTTTTGTGATATTAGGGCAGTCTGGCCTGTTACAGAAATCAGCCAAAACAGAAAAATATGAAAATAATTTTTCAATAAGTAGCAGTTAAGATTTAAATTTTTTAAAATGCTGAGAACCAGTGTGAAACCTACTGTAAGAGATAATTAAAACTGTTCTTCAATAACTTATCAGTTTAAATTAGGCTTCTATTTAGTCATCATGCTATTAATATGTATTTTTATTTCATCACTTCAGTCTCTAAAATAAATTCAAATTTATCTTAAATTTGTTTTTTTTTTAATATTCAGCTATTAATTCTCAATTTTTTGTAACATCTAATATCTTGTTGTTTATAATAAAATAATTCAAGCAAACAGTAAATTCTCATTGGGATTGGACCTATCTTTAAATAGAAACAAGAAAATCATAAGGCATAACCCTCCTTTTAATCAGTTACCTTTAAACTGGGACATAAATTTCTTAAACCAATAGAAACATTTTCCAAAAATAACCCTCTAAGCAAAATATTCAATAGAAATACAATAAAACTAAGCTATAGCTGCTCCAATAATCTCTAACAACAGTAAAATTTTAAAAGCACACAACAAAAATAACTCCAACAGTCTGCCACATAACAAACTTTGTAACTGTAGAAACCCAAACCAATGCCCCATTCCTAATAAATGTTTAATGAAATCCCTAATGTATATGTTTGATTTCATCCATGGAGAATTCCAAAGATTAAAAAATGTATATCGGAAACACCATAAACATATTTAAAAAGCACTTTTACAATCACCTCTCATCCTTCAATAACAAAGAAAAACAAAACATGACATCTCTTTCCAAACACTTTTGGAAGTTAAAAAACAAAAATAAAACACCTAAAGTTAAATGGAAATCCTCAAACAAGCAAGAACAGATAAATCAATAAAAGAAACAAGTTTCCTTTGTCTTCAAGAAAAAATTGAAATCATTAAATACATAAATAGTGACAAGCTTTTAAAACCAGAGGCATGAAACCACAGTAAACAGCAAACACATTAAAGAACTAACCTTGCAATCATGCTGAAAAATACTGCACAAGCCAAAACTAGGACACCCACCTAGAGACGATAAACCTTTATAGTACTAACAACCCTCTTATATCAAATTTTACCTATTATGCACCATGAACTATAATCAAATTTAGTTTAAAGTTTTATAGAAAAAAGTAATTTCCTAAATTCAAAATTAAGGTTAAATATACAAAATTAGATTAATTATAAAACTGTGTTTAAATAAAAAAATATTCTATAGTTGTACAAATAAACATTAAAGATAGGTTCAATCCCATCCTTTGCCACCCTTTACACCTCCTTATTCTCCCCCTCTAATAAAACCAAAGAATAAAGACTAACCAAGCAGTCATAAAACACATTTTCATGAATCAACTATATCCCCTACCTACCCCACTTTCTTCAAAATTCTAACAGACAATTTACAAGACTTATTCCCTTATCACTAACCCCCGCCAACACCTCACACACAACTCCCAAATATAAGAAAAGAGGTCTTCCATTCCTTTCCACACCACCTGATGAGATACGGGAAGTCCAATGTCAAAACAAAATGTACAATTTGTAGTGGATATATATAAAAAAATTGTACAAGTTCTAAAATATAATTTATAATAAATATTCTCAGCTCTATATAATATATCAAGCACTTTTTTTAAATTAATGTTTTGAATGTTGTGAATTTTTCTTCGTTCCTTATTCACTCGGAGACACATATATATATATATATATATATATATCTCACAACGAACGTTCTTACTTTAAATTTTAAAATCATTTGTTTCTGATGAAAGGCCGAGGCCGGTCTAAAATATCAAATATATATATACTAGCAGTATAGCCCGGCATTGCTCGGGTGTAATGAAAGCTTTAAAACTAATCCATGGTCCTGGAGTTCAGAATCTTTGGACGTTGGCACGAAAGACTAAAAAGCAATAGTTGTTTCCAGTTAAAGTGAAACCGTATACTGAAAGAAAAATGAATGGATGTAAGTCAAATTTTGATTTCCTGGCATCGCATCAATATCAAATAAGTTTTTTTTTCGTCATAAACTGAATTTTGAAGGCTAAATAAGTCCTCTGAGTAAATGAGATCATGGCTGAGACTAAGAACTACAATTATACCTACTTAGAGCCAAACTCAAAGCAAAAACTAAAATAAAAGGGCTGAAAAAATACAAGGCAGATAAACAGAGACACACACAAACATCTTGCTTTTTGTATATATATATATATATATATATATATATATAAAATCGATTTTCTGCACTATTCTAAGAACTGCAACCTTGAAACTTCTGAATATTGTTTCTTATGTATTTGTCTATGAGTGTATCAAATTTGATTAAAATCGGACCACTCCTTCTATAACTCTATTTTTTCAATTATCAATTTTTATCGGGGGTACCTCGACACAAAACCTTGCTAAGAACACTCAGACACTTATAGTACAACTGTGCAAATTTTCAAGAAAATTGGTTCAGCCGTTTTGGAGTCTATAGGTAATGGACACACACAAAGTTCCATTTATAAATAAGTTTAGATATAAAATAATAGAAATAAATAAATACTGTCAAAAAAAAAAAAAAAAAAATTTTTAACTTACAACTTTTCAGTAGTTTTTCATATATATATTATATATAGCATTATTTAAGAAATATTACTTATTTTAAAGTATTTTCTCAAGGGGAAAAACTGGTCATAGATGTCATGAGGTATGTTTGGGTAGGAAAAAGTTACTGGATTAAAAATCAATTACCACAAAGAAAAAAAAAATTTTAAAAAAGGATATTTGAACTTAAACTTTTGTGTAAATTATAATTTTTACTTTGATATAGAAAAAAAGAAATAATAAAAAATATGGTTAAAAATTTATTTTAACTACTTTCTACATACTAATTTAAAATTTCAATGAACAATAGGAGATATGTATATAATATAGTACTTATTATAAGTTAAATATAACTTCTTTTAGTAATTATATATTACTTATATAATCCTTGCTGGATGGAGGTGGGGGAGGAACTAATTTTTCTTTCTATGATTTATTTTCTCGTCACTATTAAAAGATTCTAAAAAAAAATTTAATTGATAAAATTTTATCAAACTAAATGAAACAATAATTTCACTACATTTAAAATTAATGGGATTAATAATTAAGCAATGTTGAACAATTACTTAAGAAAAAAAATTGTTTTAGGTATTTTATTTTTAAATTAAAACTTTTATTGTACTAATAAATATTTGTAAAAGCATTTTGTTACAAAGATGATTTAAGAGTTAATTATGTCCTTATATTAGAAAGGCAAAGTAACTAATTTTTTAAATAGGTAATGGTGACCTATTTTCAGTCACAAATTTGTAATCTATGATAAATGGAGTTAAAAATGTAGGATCAAAGAAAAAAGAAAATCAAATGATATGCGTTTCTCAGATAGGGGGGAAAAAAAAAAAAAAAAAAAAAAAATCAAGTCAAGTCATAAATTCTGCCTACAAGTTGAAAATAAAGAGAAATTATAAAACAAGTAATATTTCTTATAAAAATTCTATTTAATATAGACATGGGTACTGAACAGTCCTCAACACAATCCAATCTCCTAAATTTGGCTAAATGGTTGAATATTTTCTTTTTTTTTTTTTTTAGAAAGACTACTTGATGGGTCCAAAAATTTTTCAGTGCCAACTATTACCTTCAAACAAATCATATTTATAGTAAGGAGATACTTCAACTGTCAATATTTAGTTTATCACCAAAACAAAAGTGAACGTTAACAAACAGCATTTATTTATTCCAGTCTTCTAGTTTTGTTTCTATTCATTCTTAAACAAAGTTCTTAATTGTTACAAGTTTTTAATTAAATATTAATTTAATTTCACTACTTGATTCTCCAAGAATAGAGTATTTTCCATTCTGGTGAACCACTTCTCTTATTGTATATTTTCAGTGATAACAGGATATAAATGAAATTTTTCACAAATGTTTAATATTATACTCACTTTATGCAAGCGTTTGATGAGGTTGTCATTATATTCATGGCTACCTTCAATCATTCCTGACAGTGGATTAGCAAACCATTCCTTAAAGTCTTTGTGTGAGGCAAAAACATTTGGCATGAGGAAATGCATCAAAGACCAAAGTTCCATTAAACTGTTTTGGAGGGGAGTTCCTGTCAGCAGCAGCCTACGCTGACTCTGGAAATTCAAAAGTGTTTGCCAGCGTTGTGACTTGAAGTTCTTTATATTCTGGGCCTGTAAAAGTTGTCAAATATATTCTCAATTATTTCAAGTAAATGAAAAGTATATATATATATATATATATATATATATATATATATATATAGAGAGAGAGAGAGAGAGAGAGATATGTTTAGCCTTAGATAAAATTTTTCAAATAGCATTGAGTAATTTGTTAATATAACAAAAATGTATAGTTAAACTTTTTAAATATTAATCTGTAAATGTTTATGAACTGGTGAACACTACTCAGCATTAAATTGCAATGAGCACATTAAACAAAATTTTGATGCAATAGAAAAGTTTTCAAATAGTAAGTTACCTCATCCAAAATGAAATATTTCCATTTTTTTCGCCTGAAAGCTTGATGATCTTGAATTACTAATTTGTAAGATGTTATACAAACATGGAAGGCATTTGTTTTTGTCCATCCCTGTAATGATTGAAAATTACATTTTATTTTCATGAAATAAAATAAAACGGTTAAGTAGTATATACTATATTTGTTGTCCAAACTAGTTTTAGTGTATATTTTTTAATTGTTTAATAATACTAATGATGATGAAGTATTACTGTATACACATAAAATTGAAACTTATATAAATAAAAATTCAGGGCAATTAGTATTTCATTATGTATTAATATATTTCCATATTAAATCTCACATTTTAAAGAATATTTAACAAAAGGTTTGATTATTCAATAAATGCATACATGCTTAAATATTAAATAAGTTATATGATGGAAAATAACATTACAAAGCAAATAATCCCTTAAATAATAATAGCAACAAAAAACAGCATCAATATCAAACTTACAGTTCTTTTAGCCTTTCGTTCTTTTGGGTTTCCATAATACGTTAATATTTTAAATGCAGGACACCATTTTTTAAATTCCATTTCCCAATTCAGCATCACACTGGTAGGTACAACAATTAAATGTGGCCCCCAAATACCTACAAGTAAAAGAATTGTCAACAAGTGAGATGGCATTTTAAAAATGTATGAATAATTAGTTCAGGTTAACAATACAAATCAAGATATTTGCCACATGCTTTTATACATGATTGTTGTGACTTAATTTTGATGTTATCACTTGATCCATCCTCAAATATGGGCAGTGTGACTTTATTTAAGGGTCTTACATTGTTTCATGCAGATCTGGCAACATCTTTTTGCAGTAATTATTATATATGTGTCATCAAATGTGTGATGAATGACTTTTTTTATTTCCTCTTTGATTTTTTAAACATAACTTACTTAGAAGTGAACATATTTATTACACATTAGATCAAATTTTATGTAAACAGTTTTAGGGAAATTAAACTCAAGACCCTTATGAGCTTTGCATGCATAATATTATTCTGTTTAAAATCTCTCCATCATGCAGTTTTCCTCCATAATGAACAATTGAGAGCTATGTTTTCTCAGTCAATTTACATTTTTCAGTATTCTTCAGAGTGTTTTTGATGCAATCTTTATTTCAATTTTGACTTTTTCCTTCAATCAATTCCTCGTATAGAAACTGCCTAGGGGCCTTATCATTCATCCTGATTAATCTATTACATTTTCAAATAAGATGTATATTGGTATCAAAATTGTGGATAAATTGACCAATTTTATTTTATTTTTTTTTAAAAGTACTTTCAACTGTCTCAATCATTAAGGACTGTATTTTGTCAGTATGATAAAGATTTTATTGACTACACATTGGCATTTCATCTGTGTAAAGTGACATCATACATAACAGTTAAGCAAAAATCATGTATCAAATATGAGTAGTAACTAACAACTGTTTGCAAACAGAGCCTTGCCTATTTTGTAAATCCACAAACTCACACACATACATAATACAAATTAATAATTATCAAAATACATAAAATTAGAATTCATTGTATTTCAAGGTGATCAGAATTTTTGTAAAGAAAGTACTCAATACATAAAGAGCAATGATAGACATTAGTTTTGTATGATTTATGTTTTCATCAACTTCAACATTTCACATAATGTCACTCACCAGTGTCAGGTAAATCTATCAAATAAATTTATATTCCTCAGATAACAACTTAGCAATTTGTTCTAGGCTAAAATTCATAAACAATGAGAGAATTTTTAAATATTCAAAAGCAATATGACACTATTAAAATGTTTTATTTTTATTATAATTTTTCCATGATAAAATGTTTTTATAAGAAATCTTAGAAAATCTATCAAGTGGGTACCTCCACTCATTTTCGATACCTAAATTTAAATTTAAATTTTAAAAATAAGTTATCTTCAAGATTTAAAATTAGTTTTAACTGAAAAGCAAGAGATTAAATTTTAATTCCAATAAGGAAAATACACTGGTGTATTTTAAACCGAAATTATATTTTAATCAAAAATTTTTCTGATTTGAAAAAAAAAAAAAAAATTTTAATTTTCCACCATTTTTGATTGATCGACACATTATGTAAACAGTAGCAAATTTGTTTTAAAAATCTTGCAAAAATAAAATATACCTCGCCGACATGTCATTTAAGTCAATTTTTAAAATTGAAACTTACCTTTATCTGATTTCAATCAAGTAATAATTGCTTACTGCCAGAAATTTACAATAAAAAAAAACTTTTTAACTACGATAGCCCTCTTTTATCTGCGTTATCAAGGTGAGGAAAGATTTATGACAGCCAAAGTTGTCAAGAATGCTAAGGTTAGCAATCAAACGTGCCAAAATTTCAATTACATAAAATTTTCAAATTTTAATTCATTTTTGGTTTCCAACTAAATAGTAAAATTAAAAATTTAACTTAATATTTTCAGCAATTATATATTTTATAGAATTTTAGTTTAAATTTCTTTTAAAATAATTTTAATTTAATAAGAAAGAATAAAATTAAAACAACCAAATTATTTATTAATATTTTTATTATGTATTTTTCACATTATTAATAAGTTGTCATTAAATTTTAGGCATGGTGAAATACTTGCTATTAATACAATTCATTTATCTGACTGGTGAGTGTTACATATGTCAACTGTTAGTTGTCAAAAATTAAGTTATTTGAACTATTATTAATTTATTGATCACACACACACACACAAATGAAATATCAAAGAAAATAATCACCCTTTTCACAGGCCAAATGTGCTAATAATGCAATGGTTTGAATAGTTTTACCCAAGCCCATCTCATCAGCAAGAATACCATTCAGTTTTTTTTCATGCATTGTAGCTAACCAATCCAAACCAACATGTTGATATTCACGCAGAGGATGTTTTAGCAAGAATGGGACGGCAACTTTCACCTGAAGTAAAGAAAAATCCGTTTTATCAAATTTCATGAAACTTGTAGGCAATTTTTTATTTAAGCATAAACTATGAAATGAATAATGAAAGTGTATTTTTAGATAAATATTTTACATAATTACAAACTATTTTATTACTTCAAATTTTATTTTTAAACAAACTGAAATAGAAGCCCCAATTTTACTGCAGTGTATATAATTAAAAGCTCAACATTTGTATTTATAACTGAAAACAAATTTAAGTACATAAACCAATTGGTATAATTAATACAGCAACTAAAATCATTAACCAATTTTCCTCCATCAGCATATACATGCAAGGGAGAACCGAAAAGTTATTGTTCTGACTAGTAAACCATTCAAGAAAATGTTCATATTTGCTTTTTTTTTTTAACTTCAAATAAATTAAAAGTTTAATCATATTTTGTTGATTTGGTTACTCAAATTTTGTTGCAGTTACTCTTGTAATTAAGAGTAAAATAAGTACATGATCAACTTTTATTTAAAATTATTAGGAAAATTAATGACAAATTGGAAAAACATAATTTGTCATTTTTTTTTTTCCAACATTGTTATGATATATAAAAATTTATACATATTCTCCCACTGACAAATATGTATTAAAGAAACTGAATCTAATTTACCTGAGTGGTTTCCAATGTATATCCTTTTGGCTGTAAACTCAAAGCTTCAGCAGCAATATCTGTAATTTCCTTACTTGGACCTTTTCCTTTGGATGCTGAACAAGCCTGTAATACAGTAGATCATTTTTATATTATATTACACACACACACACACACACACACACACAGTTGCATTTGTGGGGGTCATGTTCCTAGAGCACTCTTGAAGAGTGAAAGAACTGGGAATAATGAATGTAGTTCAGCAAAATACTCAAGTTAGCTACACACAGTAAATAAACTGAGATGATTACAAAACTAGTAAATTATATTGTTATTAATAATTTAGCATTAAAAAGCATGATAAAGTATACAGTGCCATGAAAATAGTCACAGAAAAATCAAATTGTGGATATATTTGCAATTCTGCAAATATGTGCAAGTTTCTACAAACAATTATTAGTTAGGTTCTAAGGAAAATTGTGTGAGTAACCAGGACCATGATTATGGAGGTCAACGGTGTGTTGGGGGTGGGGGTGACACACCAAAAATAATGTCTATGTTTATGCTGGCCTAAAACATCCTAGGTTGAAACTTCATACCAATAACTTTTTTTCATTTTTTAATCCCATTACAGATAATAAATCAGTACTAATCTTATTGGATGTGTGTTGTGGTACAATGGATATTGACGCGGAATGTCAAATCAGGAAGCCAAATTCAACTTTGCATTCACTTACTTGCAAATACTCTTGGGAAAGGGATTAATCCGTCTCTTCCCTCCAGTTATGGGTTAAATAATAGGACAGATTGGTTTCTATAGCCTTGGCTGGCAACCAGTTTACCGCAGAAAGCAATGGCAACCTACTGTGGGATAATCTTCTGCCCAGTCAGTCATGTCTCTTTCAAGACATGATCACCCAAAGCATGTATTACATATGGCACTTAACTGACTGACTGACTAATCTGTAGGTATGAAAGTAGGTGCATCATTTAATTCCTATGGACCTACATTGATATTGGCAATTTGAACATTCAGATGCAAAACTAGATGTGAACAATTTGTGGAATATCTGTGACAACAGAAAGAAAAATCCTGCACAGCTTTTAACTCACAAAATAAGCTCTTGCTCGTAACTTGCCAAAATGCAGAGCTAATTCTTATGGTTGTGTAGAGAGAAAAAAAAGTGTCTTTTAGTAGAAAGTTTGTCCTATCTGTTATGGACCAGGTTAAGGTCTAAAAAGAACCCAGCCACTAAGGTAGAAATAACAAATATATATTACCAAGAGATAACAATACAAAATGTGGAAGGTGTTAGTATGACTGCCAGTCTGGTTTGGAGTGAACTACTACCAACTCAACTCTCTCTTGAGAGGTGTAGTATATATAGTGTTAGGAAGAGTTCATTCTGGAGTTACAGGTAAGGACCATTGATACTATCTAAAAGTGTTATTGTGAAAACAAATAGGCATTATTTTAAGAGCATCGCCTAAAGTTCATGCATTATGCATGATTCAATAATGTTACAATCAAGCTAGTTTAAAATGAATACAATAGGAAATAGTTTAAAGTTTGAATTACAAAATTCAAATAATGAGTATTGAAAAATAGCATACCTTAGTCTGACTGCCTTCCTGTATCTCTGGATGCATCAAATATTCTAAACCAATTTCTTCATTTTCATCATTGCTACCTGCAACTTCCTCTTCCTCCTCCTCCTCTTCTGTGTCATCTGAAAAATATTTTTTCCATAATAGCAAAAGATTGATAATTTTTATGTTATAGATCATGTCCAACTCTTATGAAATCTATGCCCATTATTACATATTCCATAAATTGAAACATTTCAATAAATTTTTCACTATATACTTTTTTAAAAATATTCAAAGAATCTTAGAAATTTAGTGTAAAAATACAAATATTCATTTACATAAATATCTGTCTGTGAAATAACAGAATAGAAACGAAAAGTTATTTCTATGGGTAATGGTAATTATTGGCAGGGCTATCAGAAGGATAAAAAAATCTTATAATCCCAGGAATTCTTAACACATTTGATAAAATGTAGACATTTTTTCATCAGGAGTTTTTTTATAGATTGATAATATTCACAATGGGTGATAAGCACCCACATAATTAAAACATCATTTAGAAATAAGTGAATCTATAAACAAGTTAACAAATATGTATAGTAAGAGTTAAAAAATATATATGCACACCACATATTGTAAAATTGAAACTTCAACAGATATCAAACTTTCTAGCATTTTCAAAGATAAAATTATATTCTGGTTAAGTTGGATTACCAACAAGGTGGTTGGAGGTTAATATCTGCTATTTTCAATAATAGACATTTGAATCTCCCCAATGGAACTTAACAAGAGGTAATAATTACCACAAAATTCATATGTAGTTCTGTTGAAAAGCGATTCTTAATTTGAGAAAAATTACTCAAGTTAAAGTGTATACTCTTTCTGGAACTATGTTCAGAATTTATTCTTTACATCCTGAGTTCTAAATCACAATATGTTGTAGAAGATAAAAATGTTAAACAAAAATCATCAATGCAATCAAGTTACACTGAACTTTTTTGTTTTAATAATAAAATATTTATTGATTACAAGAACTAAATACTGATTTAATGTTTTGTCTGATGACCTAATTCCTAAAAATCTTCAAATCTTTTCTTTGGTTACTAAAGTTTCATAGATGAATCACTCTTGCTGTCTTCTGAAATTCTGTTTTCTGTATTTTTTTTTTTTGTTGTTGTCATCTTTCACAGAACAGCTTTATCACTAAAACAAATATCAACTGACTCAATGGTGTTGAAATGCAGTTGAATTTTCTTTCAAGACATTATGTTTGACAAACTGTTCATAATACTAAAAATGAATCCTTTCAGTTTCCAGAAAAATATTCTGGATTGATTATTTAACTGGCATACTAATCACTGGGTCATTAATGTTGAAATGGTTGATTTTGTTCAGTGTCATGACAACCCCCATGGGCTAATCAATGCTGAAATCCAAATATTTTGTGTGCAACTTTATGTTTTTAACCACAGAGGCTTTTACACAATTTTATACTTCAAGGATAAGTCTGTTTTTTCTAGAGATACAGTTCATAAATAAGTGCTGGAAGCAGCCTATTTCTTTCAGGTAGACTATTATTCACAATATCCTGGAAATATTTTGGATGAGTTTTGTAACTCAAGAGAGAAACACTCACCTCTAGAAAGAAAATGTCTTTTTGTGTTTGAATAAAAAAATATCTTAAGCTTATCAAGCAACTCAAATCTTAATTTTACAGCCATTTGTGTTCACAAATGAAAAATAAAGATGACATATCAAATTATTTACAATATCCAGTCATTTGTGAATTTCCTTAACTCTATCCTTGCACAATTCATGAATTTGGATTTAAGCTAACTTCAGTCAGTTAAGTGCCATACGTGAAACACGCTTGGGTGATCATGTCTCTTTCGAGACGAGACGAGACTGACTGGGCAGAAGATTATCCCACAGTAGGTTGCCATTGCTTTCTGTGGTAGACTGGTTGCCTGCCAAGGCTATAGAACCCAATCTGTCCTGTTATTTAACCCATAACTGGAAGGAAGAGACAGATTAATACCTTTCCCAAGGGAATTTGTGCATAAGTGAATGCAAGGAATTCAACTGGAATTTGAACTCGGCTCCCTGATTTCTCGTTCCGAGCCGATATCCACTGCACCAAAACGCACATCTGTTATCTGTTAATGACCTTTTTGGCAATGTCATTAAATAGATATAATAGTTACTTTGATAAACTAATTATTAAACAAATTATCAAAATATAAATTTGGGCAGCAATCTAGGACCTTAATTGATTTGATCCTTAAAGAAATGTTCAAATCATGGCTTATAATGTAGCTCAGTCTTTAGCAATAGTTCTATCAAGAAACACTGCCTGTAATAACCCTGACAAAACGAATTGGCTGGGTCTATCCAACAATATTTGAAGAGAGCTTTTTTTTCCCCACAATCTGTACTGTATTTTTCTTTTCCATGAACTGTCATTATTAAAAGGAAAAGAAATTAAACAGGAAATTCTAAAGAAATATCCAATTCTGTTTACTATACAGGATTTTTTTAAAATGGTCTCATACATTCAGCAGGGTAGTTTAGAAATTGATAAATAAAAACAAAATTTAATAGTGCATGAAGCAAAGTAGATACTGGCTCCAGAGAAATCCTTGTTTCAAAGAATACTGAGAAACTGATATAATCTTTTTGATCCAAAAGTAGATGCATTTCAGACTAATGAACTATATAATAAAACCAAGGAGTAACATCAACATATAAACATTTCTTTTGAAATTCTTACAACTTAATAATCAATAAAAAATATTCAACACTTAAACAAAAATTTATCAGGATCTGGAACTGGAAATTTTTTTTTAAATGTTGAATCAGGGTTATATATATATATATATATATATATATTATATATATACGAACCATTATCAGATCCCTCATCATATTCTTCAGTATCATCATCACTTGTAGCAGCTGCTGTTTCTTCTTCAGCCATTTCAAAATCACTTCCATAAGCACCTTCATATTTTTTCACAAGTTCTTCCATTGACATTTCACCTAAATATTGTAAATTTAAAATAAAAATGTAAGAATTTTTTATGTTAAAGTTATTAACTGTATATTTGTCAAACGTCAACATTTCATGTATGAAACTTTCATTTTGAGATTGAACAAATAAGCAAAATGAAGGTATTTGCTTTACCAGTATATCAATCCCCTTGGGTCATTTAATGCTGAAAATCAAATTTCTATTCAATATCTTAGTAAGTTTTAAAATTTATGAAATATAATTGAAAACTGCTTGTATAGTTCATCTATAGCTGAAATTGTCCAGATTACATTTTGGTGTATAATTTAATTTTCCTCAAGTAGCTCAAAATTGGTTTTTTTTTACAGCTATTCACCTTATAAAGATGTTTACAGATAGAGGCAAACTCAGTACAGTTCATCATAAAATGTTTTATTGTGTAAGTCTCCTGGCATACTATGTATTTAGGCAGTTCCTCATAAATGTGATCAATGTGAGACTTTTTGTTTTTGATATGTTCATTTTTAGTGATTCTTTAGCTGCCTCATCTGCCTTTTCATTTTTCTGGATGACTATAAGGCTAGCAATCCAGCAGAAAAAAAATGTGCTTTTGCCTACAAAGTATATAGATTTTGTTTAAAAGTTTGGTTATTACAAAATTAGTTAGGTTTTTATATTTCAATGATATAAGAAAAAAAAGGGAGTCTGAGGATATATTCAACAACATTCAAGGCTATATCCATTGCCATAGTTTATTAAGGATTTGTCAGGTAGATGCTTTTGAAGTATGATTTCATTCAGTATAGCTGAACATCCCAACTATCGATATTTTAGGAGTTGTCAGTGTATATAAGCTTAGAATTTGTATGTTTTTGTAAGACGATATGAATTTCTTCCATGAATACAGATGTGCTAGTTTTAGTTTTAGAGTATTTTACCAGACTTAATATTACACTGGACTGTTTTATTGACTGGGAAGGAGTTTTTGAGCAAATATATTTGTATATTACAGAAGTATTTATTTCGAGTTCGTTGAGTGGTTTAATGGCATTTTCCCTTAAATTATATAATCTTTTATATTGAGGTTGAAGAATACAGTGGGCATGAAAAAAAAAACGTTTGATGTAATATTGTAATGCTAATTTGTTGTCTTAATTCCAAAGGCAGTTCGTTTGCTTCAGTGTATAAGTTTTCAATAAGGGACATACTAAAGGCTCTTAGAACAAGTCACAGACACTGGTGATGGATGGTATTAAGTTATTTCAAGTATGATTTTCTTGCCACACCATAGATAAAATATTCATAATTTAGATCCAACCAATGCCCAATAGTTTCAGTAGCATCTGTCTGTCAGCTCTCCAGTATTTGTAAGAGTTGACTGAGTAGTTGTACTGCTTTATTGCATTTCTCACAAAGGTATTTTATGTATGTGCTATGAAGGATAATTTTTGTCAATGATTATTCCTAAGTATTTGTACTGATCTACTATAGGTACTTCTGTGCCATCTAGTCTTTATTCAGGATTTTGGTGTATGCTTCAAAGTTGGTAATGACTTTTGCACAGAGAATCTGAACCCATTTTCTTTACCCATTTGTTTACTTTGAGTCACTGTTCAAGTTACTGTTCAATTGTATGGATTTTTTTAAAATTGTAACATTAGAATGTTATCTACATACAGTGAACAATCAGCTAGGTTCAAGCATTTAATAAAGCCATTTTTTTATGAGTGTTAATGAGTAGTCGAAGTAAATATGAGCATTTAGAAATGAAAACATTGAAGTTTTCTTTAATTAAAAATAAACTTACTTTCTTTCTGCAATTCAGATAGTTCTTCAATATGATCATCTTTATTTTCATGCTTCTCTTGTTCTTCAATTGTATCTTCCATGTCTTCTTCATCCTGATCATCTGTGTGAAATTCTTCATCACTTGCTTTGTTCTGTAATATATCAATACATATATCTGATTTCTTTGAACACACATTTTAAGTAGAAAGTCATTTAACTACTGATAATTTTAAATAATTCTTTTATATAAAAACTTAAATTCAATTATTCCCTCCCAAACTATTTCATAATGAACTCTATGTGAACTTATTTTAATTTAGTTATATATAAATATTTCTGGATTTTAGCCATAGTATTATATAAATTGCAAACAGAAATTACTTGTCAACATGTATATCATTTGAACTAAAAATAAATCATACAAAACCTAGACAAGGTTGATAATTTTTTATAAGATATAAATTTAACTGGACATTGTTAAACAGGATATCAAAGATAATATACAGAAAATGTGTATTAATTCAATTTAGGTTATCATGACCCATTTATGATTTATAAGAACTTAAAAATGAGTTACCTTAGATTCTGCATTCTTGACTTCTGGTAATGGTTTTTCCAAAATTTCATCAGGTAACATTTTTAACAATTCTTCCAGTGGAACACTGCCCTCTTCTTTTAGCAATGCTATTTCATCAAGGACATTTGACTAAAAGAGGAAAAATTGTCATTTAAAAATGTCTTTGCAACCTTAAAAAATAAACAGTTATTTGAAGATAAATGTTGATATTACTAGAAAGTAAAACAATTCATACCCAGTCTAAAAATAGAAGTCATCAAATTGGAGATATTAAGATATAAAAATTATTTTGACAAACCATATTTAAATGTATATTTAATTTTTTTTTTATTCATAAATAAAATAAGTATTTGAGCTAACATTTAATTAAACATTTCATTCTTTAAACAGTAAGTTATATTGAATTTCTCTTAATATTTATTTCAAGCAGTTAAAAAGTGAAGCTAAATAATTTTAGAAAAAGCATATAAAAAAAGATAAATCAGGTAACTATTCAAAATAATTTGTAGCTAGTGAAGGTAGTGAAAGAAAAAGTGTGCTGAAGTGGCTGACAAGATAACATTTAAAAATCAGTGTAACCCTGATATAAGAGAGTTGTCAGTCCCCAGATAATAGTTCTCTTATATCAGGGTTTGGTATATTTTATATACATTACCACAGGCTCTAATTTGGGACCAGATAAAATCTCTTATATCCGAGTTACACTGTATGTGGTTTTCTTACCCAAAAGTTGCTAATCATCTATTTCTACTTGTTTTTTTAACAGTATACACATATACAAAATCTACAGTAAGCTTTGCTTAGGAAGTGTCAAGTCTTATGTATGTTCCTATAATGATGATACAGCAAAAAATTTTTAATTTTATTCTCTTTTTGTATAAGAGAATGCTGAAAAGTTATCAGATTAAATATAAAGTGATTCCCTAAAAATTTGAGGGTTAGTTATTTGGTTAAACTTTGGAAAGTGAATCAACTTTAACTCACACCTATTTCTGTTCAACTTTGATACAGAAATAAGTAATCAATTTTTTAAAAATAAGATTGGAGAGCTCATTGAACTTTTTAAATAAAAACAATATAAATAAAACTAACTTCACTAATTTCTGTTTCTCTCTCTTCTCGCTCAATAGTTTCTTCATCATCTGTTTCACTCTGATCAGGTTCAAAGTCATCTGAAATAAAATACATTTTTAATTTTTTTTTTTTTTTTTTTACACAATATCAATATTCAGTTACATATCATTTAATGTATATTTAATAAGGAATATGATTTTTAAAAGATAACTAAAGAATTCAAATAGAAATCAAGTATAATTGCCTAATTATATAAATTACATTTTTTATACTAGTTAACTTATATACAAAATTTATTAATTACTTTTTAAAATAATGTCCTACATTTCACTATTTTTCTGAGCCTGTGTACACAAAGTCCATTTTAAGATCTTAATTATTATTTTCAATGTTTGTCAAAGTTTAGCATACAACCAAACAAAAATACAAAAGTATTATGCTAAAAAGATTTTTTTTTAATTCTGCTATTACTGCAAACTCCCTTACTAATTTTTATTCATTTAAAAGCAGTTTTTAGAACTTTAATAAAATCATAACATATGAAACAATAATTGTTTGTCTTACCACAATTGATCTCATACTACTTTTTATTTTAACTTTCCAATGATAGTTCAGTTTGCTATTATATGTTCATCATAAAATGAATAATTACATTTTCTAAATCAATCCACCAAAATTTAAAAAATCAAAACATATTTAGAAAATTTTAGTTTACTTGGAGCTCATATAATCTTAGATGATTATCATGCAGCTTTATCATTCTAATACCCATTAAAATTGCAGACATTATATCTAAGGAAAACTTATTTTCATAATTTTTCCTTTATATGGTAAATAATAAAAATATTTAATTATAGGTTATTTTTTGAAATATAAGAATATTTTTAAAACCATGTAAATTTATTTTCTTAGTTTACAAAACAAATTTTATACTTTTGTATAAAAAAAAAAAACTGTTACTGTTTTTGATCACTCATTTATAATTTTGTAAATAAACAAATAGTGTTATGTATTTTGTCAATTTAAAAAAAAAACACACATCTTTGGATTCTATTAAAACTGTAAAAAAGTTTTTTTTTTTAAATAAAATTAAAATTACAAAGGGAGTATACTGTAATAGCCATGTCAATAGAAAACATTGCTTCCCCTCTACTTTAAATTAAAATCTAACACCACTGAAATATATTTTACTAATATTCTATTATATGGAACTCATTAAAAAGTAAATGCTTTTACCATCACCACTGGCACTGGAATGTTCGGGAGTACTTGATATGGATCCAACAACAGAGGAAGAAACACTATTTCCCCGACCAGATTTTGCCAATCCTTCTGTTAACCAAGATGAATATTTTTCTGTTTGGTCAACAATGAAGTTTAAATGAAGATCTAGAGCTTTTCTCCGCTTTTCTTCTAGCCTGGTTTGCTGTTTATATTGAACAACCTTAAAAAAAATTGAAGTCAGTAATCAGACATTTCAAATAAAAGGAAGTACATATATTTTTCAAACAGGAAATTCCTTCATCTTTATTTGTTTAATGTGATAAATTTATATCAAAAGGCTTTAAATTAATCCATAAAAATTAAATGTATATACTTAATTTTATTTGAAATTGAAAGAAGTTCAGCTTTAAATACATTTGACATTTTAGCAACTTTATTTAAAAAAAAAACCCAATACAAGAATGATGGCGTTAAATGTATCAGGAATCAAGAAAAACAGTAAGAACTTATTACAATATAATATCTTTACCTTTTCAATATTTGCCCAGAACTCTTTAACTTGCTTGGCCACTTGACTTGCAATTCTTTTTAGTTTCTGTGCTTCTTCTTTTACTGCTCTTTGTTCTTTTTGTTCTTGCTCTTGGTGATATTTGGCAACCATCCGAGACAACTGTAACAAAAATTTACAAATAATCACAAGGTGTTATCAACTACTTCTTCACCTTCAATCCACATAAGCAAAAGTTTTTAAAAGGATCCAAGAAAATAGGTTTACTTTATATATTTAGAAATTATTTTGAAGTGAATTATTTTGACTTGATCTGCATTATTTCATTGAATCCAATGCAATTAATATTTTAATCCTTATTCTCAAAAACTTTAAGATGTTTATAACAAGATAATAATATAAGCTTTACAAAGATTTCATTTAATTGTTTTTTGTTTTGTTTTCAAGATCTTTAATTTTAAAATTATTTACTCACAACCTACAGCAATAAAAATGGATCTAACTTTCTAATGAAATAATTTAAATTTTGAATTTAATAAATTTTATGCTTTATTAAAAAACATTATCTGGTGTACAAAACATGTACTCATGATTTTCATCAATTATCTTTATTATTTTTGTAAAATCCTATCTAAAAATCAACTCTTCCGATATTAAACAATAAAAACGAAAGAATTTAGTAATAGTAAAAACCCTCATTTCTAACCAATTGAAATAAAGTGATTGACTTTTTAAGTGTGGGTTAAATCTTACTTCATTCATTGTGTAAAGTAAAGAAATAATTATTATCTAATGTACACTTTCATAGGCAAAACCAAGTTGTTATACCACTAAAAAAAAAAAAAAAAAAAATATATATTTACTTTTCGTGCAGCAGCTTTCTTCCATTTTCTCTCTTGAGCAAAATCTGCTGCTAACCACTGCATTTCCTCCAACAAATAATCCCAATGAGCTTTGTTTCTGGTTGGTTCTTGTACTTTAGGTAATCGTCGTGCTGACCATAAGCCATCTTTTCTGAGTTCAGCCACTCTGTGCATGACTTGAGCTTCTTGTTTGGCTCTTTCCACAATAGCTTCTTGAGAACCTATCGCACTGTCGTACACAGCTGATATTGCTTGTTGCCGAGTATTCAGTCTGTGAGCTGGAGATGTTGGAGATTTTGAGGTCCTTGGGCACTGAGAACCACTAAAATAAAATAAAATTATCTTAAGTAGGAGGAAAACCAAACAGATTATTTATGCAGATAATTCTAAATTTGGGTTTGCCAATTGGAATTTTCAGAAACAACTTATAAGAATTATTTAATCATCGTAGCCAACAAGTGCTTAGTATTCAAATCTTAATTTAAAGTCATGTTTCTTGAATATTTTTGCAACTATGAAAAATGCTTATTTTTATCAATGGTCTTGCAAATAAATCTGAAAGTGGTTACAAAGTACTATTATAATGTCAGTTTTCTATTTTATTACACATTCTTATGAAAAACTTTTGGAATTATCTTGTAAACTTACACTGTAGGTGACAAAAGAGCATTTTTGATCATTTGTGTGCTTTGAGCTAATGAGGTTTTTACATCTGTTGTATTCTTTGTTGACATAGTCAGAGATGTCAGTGAGTGTGTAGTTAACATTTGAGAAGTGATGGTAGATGTTCCAGGTACACTATCAGTGGCTGTAGGGATAGTTGTAACAGTTGTCATTGTAGTGGTTGTGACTGTACCAGTAGCAGTAGCTGTAGGAACAGTAGAACTTGTATTAGAAGCACTAGTTGCACTACTGGCAGAAGTGTTGGTCAGGACAGGCAAATTACTAGTACCTGAAAAATAAAATTTCAATCTGAAACTGGAAAATGAACTATACAAAAAAAAATAAAATAAAAAAATCATATTAAAATGTGAAATATAAATCAATAGAATCTGAAATTTTATTCAAAATTTTTATTTCACACAAAAGGTTTATATAGAATGAAAGAGATTTTAAGATAATACAAAGCTAAAATACCACATATAACAAATTATGAAATATCAATATTATAAGATTACCTTTACCAAAAGTGATGATATACTAAAAAGTAACCATTAATACCTTACAAGGCTATACACTGGATTCTCATACTTTAAAAATAATGCTAAACTTTTTTAAAGATATTACTAATTACGAGAAAATAATAAATAATGCTCAAAGATTAATAAAAACAAATGGCCCCAAACAAGCACATCTTTAAGATGTAAAAAAAATCAATGATAAAATTATCTATTTTTAAAAGTACCAATTTTAAATGCAAACCTAACTTGCATTTCTTTATGATTTTGTTTAATGCCTAAAGGTGGTTAGGTTATAATTTTTTTGTAAACAACTTTTTTAAAAAACCTTGATTAAAATTAAAACAAAGTTATGATTTTTTTCCCTTTAACTTTTGTCTATACCTTTGTTTTACATTTTTCTGTCACAATTTTATTCCTTTTTACATTCACTTACAGAAGTATATGAGCTAAATTGAGCACACATTTCACACAACATTAGTCTTCAGTTTCATAATCTTTTTTTATAATTCTACTTTTCTAATTTAATTAAGAAATCACAATGTTATTACTGAAATATTTTTCAGGGTTCCCTCAAATCTTAGTAAAAAGAAATTCAGTACTATGTTAAGAACTTTCTAGGACTGAAATTAACACTAAGTTGAATGGTCACCAATTTCAAAAACACTTTGTGATTGATCTTAATACATTGACAGATGAGATGTTCAAAGAGAAGCTACAGGGGGTTCCAATAATTCATGTAACATGAATCAGTGATGAAATTAGTGTTGAAGGCTAAATGATGTTACATATTGTGTACAATTCTACAGTTTCGAGTTCTACTACACATGAAAAGTTTGAATTGCACACTTTAATTCTTACTGCTACAGATTTCCTGAAGTACAGAGGTTTTAATGAACAGAACTACAAATAGAAATTTTCATATTGTCAGTGGAAATTTCCTTATTGACTGAGAAACATCTCTTCACTAAGGCCTGTCCATAAGTTTTAAACAATTTTACAGTTTTTGATATTCTTTGTTGCTAGACAAAGCATCCTGACAGTTTTCATGCTTGCTGAAATTCTTGAAAGTAATATTATCAGCAGCCTCCTCCACAAAACTTTCTGTAGTGACTGATCACAATCAGAGTAGCTAATTTGTTTTGTCCATGTGGGGAAAGACATCTTTTTAGACTGTCCCATTTTTTTTCACAAATGGATCCAGGGTTCAGCCATACAAACAACCTTACAAGGGGGTATCTAAGGGGAAGACTCTGCCAGAAATTTTATTAATGATGATGATGAACAATGTTGCAATTCTACATGCAAACAGATTTTTTGTTGACACATTTCTTTTTTTTTTTATGTATTTTGCATAGCCCTATTTGCTAGAAATTCATACTATCTTTGACACATCTTTACACAAGTTTGGGTTTGACAAAATTCTTACAAATTCATTCAGTTTGGGAAATGTAATTATCTTTTTAGTGTGCTCTTCCTTTACAGATTTTAAATTTTACAGTCATGCTAAAAAGCAAGCAACAGGTTATTAGTCTAATTAATTAAATTTACAAATTTGATGATATCTAGCAAAATGTCTAGGAGTTGTTCACATGTTTGTACATTTTCTAGCAGAAATACAAAAAAAAAAAAAAAACAGGGTTGCCAGATGGGACTTTTACTATAAAACCAAGTAATAAAAGCCAAATAAGTTTTAATGTATTTCATTATTTTTCTACTTAAAAAGCTATAAATACAGGTTATTATTATCCTGCAAAGTTTAAAAATAACATTTTTCTTATTTTTTTAACATTTTCTATCTGAAACATGTGAAAAGCATATATTCTATTCTATCATGCCTTTCCATCTACATTTTCTTTGAACCAAATTTGATTCTCAAACTTTGTTACTTTTGGCAGCAATTTAGGGAAATGGAGTTTATACAGAGATACACACTGACACAAGATGAGTGAAGTATCTATTTTTTGAGTATTAAATCACCCACCATTGACTCTTTAATTTTGAAATTGACATGTGAAAAAGAATTCTTCATTTGTTCAAATTTTTAAAAAACATTGATTATCTTTGGAGATTTTTACTTGTCTCATGCCTTTTTAATCTTTGCTTTTCCTCTTCTCTTGTAGCAGCTGGAAGATATAACTTTATATACCCCCCCCCCCCACTTTCTTTCTCGATACCTAGACAAGAAAATACAGAAGTAACTATGAGGCCATGAACTTGTTCAAATAGAGGAAACAAACCATCGTTTACAATAATTGCCAAATATTACTGACAATTAAAATTGCTTTCCTCTTAAAAGAGAATTTTAGCTCGTAAATAGACCAGATCTCTGGGATTTGGCATTCTGAATCTCATAAATTGAAAAGAAAAAGATGTGGGGGCAGCCCAATTTAGAAAATTTCAGGATTTTTCAAGGTGCTTATAAACTACTGCTTTTTCCCCCAGGACAATTCAAGCTATGGAAAAAGTCCTGTCACTTATCCAGGACTTTTCAAAATTTACAGAACCTGTTAGTGCCATATGGGATACACACTTGGGTGATCATGTCTTAAAAGTGACATGACTGACTGGGTAGATTTTCCCACAGTAGGTTGTCATTACTCACTGCAGTAGACTGTTTGCCAATCAAGGCTATAGAACCCAATCTGTCCTGCTGGAGGAGGAAGAAATGGATTAAAACCTTTCCCAAGATTATTTTCATGTAATTGAATGTAACAAATTCAACTGGAATTGTACAGGACCTGTACAAACCCTGATTTTTATATCAATACAAAAAGCTACAACATGAAATTATTAATAGCTTTTTGGTAGAATTATGCACAAATTTTAATTTTAGGAAAAATAAAATCTAATCCAATTTATAATAAAAATACTGGCATTTAGTTTCGTTACAGTTCTAAAAAAATAATATTCCATTCTGTTTAAAACAACAATATCAGAAGACCTAGTTTACACTAGGACAGGATTTAATGTTCAAAGATTTTAATACACTTGAAGATTCAACTACATTTACTCTTGGTTTTATTTCTAATTTTTTTTTATGCATTTCTGCAAAGATGGCACATTCCACATCTTACATGAATTGTCTAATCAAACTAAATAAATTAGTTTTATGAAAAATTTATCAGATAACAATGAGAAGGAGGAAACAACATAATTTCTGGCTAAGTTTAAACAATACATGCACGTCATGAAACACACTAGACAATAGATAATGAGAAACAAGTGATGAAAGTATATCAAATAATTAGTTTACTAGAGGAAAATCAAAATTCATTTCCTAATTTTAAGTTCTTGATTCATAGACATAAACATTCCTAACATATTACTCTATAAAACTTAATATGCTAGAAATATAGCTCGACCTGTTCAATTATCAACATAAGGACTCAGTAAACATTTACTGCGTATAAGGAAACTGAATGGAAACAGACAAAATATCAACAAGAAAATCTGCTATTGATGTCATGCATGTCAAAACATTGCCATGGTGTACTATTTTTAAAATAATACCAAATATAATGCTAAGTAAGAAATAATTCTAGAATGAGAACCATATATACATGAGGCAAATAGTATTGAGATGGAGAAACAAACATAATACCTGCAAATCCACAAAGAGAAATGATCTTACCTAATTTAAACAATCTCTCAGTATTTTTTTGAGCAATATCATTCCCCTAACTTCCATTTAGTCTTTTTGATATTTGAAGTAATATTTTATTGCATATTTCCTGTATAATAATTTCTTTTAGAATATACATAGTCATAATGTAGATGCTTTGTTTTATTTTGCATCAAACTATTATTTACAGAAATATATAATTTGAAATTGAGGAAAATTATACTTTAAAATGTTTGAATTTATAAAGAAAGAGAAAAATAAAATACTTTTACAGTGGTAGAAAGTGAAAGCTTTAATAAAATTCAAAAGAATATCTTGAAAGAGGAAAAGTATTTAAAATTAAAAACAAACATTTTGCATGCACCAAAGTTTTATGAAAACAGTATATCTTCCCTATTAGGGGAAAAATATACAAAACATGCAAAGCAAATATTAAAGTAATGTCTTTTTTAAGATTAAAATTAATCAAGCAAATGATTAGTTTTGTCACAATTCAATCTTACATTTTCACTTAAATATATAAAGTTCTATTTGGATTTAAAAAAAAAAAAAAAAACAGTAAAACTGGAACATATGATATTGTGACTAAATTTATATAAAACAAAGTTATAAAGAATTTTCTTTACAAGTCAAAAGATTTTCTCAATACATTTATGTGGTTTTAGACTGAGGAAAAGAACTAAGTGTACTAAAATTCTTTCCAGATAAAAGTTAAAATAGCAATTATGTACACAATAATTTGTAATAAGTTGTTTTTAATAAAATATGTGTGTACAATTGTGGGCCAATAAGTGTAGTGTGTGACACAGTTATTAGTTGAATATTGTTTTGAAATTCTTACTGTATGATGTTTGATCTATGTGAATATTATTCATAAATGAGTCAAGTGTATTGACAAAAAAAAAAAGAAAAAGAAAATTGAAAATTATGGAAAAATAATTATTTCTATCAATAAGCTGCAGAGGTTGCTGCAAAAACTCAAGATTTTTTTTTTTTTTTACAAGTCAAAGCACAACTAAGTAAGTGGAAGAATCCAAATAGAACTTTAAAAAATTAACTTTTGATTTGCTCTGATATTCCTTCATAGGATTAGTTTTTAAAATGCATCAGCTGCTGTGTGTGTGGGGGGTGGGTGGGGGCGGGGGATTGTATGCATACGCATTTGCGCTGCTGGAATTAACAAAGCAATGACACTAAAGTTAAATATATAAGCAAAAAAATAAAAAATAAATAAAAAAATAAATAAAAATATAAAATAAAAAACATATCAATCAATCACCAAAACAACCATCCTGGAAATGTTTGGTGGCACCAGGAGTTTTCCAGAAAGTTAGAGACAGAAATAATGTTGATGTACTATAAGAGCATGCAGACAATATAGGAATGCCTGTTTTGGACTGAAAAGCCATTCTTAAAGCACACGTAACAGAAGACAACGCTGAGCCAGCCACATTGAATATCTTCGCAATAGGAAATGTGGAGATACCGTGCTGCTGCTGCTGCTGCTGTTGTTGATGATGATGGTGGTGGTGGTGGTGATGATGGTGCTGCTGCTGATGTTGTTGTTGTTGTAGCTGATGTTGCTGTTGTGAAGAAATCTGTCTCTGAAACTCCTGTAGCCACTCCAAACTACCAGGATTAAGAGTGAGAGGAGATGGTGCAAGTTGAAATACCGCAATACCTTGCTGTGTCAATGCAGCCAGTGTGGGTGTGAGTGTCGTTGCTACACTGGTAGGCAAACTTGGTGAAGACAAAATATTCCCCATATTTCCTGAATTCTTTATCTGCTAAAAATAAAAAAAACATTTATTATATTTCATAACGTTCAACCAAACTTTCATCAAGCTAACACTGAAATCGATTGCCAGATACTAAAATAGAGTATTAATTTTTCCTATCATGCAAATATAAAACTTTTAGGAATAAAAGATTTATGTTCCTTCACAAACTATGTTGAATAAAACTGGACATTGGTATTTATTATCCAATGTTTTTTAGGAGATTTTTACAGTAAATAATACATTGCATACTGACAAATTCATTTATTAGCACAAACAAAAAAACTGAAATACCATTTCTTTAAGCCGAGATACAATCACAAAACTTTTCAATATTTACTATAAAATGAAAATTAAGAATAATACTTCAAAATACTAATCAATAATAGTCTCAGATTTAATTTAGACTAATATCTTCTAGAACACTTGTTTATATCTATGTGGTAACCATTGTTATTGTATAGATACTGATAAGAATTTGAAATTGTTTCATGAATCTTTAGGTACTTTCAGAAGTTAGTTACTAAAATAGCTATTTACATAATAACTGAGTAATTCTAACAATAATGATAAGGATATATTAACAATTGACTTTACTATAATTTACAAAAAAAAACAAATGTTTGTTCTCAAATTAATAAACTAACACATAATAGACCAACTTTACAATAATTTTACTATATATTTTAAATAATTTCACCACAAATAAGGCAATAAAGCCATTAAGACTGAAGGGATTGCTTAGTATTAGAGAATATGAGAAAAATATACTATAAAGGAGAGAGGACAATAAAATTAAGAAAACAAGATATCAACTGACATTCCATTTAAACTTTTTAAGATTAAAGTTGACTGGGAAGCAACAAGCCATAAGTGCAATAGAATAAACTGTTAGTATAAAACTTATGGCTACATTTGATCATTTCAATTGTAAGATGAGACCTAGCCACCAACTAGTACAACACTTAAATTCATAGAGTCTAGGTACCATAAAGGAAAGTTTCAGAACAATTACATTGAAAGTATTTATAGATTTAGCTTCTTATACTTATCAGTAAATGTTCAGCTGCTGTAGCATATACTGATTGTTTAAAAGACAGAAACTTTTGTAAAAACACCTTTTCTTTATCTTAATAATAGATTACAAGATTAACTTCAAACAAATACCTTATGCTTGAAATTGTGAATATTTCAAAGTCAAAGTTTAATAGCTGTCATAAACTGATATTTATTGTTAGCATTAAAAATATATATTACTTTCCAGAAAAAGAAAAATTTTAAAGTTTTATTTCTTTTTATTAAGATTTTGGTAAACATTTTACAACAGACCAAATACATGTTTTATTGGGTTTTTTAAACTGATGAGACGATGGGAAAAAATATTTTTTCAACCCTCTTTCAGATCAAAATTCAATTGATTGCAGGTTAATTCATTTAGCTAATTTTTTCTAAGATTTTTTCAAAAATAGACAATGTTAATTTTGTTATTTAAGGTTCTTTATTCTCAAAAAATTCTACTGATAAATGTCAGATATTGATGATTTTTACTAAAATTATTTTTAAAAATCATTAAAATAGAAATTATGTTGTATTTAAGAAAATTAAATATTTGATTCATTTAATGACAATTTTAAATATTAATAGTTTGCTAAAATCAAAAATAATTCATTAAAGCAACTGCAGGAATCTTTTGTTAAAAAATTGAATTAAACTTGTTCAATATTTGTCAAAATAGCTATATTTATAGCCTTGATTGCCTTTTTTCCAATTTGCTAAATTACAAATCCTACATAATATTGACAAAAACATTTTCTTAAAGAAATTAAAAATAAAAATTGTAATTATATTTTAAGGTTCTTCTGAAAAAATAAGATACATCATGACAAATACAAAAATACTATAATCAAAATAGCTAATATAAAAAAAGGCAAACACTTTTTGCAAATAAAGTATAAGATCAAAATTACCAAGCACAAAATCAAAGTATTCACTTTAGTTATAAAAGAGAGGTTTGCTTTTTAGTCTGACTTCTTATATCTACCTACTGCCTTCATCACTTGAACTAAAGGCTTTGTCTTCAAACTCAAATTGTTACACTCAGGTTTTATAAGGGATGATTGTAAAAAAAAATGTGCGTCGTGGTGCAGTGGATATCGGCTCAGAATGAGAAATCAAGAGGCCAAGTTCGAATTTCAGTTAAATTCCTTGCATCCACTTACGTGCAAATATTCTTTGGAAAGGTATTAATCTGTCTCCTCACTCCAGTTATGTGTTAAATAATAGAACAGATTGGGTTCTGTAGCCTTGGTCGGCAGCCAGTTTACCACAGAAAGCAATGGCAACCTACTGCGGGATAATCTTCTGCCCAGTCAGTCATGTCTCTTTCGAGACATGATCGCCCAAGCGTGTATCACATATGGCACTTAACTGACTGACTGTATGTAAAAAAACATTTAAAATTTTACTCAAACTTTAGTAGATTTTATATATATTTTAATACAGATGTAAATCTAATCTATCTTCCTATGTTTAAAGATAAAACTGAATGGTTAGAACAAAATGATTTTAAAATGTAAACAATTTTAGATTTATATACATCCTAACTAAAGTAACTCATTACTTTTTCAAACTGCAAAACCTGAATTTTATTTGGTATATGCTTTGCTAATTTCTTATGTTAATTACAATATTTACAAAAGAATTGCCAGGAAATCTATCTAATGTAATCTATACTCAACAATTTGGTCAAATTGTGATCTTTTACAATAAATGTATTATTTTAATTCTAGTTTCTTAAACAGATTTACACTAGTGAATTAAATTTTAAATTTAAAAAAATTGTGTTGTGTATATCTAGTTATAACTAAAAACATTTAATAAAAATGTCCTACAATCACATTAAAAAATAAGCAACCTTTAGAAACACAAATAATGGAATACAATGTAAAAATATTTTGCAATATGAATTGGTTTTACATAAACTTATATTAAAATTTAAAATACAAGCATAATCCTGACCTTCAGATGAAAAAAAGTCATAGTTATATAGCAAATTGTAAAATCCTTTTTTCTTCATCTTTATCAAAAATAAATTACTACAATTGATGATGTTGAAGAGCAAAAATATATAATACATAACTTCTCTAAAATGGATTATATACCTTAAATAGATTATTCTAAGTTAGTTGACATAGTAATTTGTACTTAAAATCAATTGCAAAAATTCTTAATAGACAATAGAAAAAAACGGTGAAAAAGCAACTAAGTTTTGAGAACTAATTGATTACATTAGCAAAGATGCAAAAAAGTACATATATCATTCATTATATATCTATATAAAACACTTTTACAACATTTTCTATTAAAAATATTTGTAGATATTGATAAAATGCCCAAGTAGCAATTTTGACTTCGTAAATAGTTCCAAGAAAACCATGTTTTTCTTTACAGAAATTCAAGCTACATTTAAATTAATTCAATATATCAAAATAACTTGATAAATAATGAATGTTTTAAATCTTTAACAAAATTTTCTTGATATTCTTTTGCCAAAGTATCTATGAAATTTGAAGAAAAATAGTTTAAAAGCATTTTGTAATGTATCTACTTCATATTTTGAAAATTACAAATAATGAACAGAAATAGACAAATACAACTTACTCCTGGTTCAGAAGTTTTTGGTTCACTAGCAATCTCATCATCATCACTATCCAAATGTTTATCCTTTAAAAATTGAATAAGCTGGGGTGTTAGCCGCTTCTTCCAATGAAAGAAGTCCATAATATTTCCGCTATTCTTCAAGAAGTAGTGCTCTGTCCAATGTTCTTTGTGATTCTCTTTTATCTCTGACATTTCTTTACGTTTATGATCCAGAATTTTTTTCCTATATGCTGCAATTTCAGGTGTTCTTGGAGGTTTTTCCTCCAATTTGATTCGCTTTCTAGGTGGTGGCACACCTGTACTCAAAACTGTATTTGAAGAAACAGTCAAAGGAAAGCTACCTGTGCTTGTGAGTATTGGTGTAATATCTAGAGAGGAACATGTACCAGAAGATGCCCCACTGGCATCAGATGTTGTTATAGGAACACTAATTCCTTGTGGAGGACCACTAGGATGCCTTTGAGCAACACGCTGAGATGTTGGTAAGCTCATGCTAAATCCTAGCTGCGGCTGTGCCTGAAGGTGATGATGATTTGTCACACAAACAGAAAGAGGAGGTATTCCTGCACTGGTTGCACTTATCTGAAGCTGCTGTCCATGGTGATGAATAGTACTGCCAGAGAGAGACTGCTGCTGCTGCTGCTGCTGTTGCTGCTGCTGTAGTCCTGCTGCAGAAGAAGCAGCAAGGGACAGAACTTGCTGGATAGCATTAGCATCCTGAACAGATAGAGCTGAATGAGTAGCAGTCAAGGAGCCTCCTTGGGTGACAACTACAGCTTGCGAGGGTGTTGACTGCTGCAAATTCTGAGCAGGTGTTAGTGATGATGCCCCCAACATGTCTGAAATTAGTCAATGCAAATAAACTAAGTTGTAAGCAAAAGTAATGTTATCAATTCATTTTCTAAATGAAAGAAAAACTATTGTGGATTAAATAAAGATATTGGAGATTTTTGAAGGTGTGTTCTTATAATTCTTTTGGGTAAGAATTAAGAGAAAGCAGAGTGGACACTGTGCTTCAAGTATGCTTGAATGTAATCGTGAAGCCGTGTATGAATGTGTGTGTGAGAGAGAAATATTTAAAGTTTATGATACTTATCAAAGGTAGATTAAGAGTTTTGTGATTCTTCACTTTTCATGACCAAGATAAAAATAATTCAGTAATAACTGATGTGATTTGGGCCCCTAAAGAGCAAAGAATCAAATTTAAGTCAAGCTTTAATAAGTATTGTAACTCCCATTTTTAATACAATAATTGTTCTAGATAACTGAGCCCGTTATCATTAGGAATTCTGTTCTATGAGCATAAAATTTTACACACATGTCATAGGTGTCATTACTATTCTGTCTGTAAGTATATAACACATATACACATAGATATATACACATACAGATATATATATATATATATATATATATATATAGAGAGAGAGAGAGAGACATACATATATGCATACATACACACTAATTTGCAGATAACTGGTAATAACTGATTAACTTATGTTTATGTTCAGTCATCCTTACCTAATACAACTTCTGTCTAACCTAAAACATTTCAAACAATGAATCTGAATAGCTGTCTTTTTATTATTTTCTTTTGACAAACTTTAGAGTAATTAAATTAACAATTATCAGCTTTGATTTGTAAGCAAAATGGAATATATATATATTTATATATATTATGAGAAAGATAAATATGTGTATATTAGTGCATGTATGCGCATATTTCACGTTAATAAAATAGTCATCTACTTACCTGCAGCCTGTCTGTTTGGTGGCGCAACAGCAGCAGCAGCAGCGGTGGCGGCAGCAGTAGGCATGTTCTGAATTGGACCAGCTATTACATAATGTTGCAATCCACCCTGGTTGAATGCAGCTACTGGGCTCGGCTGGGACGCTAATGCTGACTGAAAGCTGGCCACAGGCACATTGGTTGGGGACACTGTTGTATCCCCAGCTACAGATTTCTTTAAGGCATCACCAAGTTCATTGCCCCGCTGCATAGTACCAAGCTGAGATTTTCACTACAAAAATGTAATCAGAAGTATTTGCATATAACTTTAAGAACTAGTGGTTAACAACAAAAGTTCATACAGTAAGTATCTTCAAGCTAATTCACAGACATCATGATTGACTTCTCTATATCATACTCTACAAATATATTTAATGCTAAAAGTCAATTTAAGTTTATTAAAATGATGCATACATTTCAAAATGGGGAAAAAAGCCTTAAAAATTGTCTAAATCAAAAAATAAAAATTATATTAAAAAAATTGAAAGCATTTATAATTAGAATTAAACTCATTAAAGACTAATTTTAATCTTTAAATTTTAATATTATGCAGATTTATTTTTCTAGAAGAAATAATTTTAACTAATAAAAAATGTTCTAAATAGTAACATTTTTTTTTACATGCAACTAATATTTTCACAAATGACAAATACCCATTTACCTGAAATTAACTTGCTGCTCAAACTGAGCTTATATTTGAATTCCAAGTTGTCACTTATAACATCTGGCTCATTACTGCTTGGCGTGTGACTGCATTGTGTTGAACATAACTAAACCACTGTTCAGCTTTCTTCTATAACAAATACAATTAAGAATTTAGCAATTCCAAGAGATAAACATGTACATTTGTACACTATTCCTTACAATTTAGATAAACAAGCTACATTTTCTATAGAAATTCCATGTATTCAAACACTTTGCAATATAAAACTCAACTGTACTGCTAAAAATAAGATTCTTAAAATGACAACTTTACAATTTGAAATATTCGATTATTCACAATAAAACTAAAACAAATGAATGCTGAAATGAGACAAATCCAACAATCCAATTACTTTCAAAATAATTAAATCTTAATATTACTGCATTAAAACAAAACTGAATAAAAGAAAAAGTTATTAGTGAATTTCAATATAAATATACAAAGAAACTAGTTTTTAAAATTCCTCAATAAATTAGTTGTTTAAGCAATAGAGTGAGATTGAAATAGGTTAATAAAATCTGATAAGTTTATTTCAAATTTAAGTAATAAAAATCAAAACTGTATCCAATTTATATTTGATTAATTCTTTAGCTAGACTAAAGAATTAATCAAATATAAACATAGCACTTAACTTTTACAAGAATTGAAAGAAATCACAAGAAAATGCAATACTTTGCTAATACTAAAAATTAAAAAAAAAATTAAAAATCATCTATTTCTCACATATTGTTACACATTGTTATTCTGGCAGAATACTGGCTTTATATTAGACAAACTTGTCAAACTGATTTTTGAAAAGTTTGACAAAAACCACTACATACCATTAATGCTAAACCAGTTCTTTACTGGCTCAACAACATTTGTACAACTTTTTCCTGCAAGGTTTGATTAAATCAAATTAAATTTGTTATAATACAAAAAATGAACAAAGTACTGATTAAATTAAGTGTGCAAATATTTATTAATAGCTTAAAACCTTAAAATACTAAATGACATAATATTGCTTCACTAAAAAATATTTAACTACTTACAAACTTTAAGTTTGTTTCTAAAGTAAAACCCCAAAAGTTTTACTTTTGACTGTTTTAAATATTATAATTTAATCAAAGTTAAAAAAAAAATATATTTTTAAAAGTATAATTTATTAAGCAAAAAATGAATTTATAGACATTACTTTCAAACTAGAGTAGTTAGTATGAAACATACATTATTTCTCATTTTAGTTTAAAAAAAAAAAAAAAAAAAAAAAAAAAGAGGATAATTCAAATTTTTAACTTAAAATTTACTTTTTTTTAAATGTATATATCAATCCAGACTTTTGTATTACCTAAATTAGATTAGGTCTCATCCTGATCAAAATACAATCAACTGAAAAATTATCATTAAATTCAGAATACAGGGATGATGTTTGTTCATTTTACTGTGTACATTTATGAAGTATGAAAAATGATTGAATGTGTTTTGCATATGCAATCCACATGCCAAAATTATACATCATAAATATTACATGATCATATTGGGGTGAAGAAAAGCAAACCGGTTCAAGAAAATTCATACATGTAATTGTAATTAGACAGTCTGTATTTGTAAATATAATATTACACTTAATTGCAATTATAAACAAGATAATTTTGTAAAGCAATAATGTAGTTATTAAAAGTTTGGGAATAATTGCTAATAAAGTGGCAAGTAAATTGAATATTTTATAACTGTACTTTATCATAAAATGTGATTATAAAACAGTTGTGTGGTAATTTAAGCCAGCTTTGTTTTGCTTATATTAGTGTAATTATGAGGTTCATTCTGTTCTGTAACATTGTCTATACTTGATGAAAATGTTGTGCATCATAAATCTGCATTAGAATAAATAAGCTTATCAAATAGATTTTTCACTTATGATGAAGTGAATATTTGAAAGGTAGTTTAAAGATGATCGGTGGAAAAACATGTTTTAAAAGATAATTTCTAGAGATAAAAGATATTCTTATTAAATAAAAATTCTCTTAAAAAAATTAACACGCTTTATAATACATTTAAAATTATTTTTAAATTTGACTTTTGAAATTCATTTTCCCATTTACTACTATTTATAGTAATGAACAGTAAATATTTTGAATATTCTCAGTATTTACGATACCATGTAACGACAGGAATAATTTTATGATTTAATTAATCATTTAGTGCAAACTGGACATCAGCTATCTTATTTGTTCTTAACTTCTTAGTCTGCACTTTTTTGAAGTTTACGAAATAAACTTAGTCTGCAATTGATAAAACCAATACTAAATGTTTTGGTATCTTAAGTGTATTTTGGAAGTATATTTTCAAATAATTTTTCTGCGATTACACTTTCAAAAAACAAATTAGAAATCTGCAAAAGATGGTTTATTTATTTTTTTTAGCTGGGTATTTACATTAAGAATAGCATTCCTTACGCCTTATACAGCTGAATATGAAGGCGTACCATCACACACCTTAATGTTCTCTCCAGTCTTAATCATATCAATTGAAGAATGCAAGTAGCTAAGCGTCAGACAGCAGATCACCCTATACAAAACTGCCGAAAATTCTCTAGATAAAATTAAGGTTAGTAGTAGTAGTAGTAGTAGTAGTAGTCCGTCTGCTTGTACCTACCACTTTGTCGGGTATTAAACTCGGACCAGCAATATATATGCAGTTACGTATGTAAGATTTTTATTAGAGTAGCGGGGATTGAGACAATTTTGGTGGCTTCTAATTAAAAGTTATTGATGCTAAGTTAACCAGAAAATAATATTACGATTACGTAGTTCAGGAAAACTGAGGCGGGCAACGACAGCAAAAAATAAATAAATAATAATTAAATAATAAGCTTCATATTTCATTTACATTTCTTATCAAGCCAAGAGAACAAAGAATGCATACGAGGGAGATTTCAATGTACGAATCTTGCGTTTTCTAAAAAAATGTTTAATAACAAATATTATAAGTAACTCGAATTAATCTAATAATATATATATATTCGAAATTATATATATATATATATATATATATAGATAATTTCGAATATATATTATTCGAAACCAGTAGCGGTAACCTAACCGATCTTACTACTAACAGCACTAACACCCGTCACGATGCTACATCCAAAATTGTAGTAGTATCAGTAATAGAGATAGAGTAGTATTTATAAAGAAAGATTATAATATTAGCTGCAGTGGTGGCTGTTATAGGGTGAAACACATTTAACCGCCACCGCCGGTTAAAGGCTTCCCCGCCACTGCTGCTAGACAACTAGCACCAATAATAAGCCATGACTCACAGTTTATACTGCTGTGTAGGGGGCCAAACCAAATATTAAAGCCACCAACTCCCTTTCGTAAAATAAAATATTCACATTCCTATCATTAAAATACAATATGATAGACAAAAGTGAACACAACAGAATACAATAAATAATAATAGTAGTAGTAAGATATTTATCGAAATAAAGCTTTTTTTTAAAATGGAAGTGCCTAAGTAATGAGACTCACAAACCTAAACAAAAACAAAAAAACAAAAAAAACAATCAAGTTCTTTTGTTATATTTCACTTTTTTTCTCTCCTATATTTCGGACAGAAAAACGTCACAAAAATTAATATCTATTTAAATTTATGAAAATATTCATGCCATCGAATTTTATAAAAATAATTCAAAATCGATTTTAAAGGATGAATGAGCATTTAAAAAAAGCTAGTCACAAAGAAACGCATTGTTAGAGCTATCACAAATTATATATAAAAATAACGTTTCGTAGAAAAAAAAAAGATTAAAAATAAATTCTCCGAGAACAAAACTTTATAATTTATTAATTCTTGATGAAAGAGTCTTCGAAATTAATTTTAAAAGGCAATGGGTAGGGATATTGGCATTCCGACGCCCCTTCTAAATCACAAGGAGAACGTTAGGAGACCTTAAGGATTTGAAAGACTGTATGTTTCCAAATTCATGGTTCAATCAATATGTTTAAATTTGAATCTGAGATTGAACTTTTTGTCCAAAGGACACTATTTTGAAACAATTTAAAAAAAAAATTAAACGCTATAAAAATTTAAAATTATCTAATAAAAATTCCAATTTATAATTTTTTCATAATTGCACTTTTTAGTTATGTTATGTTATGCTTTAAGCATTTCTATCTCATTCATTTGAATATTCATTAAATGTTAATCAAAATAAATTGGGCAAAATAGGTTTAAGAATTTTATAGCATTTTTTGTAATGCAAATTCATTTTCATAAATTTTATATATGATTTATTTTAAAATCCATGACTTTATTTGATACGGACAATTTTTAGATTGCAAATCACTAAGATTTAAAGCAGCATACCGTACAAAAAGAAAATAGGCGGAGAAAAACAACTGAAATTATATTTAGGATTGCAAAATGTAAACACTAAACAGTTTCTTTTGTGTGTGTGTGTGTGTGTGTGTGTGTGTGTGAAAACAAATCCGATTTTAAAATAAACTGAAACTAAAACCGATAGATTAAAATCTGTTTATTTGGAATCGTTACAATGCGACGTAATTTAAGCCACAAAGATCTATTGAAATACTGTTTCGCTTTATAACAATTATTTTCAAATGTCAGCAAAATAGGTTCCACCCTCAAATGAGATCGATTCTTGGATAATGGCACAAACGAATACGGAATGAAGATAATCGAAAAAATTATTATACAATCATGTATGTAGAATTTCATAAATTATTTTATTTCATACCAACTATTCTTAGAAGTATTATTATTGTATAATTAGCCAGTTAATTTCTTTTGTTTTGGTCAAAAGAAAGGAGTCAAAAACTTGAATGCAACAAGTTACAAAAAAATTATATAAAATTCATAAATGCAAAACAACTTAAAAGGAATATTTTTTAATACTAATCTAATTGGCAGATCTTAAAAAATTGTCACGAAAAGAGAAAGTTTATAAAAAAATAAAATCTAAACTTGACAGAGAAATGTTAAACTTATATAAAAAAAAAAAAAAAACGTTAGCTCATACGATTTAAAAAATAATTCCTTTTAAAAATTATAAAATTGTTTCGTGTAGTAAAAAAGTTTTATAAGTTTCATAATGATCAAGTAAAAAATTATCCAATCATCACAAACCAATACACATAAATAAAGTTATGGAAAGAAAACAAAAATGAGGAGCCTCAATTATAAAACACATTGGTCTCTAAATTATTGACTTGTACATAAACTAAACATTTCGGGTAAGCATGTGATGCAATAAGTTAATACTCCTTGATTGTCTACAAAGGTTAATCGTTAATGCACAAGTAATACTTATGTGGATATAGAGAAGTTATATCGGCAGAAATATTGAAAAGGAAACATTGCAAGCCTTATTTATGTCGGAGATACACACATGATCTAACATACAGAACTGGAGCTATAGAATATTTAAAAACAAATAATTACGTTTTATGATTTTCGTTAATCAAAAAAGCCCAATTCTTTATCTATTTAAGTATTGTGAGTAAAGGTGAAGGCCATAAAGGAAATTAAAGAAAAAGACAAGAAAGAGGCAAACATTTAAGAAAAAATATTTTGCGCGGATCAGGGCGACCGCCATCTTGGTGTATGTGTGTGTGTGTGTGTGTGTGCGAGAGAGAGAGAGAATGCGTAAGTGTGACACGGTTTTTAAAATAATTACTTCGGAAATTTACAACGAAAATAAACTTGTAATTTCTTTGTTCTATGATTGACTTTTAATACATGTATGAGAAAGAAACATCAAGGCACTTGGAAATCTGACAACCATAAAATAGAAAGGAAGTGCATGATATGTTAAAAAAATGGAGCAAGGAGCTTCATAAGCTTGATGGCTGGCCAGCGCCATATTGTATCTGAACACAAGAATTGACTACAAATAGAATTTAGTGGTGTTAACATCGAAAATTAGATTATCTAAGCATTTTTCTGAAGATATTATTATCTTTACAACAAATAAGTAATTTTGATGCTATCAAAGGAAAAATAATTACAAGTAATTAGTGTATTTTACGATTAGTTTACATCAATGTAAGTAGAAGTTCGCTTCGTACTTTGTTAATGCGTTTTGAATTTGTATTTTTTTTTTACTGTATATTGTAAATATATATTTTAGATTGAAAAAAATTTAAGTATTTAAAAAACATAATTCCAAAATTAATATTTTGCAATAAAACAAGTAAATAATGCGTACTATACAGGTTACGATTACAATGCAGCATTTTTTAAAGCTCTAAAAAATACTTTGAAAAATACGATTCATTCACCTACATTGTTTTGATAGTGGGGCAAAATAAAAGTTTTAATAAAAAGATGCAACAATATTCATCTCACAATAGCTAAAACTGTTTTTCACCTTTGCAAATTCAAATATGAAGCAATATCTTTTTTACAGTACTTCATTCAAACAAAATACAATGTTTCAAAATGCGACTCATTCACTTTGACAAAATTTTAACCTCAGTTATTCAAAACAAACAATTCAATTTAAAATATACATACAAATTAACAAAAAATATATTTCAAAATTATAAAATAAAGAGCACCTGTTATAGATTTTCCAGTTTTTCCCATCTTTGTCGCTCGTGTTTTTCTTCTCTTATCTTTTCTTCTTCCTCTTTCCAATTTGTGTCCTTCTAATTATTTTTTTTTTTATCGTGGATTTTTTAGTATTTTCTGCAATATTTTTTCTTTTGCTTCCTGTTATATTTTCTCCAAATTACTATATACATGTGATGTATGTGTGAGCACGCAAGGCTAGCAGCTCCAACACATGTACGCGCGTATGTGTACGTACCGCGTGTGTACAAAGTACAAGATACATATATTATATACAATTATATAAAGAGAGTACACCACATGGCAAAGGCAGGCGGAAAATATGAACGAAAACCTTGTTTTGTTTCTAAAAACGAAAAATAATAGGAATAATTTTCTTTGAAAAAAAGAAATAAAATAAGTCTATTTTTACGCTTACTTAAAGCGAAAAATTAAGATAATTCAATATGCAGTAAAAACCGGCTAATGTGTGTATCGTACAAAAAGCTGATACCAACAAATATAGCACATTAAACGTCAATATATATTATTTTGATGTCTAATTACATTAAACGTCAATATATATTATTTTGATGTCTAATTTTTTGCTATTTTTATGCACAAGTATATATATTTTTTCAACTGCACAGACTTTAGCAAAGAAATATAATTATTTTTAAATGCATGCGTATGTCAAAAACTGAAGTGTAAGTACTGTATATGTCCATATATTTATATTATCAAAAACAATCATACATATGTAGGTATGTATGTATGTATGTATGTATGTATGCAATTACGTTTATGTTCGTAAGTGCACATATATATAGTCAACTATGTACATATTATATACATGTATATGACAGATAGAAATCCTAACAGAGAACACTCCGACCTGCGACGTTTACTCTCTTCTATTCTTCCCTCTGAGCCGCTTCTGATGCGCCTGCGCACATATATTTCTTAGATGGACATTAGCAAGCACGTTTAATGGAATAACAGATTAGTTATTCCAGGTGTTCGTTGTTCTACTCGCATTAAATATTTTTTTAATATTCAACTCATTTTTCAATATATTTTCTTTTCTTTTTGTAAATTTATGATTCTTTATTTCATTTAATGTCATTGTTTTCTATTTTTTCCTCTATTTTATTTTATCTAAATTTTATTAGCTTTAGTGTTATTCTAGATTTCGTTAGCCTATTCGCATTCTTGTTATAATTGTACTTACGCACCGAAATTCCGGATTACATTTTTATTTATCGTTACTTCCTTGTGTCGTGTGAAAGCTTTTTATGTTTAGTTTTGTTTGTTTTTCTATACAGGATGGAATTTTGCTAAGTCCATCAAGATGCATTTGTTTTGCATCAAATATTAAACTGTGAACGATTCGTATTACCGTATATTATCAGAAAATGTGGCTTCTATATATTTCTTTAAAAAATTTTCTAACCTAAACTTTTTTCGATAGTGTATTTTTAAACTCATTCATTATTCATTTTTTTTTAAAGTTTTATTATTTATACACACATATTGTATGAAGAAAATTTATTTCAATATGATTACAGTAAAACGTTCAAAATTTTAAGAAAGAAACTAAACAATTTTATAATAGTTGTTTTCATTCCTTCTTGAAATAACAATGCATTCCCACGTGGATTTGTCAGAAAATAAGCCTTTGTTGAATGAACTGTATTTTTGTTTGTGTTTACTATATAATAGTGTTTTTGTTTATTTATTTGCTTAATGTCTCGGAACAAGCACTGAACAATCAATGATGCATTAATTCAATAATTTTCTCAATGTTTCGCGAGAGAGTCTTTAAATCCTGCGAAATTCTTAGTAACTACAGACTGATGAATGATTAATAAACAACTTTTTTTGTGTGTATGATGATAGTTTAACTTTTTGTTTTTGTCACCTCAAGTCATAGGTGATCACGCCTTTCCACATATCCCTTTTCTTTAATATTTGTGAATTGCCATACTTTTTGGGGCTCACTTGCCTTTTTCTCCATGGACTTTATTCAGATAAGTTTTTCTCCTAAACTGGCTGCTATTCAAGGCTAGAGTCCCCAGCCTACCCTAACCTATACTGGAGAAAAACAAAATGGATTTATGTCTTTCCCAGTAACATTTTTATGAAATGAATGTAACATATTATGCCTGAACTTGAACTCAGTTAATCAGTACCACTTTCCATGTTGATAGCCATTGTGCACTATCTCTATAAATATCTATATATATGTCTTGGAAAAACTCTTCAAAAAGAAGGTAACCAAATTTAAAATTTCCAAAAGTTCTTACACAACTTTTTAAAAATTCTCAAAATAAAAAATTGATCGGTAAGTTCAACAATAATAGGTTCTTTGATTTTTTAGACCCAATAGAATTAGTTGAAATATCTGCAGACATTACAACTTATTAATCAGAATTTGCTCTTCACCAAAATGGTTTGAATATTAATACTAATGGTTTAAGGTTTTTGTTTGAGATAATACATAAACATTTTTTTTTAAATTCACCATAAAATCAGCTCTAAATCAGATGCATAAAAAATTTTAAAATACGTAAACAATAAACATTATTAAGGATGTGTGACTAAAGTTTGTTTCTTCTGTAAACTGTAGCATTCCCTATTTTGAATTTTATACAACTGATTCAGGGGGTGGAAGCCAGTAATTGTCCGAAAAACTAGTGCCTGGTGATCTATCACCCAAGCAGCATTTCCCCAAAAAGTGTATGGGTAGAACCAATCTTTGATGATGACAGTAATAGCCAAGTGAACAGCATTACTGGATGACCCATCTTAAGACAGACACATCCCCAATCGAATAGGGGCTCATATTAAAAAGATCCAGTGCTATGTTTATTTGTCTTTGTGAGGTGATCAATAAATACTTATTTACAAAGAATTCTATCTTTCCACTGTTTTTTTTTTTTTAATTTTGTTCTTGAATCATCCTCTAATGTAAAAATATGATTTTTTATTTGTAATATTTAGATCATACAATGTAACAAAAAGAAGTAATATTAAATGACTATATAATTTGAAGTTCACACTATTTACATTGTTTGGATTATTATCTTCATCGTCATTGTCATATTCAGGACATGTCGGCCATTATACGCTCTAACCTTCTTCAGGAGATATACATTGGAATTTCAAACCGAACCCTATATTTCATCCACTGGGGTAAATTATTCTAGTTCCATGTGCCATACCTTTTCTGGATATCTCTGTTTCTGTTATTTTCCTTTACCTAATTCACCTCTATTTAACTCACAACTCTTTGTTATTGAATTACTTCAGTCAACACTGTTATCCACTAGGCCATGTGTCTTTGTCCAACATATATGTCCTGAAGAAGGCCAGAGCAAACAATGGCCAAATCATTGTGAATGTGACAATAAAGATGAGGACAATAGTCTGAACAATGTAAATAGTTACAATACCTCATCTCAGAAATATAGAAAGTTACAAAGTTCCTTTACTTTCACAGTTATCCCTAACTCAATTTTCCAGAACAATTACCCAGATGGAAATTAAAGAACAAAATTGAAATCATTTAATTATCTGAAATAAACCTATTCTAATATTTCATCACAGACCAGCGTTTTGAAAATTTAGAAAAACATAAATTGATAGAAAGGAAGTAGAAATTAATTACTGAGTCAATGTTGACAATCCTATACATTAAGACCCAAGTGATCAGGGTATTGTTTTACTTTTAAATATGAGAGAAAATGTTGATAAGGTGAAGGATAATAACAATATTGCCCATATTGAAATTCAACAGCCCCAATAGCCATTTTCAAAAACCTGAACCAGTGATTATGTTTGACAAATTCCTAAATAAATCATGCTTTCACCCAGAAGCCATCTTTACAAATACATCTCTACTTTAATCCAGCTTCAGGAGTTAGTGACAGAAAAACATGAGGCTAGTCAGAAACAGACAAAAATTGATGCATTTTTTTACAAAAAAGAAACTTGATAAAATCTTGAACAAAGTATTTGAAAATATTATTAGATAATATAAATGTTAAATTTCTTTCAGAAAATTATTTTTTGTTCTTTTTTGATAATTTATACATTAAATTAACCAGAATTTTCAATTATCTGAATATTTTTTTCAATCCCTGTTCCAAGTTGTCTGGATAATCAAGAAAGTACTGTACTTGAAATGTTGTGATTTCTCCCAGTTTAGTTCATCACTAATGATTATTAAGCATTTAAAATGTATAGTTTTTCTTTTTTGCATTACATATCATTTTCTTTTATAGTAACCAATAATTAGTGTCAACTATAGAAAGAGTTTAACAAAAAAATGTAGATGAATAGTAAAGAACTTTTATGTAAGTTGAAATTCAGCAGTAACTGAACTTAAAGGTCACATCACAAATTGTGAACTGTTTCAGCCATACAAATTGGAGACTTACTTAGAGATCATTTTTAGCTTCAGTATTAATTTTTTCTTTAAATGCCATTTCTCTTCTCTTCAGGATACAGATGATCATTACTCTCACCATCTTTCTTTTTCATTATTATTTGTGAATTGTCATGTATTTTTAGGAAAATTATTAGAATGGTTTCCAATTGCTTTCCCAATGGTTTGAAATTCAGAGTTTTCCTTGCCACTGAAGGCTAGACAGCTCAGTCTGCCCTACTATTTAAATCATTACTGGAGGGAATTTTCTGAAGTTGTTTGTGTAAAAATAAAGGAAAGAGACTACCTGAAATTTGAATTCTGCTCACTAATTTCACTTTTGTAGCAATACCCATTACATAACATCCTCACTATTATATACCAAGTTTTATTAAAATTAACAAAAGAAATTACATTTTATTTTCACTTATGAAAATACTAGCAGTATAGCCCGGTGTTTCTCGGGTGTAATGAAAGCTTTAAAACTAATCTATGATCTTGGAGCTCAGACTCTGCCTAAAGAATATTTGTGTGAAGTTTGATGAGAATTGGATAAAAATTGTGGATTTGTATAAAGGGCATACAGATAGATAAAGACACATACACAAGCATCTTGCCTTTTATATATATATATATATATTATCGATTTTCTGCACTGTTGTAAGAACTGCAACCTTGTAACTTCTGAATATCGTTTCTTATGTCTTTGTCTATGAGTGTATCAAATTTGATCAAAATCAGACCACTCATTCTATAATCCGATTTTTTTGATTATTGATTTTCGATATTTATTAGGCGTACCTCAACACAAAACCTAGCTAAGAACACTGACAAACGCTTATAGTACAACTGTGTAAATTTTCAAGAAAATCGGTTCAGCCGTTTCAGAGTCTATAGGTAACGGATACACACACACACACACACACACACAGACAAAGTTTCATTTATAAATAAGTTTAGATTTTGCAATTTTCTAGTAGATTGGCAGATATCTATATGATTGGTATATATCTATATGATTCTAAAGGTTAATTTCTCATACTAAATTTTCTCTCTTCTTTCAAATTAAGCAATGTGAATTGTGATGGCTATAAAATGAAAAAAATACATGTACTGAGTTAAATACAGCAATATTTCAAGCTTCATTCTTCTTCTTCTTCTATGTGCCCTGTCCCTTCAGGACGTAGGCGATCATGGTTCTCCACATCTCCCTATCCCTTGTGGCTCTTAGTATATTTGTTCCTGTTACTCCTGTCAACCCCCGTTCCATCATCCACCTGATCAGGCCCTGCAAATATGTTATCCACTACCTTCCTCTGTCTCTCTTTCCTTCTATCTGGCCAGTCAGTATCAGGTTCTCCAGGCTCTCCTTCCTCATTGTGTGTCCTAGGAACTTCAGTTGTCTCTTCCTGAGTATTAATTTCCTTTTTGTTACCATTCTTTCCAACACCTCATCGTTGCTTGCATGCTCAGTCCACGATATCCACAGCATCCTTCTGTAGAACCACATTTCCGCTGCTTCCAGTTTTGTCCTCATTTTCAATGATATTGTCCAGCATTCACTGCCATATTGAAGAAATGACATCACGTAGCAGTCCAGCACTCTTTTCTTTGTTTCTAGTGAAATTTTCCTGTGTGTTAGTACTTTGCTCAGCTTCTGGAATGCATCCTTTGCCATGCCAATTCACCTTTGGATCTCTGTGTCGCACTTTCCATCTCCTGTTAGAACACTTCCTAGGTATTTAAATTTTTGTACTTCATCAGGAAGTCAATAAAATATATTTGTTGAACTTGTCCGACTTTGACACAAGCAACATTTCTTGAGAAAAAATTAAGGTCTCACAACCAATACACTAACAACTATACTAATAGTCATTTTCTTTATGCATTCACTTACGCGCAAATACCCTTGGGAAAGGTATTAATTCATCTCTTCCTTCCAGTTATGGGTTAAATAACGGAACAGATTGGATTCTATAGCCTTGGCTGGCAACCAGTCTACCGCAGAAAGCAATGGCAACCTACTGCGGGATAATCTTCTGCCCAGTCAGTCATGTCTCTTTTGAGACATGATCGCCCAAGCGTGTTTCATGTATGGCACTTAACTAATAATAATAACAAGCATATGGTTGTAAAGGAAAGAACATACAAGGATTAAAGTTTTAACAATGTGTATTGACCAAGTGTGGAGAATATATACATAGTTGTGTGAAAGGGTGACAAAATTTTTGCTCTGTGGTTCTTTAGTAGCTGTTGGTAAGGGAAGCAATTAAGTGTAAGGATGCTGTTAGTAAGGCCAGGGTGTGGGTAACAGGTTGGTTGACCAAGTTCACAGTTGATATCAGCAGAAAAACTGGGAGTGGATTAGTGAAGTAGCATAGGAGCACAAGTGGGATGTAAGTTCATCAAGCTATCTTCAGGGTTGAAATCAGTGAAGTGTGTGGGTGGACAGGCAGTTGTGTGATGAGGTCAAGGTGTTGAGCCAAACTGTTTTTATATCTATGATTTAATAGCTGCTGGTTCCCAAGTTCTTTTTTTTTGGAGGTGGGGGGGGGGGCAACATTTATGATATGTTAATGTGTTTTTGATTTTTATGAGGATTTGTGGAGTACATATGATGCACAGAACCCCTGCACAGAAGACAACATTTTATTTTTTGTATCTTTCTTAGCATCTACATCCGTCTGACATGAAAAAGTATTCGTGAATCAAAAAAAGATCTTGATAAAAGTAGTGTAACACTTATAAGGAAATATTTTATCTCCATTGAATCAAATATCCAGTATTATTTTCAATTGAAATTTATAAAATCTTTCTATTAAAACAATTTTCCAAGAAAAATAGGCCTCTCAAGTCCACTCCATCCTAACTTTTTTGTTTGAAGTAGTGTGAAATGTTAACATCTTGGTATGTTATTATTTTCTCTTCATGTTACATGTGCTATTTATTTTAGTTGTTCTACTGTTGATAATTGTCAAGTGATGTTGTGTTGTTTATTTGGTAAAGTTCATTGTTCATGTGCCTGTAGTGCCAGTCCATGGGATTTAAGGAAGGATAGTCTTCTACAGGCTTTATTTACTCTAAGCCATTTTTAATCATTGAGCAGAAAAATACTGTTGTATACCTACCTGTATACAGGAATGAGAGGTTCCTATTTTCTTATATATGTGGACACTATTGGAGAGTAGAGTAGAGCTATTATATTGACTAGCAGTATATCTACTTCATACTGCATGCGAGTCTTGTATTTGTGATATACTATTATCCTCAACCTCTGTTTTGGTGATTACTCATGCAATAAACTTTTAGGGTTATAATATTTACAACTGAAAGTTTAGATATTTCTGAATAAGTTTCGTGCCATGTATGACATTCATATCAATGTCTCAATTTGAGGAGACTATTCAAGAACATGACTCGAGTTTTTAAGTTAATATTTTGGCTTTGTAGCAACTTGTAGAATTGGGTGAAACTAACCCTAGCACAGCCTATTCTATATTCAATTTCCTTATCTCCCATACACAGTTTGTTGTATGATTCATTCACTGAGGTATTTGAAGTATTTAATATCTATTAATTCCACATCCTGAAATTTTATGATGGATTCAGAGTAGGTGCTATCACTTCTTGCATTGCAATTCCAGGTCATGTTTTGTATTTTCTTTTCCTAATTCAGTTAATATTATGCATGAGGTTTCTATTGGTATATGAATTATATAAACAAGGAAAATTTAATTTAATCTATTATAGAAAAGACTTCATATTGGGGCACATGAGAATCAATATTCACCTAACAATTATAAAAAAATATTTTGCTAAAGAAGTATTGATGTTGATATGTCCTAGAAAGGGATATATATATTATTCAAAGTAGCTAAGTGGTTTTGGCAAATGTAACCGAGTAGGACAATCTAGCAAGAAGCCGTAATGGACTGGTAGTTGTCTTAGTCGTATGCAGTATGCTTATGCAATAGGCGTTCGAATAGGTGTAGTCCTAGTCATCCCTGCCTTAGTCTGTATTTATGGCTGACACCAGCCAATCATATTCCTGTGATGGGGAACAAAGGTGTATGCATATTCATTACATCAGAAGTATTGAGATGCTATTAACAAATACAATAAGGAAACTTTTAAATTATCTGCCTGCATTTTTGACTAAAATGATAGTTTTTAAATTTTTTTGTATTCATTTCACTTCAGTCAAGACAATAAAGTCACTAAAACACAGGAGGTTGCTGAGTGTGAAAAAATGAGAAAAAGAAAAACATTAAGGAGAGAGAACAAAGAACAAAAATTAAGATAAAATATAATGATTGACATTGCATTTAAATTTTTGTAGGTCAAAGTAGACTGAAAATCACAAAACAAGAAGAGAATTATATAAGCATTAATATAATGAAAGTCAATCTGATAAAAAATTTATTCAATTTTTCCTTTTATTGTTATAGATAAAAATCAGAATAGTTGTAAGAAAATCAGAGTTTTTGAGCAAAATGTGTCTAAGAAATATTAGTAAATGAGTCAAAGAATTATTTCTGAGAAAAGTGAGTTTTCTTAAAGAGTATAGAAGTTGGAATATTCAGAAAACAACTGAAAAAGAAAAAATATAATTGATAATATATTGATTGATTTTATATTATATTTTATGTATATATGTTGATATACCTGTATGCTAAGGATTAGAATATTATTTATTTCATATAACAAATATTTATTTTTCAGTATGGTAATTTTCATTGTCATTTCAGTGATAGTTATTAATCATATAGGTAAGACATTATACAATGAAGATTTCATATCAGAATTTAACTATTAAAATATATCAGACTATGTACTTACTGATCTTTGTTCCACTCTTTTTGTGCAGTATATATATATATATATATATATAGGAAAAACTACTAAAAAGTTGTAAGTTTAAAAATGTATTTTTTTGATGATATTTATTTATTTCTATTATTATATATAATATATATAATATAATATATATAATAATAGAAATAAATAAATACTGTCAAAAAAATACATTTGTAAACTTACAACTTTTTAGTAGTTTTTCCTATACATATTAAGACAGTATACGTGGATCATCATTATGCTATATATATAAATATATTCAAACATGTTTCATTGAATAATATAGACATTGTGTCTATATATTTTTATATTTATCATTTCCAGTTGTCTAATCAGTTTTTTCCTGACCATCTTCACAAGACCAATATACTATACCACAAAAATAATAAACAAAAGCTTCAAATTCACGAGGCATTCTATATAAAAATCAACCAACCAATATTCAACAAAATTTATTACAAATGTAGCAAAAACATATTAAAATAGATATTACATTTTTTCTTTTTTTTATTTGTTTTACCCCAAATAAAGTAGTAAAGCCACTAAAATAGAAGAGGTTACAGGGTGTAGAAGAATTAGAAACATAAACATAAACAAGGAGAAGACCACTTATCCCCAAAATGGGTTCATGTCCTTTGTTCAGTCTAACGAAGGAGTGGGGAAAAAGACAAAATCTTTCTTCTCAGTTTAGCTTACATCATTTTTCAGCTGAATTTATTGCATGCAAATGATTTGTCATCTGCCACCATCTTGGCCAATGAAATAATTTGTCACCTTTATAAAAGGATTTGATTTTGTCTGAAAGGTAGTTTGTTTTTAAATTGTGTATTTTTGAGTGTTGGTAGAATCAGTGATTTAATTTTTTTTTTTTTTTTTTTTGCTAGCTATTCTATTAATGATGGGCAAACAGTTTGACATCAAGTTGATACCTGAATTCATTGGCAATAAAACTGCAGTTACGTAATATTAATCATCCTATATAACAGTGAATACTGGGCAATCACCTAACAGATGAAGAAAAAACTTGAAACAACAGAAATGTTTTTCCACAGAAGAATACAATAATGTCATGAAATGAACATGTAAGCAACAATGAAGTTTTTGAGAAAATGTAAAGAAAAAGGACACTTAGAATAAAACAAAAATTGAGTTGAAATTTCTAGTATACATAATGAAGAAAGAGTGTTTAGAAAATGTGACACATACAAAAAATATTAACTGCCAGAGGTAAAGGAGGAAAACATAACCTACTTAATGTGCCTGTGCAAAAGGTTGGCAGGACAAGGATTAAGAGACACAGTGAAAAGACAAAATATATAAAGAGCTACAAAAATCAAGAAATTGTGGCAAGCCATAATTAATTATGTCCTGAAGAGAGACTGCACATAAAAAAATGAGCTTGTATAAATATTTTACAGAACAAGGTTTAGGTGAAATAAAAAAAGACAAATTTTTTAAAGAGCTCCAGAGGATAATAAATACTAAAAGCCATGGTCACAGGCATCCTCATGGGACACAGTGCATAAAAAGGAAAATGAGCATATGTAAATTAAATACTTTATAGAAGAGGGAGTAGGAGAGATATTGAAAAGACAAAATTTACAAAGAGCTACAAAGGACAATGACTTGTGAAGAGCCATGACCACTTACATCCAGAAGAGATACAGCTAATAAAAGAAAAAAAATGAACTTGTGTAAATGTTTCATAAAAGCTGGATTAGGAAAAATATTGAAAAAACAAAATCTACAATGAGCTACAAAGGACAAGAAATTCTAAAGAGCCATGAACTCACACATCCTCATGGGACACAGCACACAAAAAAAGAAAAATAAACTTGTGTAAATGTTTCATAAAAGAGGGATTAGGAAAGATAGTGACATGACAAAATTTACAAAGAGCTAAAAAGGACAATGGAAGAGCCATGATCATCCACATCCTGAATAAAAGAAGAATGAGCTTAAGTAAATGTTTCATAGAAGAGGGATTAGCAGAGATTGTGAAAAGACAAAATTTACAATGGACAGTGAATTGTGAAAAGTTACAGCACACAAAAGAAAAATGGGGCTAATTTAATAAACATATTCTATGTTTACAAACAGGAAAGATAATGTCTAACTCTAAACTTGAAGAGGTCAAGATTTAGTAAGTGAAAAAAATTTCAGAGTTCAGGTAGAGATATTAGGCATATAGAGTTGAAGTAAATTTTTGAAGGAACTAGAAAGCTGAACCTAAACAGGAAACATGGGAAACACCTCTACTCCTGTTCAAAAAGATGGGGAGGAATGTGAACTGAAAAATAGTAAACTTATCCACTTTTATGGAAGAGACAAAAAATGATTACTGAATAAATTAGAGTTTAGGCAGGAACCATCAGAAGTAGATTTCAGAAGGAACTATAAAACCAATCTTAAAGAGGAAACAAGGGATGAACCTCTGCTTCTGTTCAAAAAGCTAGGGAGGAGTGTGAACTGAACACTAGGCAAACCTATCAACTTTTATGGAAGAGGAAAAGAAATAATTACTGAATAAAATAGAGTTTAGGCAGAGTCATCAAAAGTTGAGAGTTGAAGGAACCATAAGGCCAATTCAAAACAGGCAACAAGGGATAAACCCCTACTCCTGTTCAAAAAGCCAGGGAAGAATGTGAACTGAATACTAGACAAAACTATCAACTTTTATGGGAGAGGAAAAGAAATAATTACTGAATAAAGTAGAGTTCAGGCAGAGTCATCAAAAGTTGAGAGTTGAAGGAACCATAAGGTTAATTCTAAACAGGCAACAAGGGATAAACCCCTACTCCTGTTCAAAAAGCCAGGGAAAAATGTGAACTGAACACTAGGCAAAACTATCAACTTTTATGGGAGAGGAAAAGAAATAATTACGGAATAAAGTAGAGTTTAGGCAGAGTCATCAAAAGTTGAGAGTTGAAGGAACCATAAGGTTAATTCTAAACAGGCAACAAGGGATAAACCCCTACTCCTGTTCAAAAAGCCAGGGAAAAATGTGAACTGAACACTAGGCAAAACTCTCAACTTTTATGGGAGAGGAAAAGAAATAATTACGGAATAAAGTAGAATTCGGGCAGAGTCATCAAAAGTTGAGAGTTGAAGGAACCATAAGGTTAATTCTAAACAGGCAACAAGGGATAAACCCCTACTCCTGTTCAAAAAGCCAGGGAAGAATGTGAACTGAACACTAGGCAAAACTATCAACTTTTATGGGAGAGGAAAAGAAATAATTACTGAATAAAGTAGAGTTCAGGCAGAGTCATCAAAAGTTGAGAGTTGAAGGAACCATAAGGCCAATTCTAAACAGGCAACAAGGGATAAACCCCTACTCCTGTTCAAAAAGTCAAGGAAAAATGTGAACTGAATACTAGGCAAAACTATCAACTTTTATGGGAGAGGAAAAGAAATAATTACTGAATAAAGTAGAGTTCAGGCAGAGTCATCAAAAGTTGAGAGTTGAAGGAACCATAAGGCCAATTCTAAACAGGCAACAAGGGATAAACCCCTACTCCTGTTCAAAAAGTCAAGGAAAAATGTGAACTGAATACTAGGCAGAACTATCAACTTTTATGGGAGAGGAAAAGAAATAATTACTGAATAAAGTAGAGTTCAGGCAGAGTCATCAAAAGTTGAGAGTTGAAGGAACCATAAGGCCAATTCTAAACAGGCAACAAGGGATAAACCCCTACTCCTGTTCAAAAAGTCAAGGAAAAATGTGAACTGAATACTAGGCAAAACTATCAACTTTTATGAGAGAGGAAAAGAAATAATTACTGAATAAAGTAGAGTTCAGGCAGAGTCATCAAAAGTTGAGAGTTGAAGGAACCATAAGGCCAATTCTAAACAGGCAACAAGGGATAAACCCCTACTCCTGTTCAAAAAGTCAAGGAAAAATGTGAACTGAATACTAGGCAAAACTATCAACTTTTATGAGAGAGGAAAAGAAATAATTACTGAATAAAGTAGAGTTCAGGCAGAGTCATCAAAAGTTGAGAGTTGAAGGAACTAGAAAGCCAATCCAAAACAGGAAACAAGGGATAAACCCCTACTCCTGCTCATAAAATTTTGGTTTAAGGTAAAAATTGAAAAGATAAAATTTACAATGAGATACAAAAGACAAGAAATTATGGTGAGTCATGTTTGGCAATGTCCTGTAGAAGAAGGAGAATCAGATAAAAAAACTAACAAAACTGATGCTTTCCAACTACACAATCTATTTTTATTTACAGCATCTTCACTTATTGGTGTTGATAGTAATATTTCATGATTATACATGTTTACAATCTTCTTTTATATATCATGTCCTTTTAGGTTGTTGGCAATCATCTCACTTCACAAGTTCTTGTCCTGTGTAGCTCTTAGCAATGCTTCTCTCAGTTCCTGATCTGCCATCCATTTATACAAGCTTATAAGTTAGGTTTTCCTTTGCTCCTCCTATGAGTATCAAATTCTCCAAGCTCTCTTTCCTTATTATGTGTTCCAAAAATTTCAACTGTTAGTTTCTGATTCTAAGTGTTTTGTTTTCATTTTTCTTAAAACTTGTTGCTCACATGCTCCAACCATAGTATTCTCAGCAGCCTTCTGTAGAGTCATATCTTTGTTGTTACTTCAAGTCTTCTTTTCATTTGGGAATAAATTGACCAGCACTCATCCTTATAGAGAAAGAGTGATATTACATCGCAGTTCAACACACTTTGTTTTAATTCAATTTTATTGTTTCTTAATACTATATTCAGATTTTGGAAGGTTTCTTATGCTATTTCAATATACCTTTGGATGTCCGTATCATATTTTCTACTTCCTGTTAAAACACTTCTCAGATATTTAATTTTTTAACTAGCTTGATTCCACTGTCTCTAAATCATACCTTCTACACTGAGCAATTCCATTTGCTAATAATCTTATAATTGATAAGATGTTTTCTTTGTATTTTTCCTTAGTATTTTGTATTTGATTTCCTGTGGTTTTCTTTAACACAGTAAAAATTCTGAAAATTGAATTATTCCAAAACACACACACACACACACACACACACACACACCCACATGTATATTTCACTATCATTTTCATATGTATATATATCACTATCATTTTCACACCAATGCTTACATTTGTTAAATATGACCCAACATGACCCATGTCTCAAAATTGACTTTCACTGCACCCTATTGAACTTTGCAGAGTGAAGCAGACATTATTATTTCAAAATAACCTTGACTCAATCTACGCAGTTATGTCTTAGTGTCCCTATCAGTTAGCTATCCCTTTCCTACATGCAGATATTTTGTTTACTTTTTGGTACATTTTTTTTAAATTTAGATTCCCATATCGGTAATGCTGGGAAGTTGAGGTTGTTTAATAAATTTCAATATATCAGAGGGTATTTTTGTAGGCTACATTCAATAACCCAAACAACATTTTAATTTGTATGCAAGGCACAAGGCCAGCATTGAGTTATCAACAACTCTTTTTAACAATAACAACTTTTATATACAAAATAAATACAAGTACTAAAACAATGTTTTTGAAAGGTATAGAAGTTTTGAGTCTAAGTGAATGTTGGATAAATATTTTTTTTATAATCATTGCCCTAAGCAAGGCAGTTTACTGCCACTGGTGCACAAGGGGTTATATAGAAAGAAAGTTATGTGAAAGAGTGACAGGTTATAGTGAGTGTCAGGAAGTGGGTAAGAGAAGGATGAGAATACTGATGAGAGTGGTGTGGATGGAGAAAAGATCATGAGAGAGGATGCAGGTTAGTGAAATAGGAAATGAGATTGTAGCTGCTGAGGAAGCAAGTAAACAGAAGGGAATTCCACAGGCAGGAAGTGTGAGAAAAGAAGCTAATGAAGTAGAATTTGTGTTTACAATTTATTGGTTTCACAGTAAAAGGTTGCTAATCTTGTAGCTCAAGTAAATTCATACATAGCGGGCATGAGAGAGCTAAGTTCATCTGAGCAGAAGTCTTGAAACTATTTGTAGAAGAGACACATTGTGCTGGTGAGAAAATAGGTTGAAGAATGGATTTAAGTAATACAGTTCAAATCAAGCCTCTTTATTTCATAAAATGTTCTTAAATGATTTGTTTAATCAAGATTGTTCAAATACTTTGGGAATTTTTTGACAATAAGAAATAGAGAAAACATTGTATGTACAGTTATTTATCATGGATTGTATTTTTGATTTGTTAAAAGTTTTCTTGTTTGTTTTTTATAAATTAAAGCTTCTTTTGCTGCAGGTTTTTGCTGTGTATTTTCATAAGATTTGTTCACTAAGAATGAAGTTTCATAATATGTTGGTTATTAATCAACCTATAAATTCTCTCATTGATTTTTGCTGAGTGAGATGCAAAAGGGTTGTACAATAAGTAGTACTTTCTAGGTTCAAATCGAGCAAGGTTTCAAATGCCTGCTGATCATTTTCAGAATTTTCACTAAGGGTTTCATCTCACACCGCAGAATTTATATTTATGTTAGTCATACGACCAGATCAGAAATTAATTGACACAAACTCTTGTCTACATGCTTGTGCAGGAGAAAAGATTAAAGGAAATAAGTTTAATATTATATATTGACTAATCAGAAAAGGTTTAGACAATTTCAATGGGTTTAGCAGAAATAGAAAATATATTGCTAGATCTACTTTTAATGGGTTTATATTCGATTTGTCATATTTCTTAATAAGTATCACTCACAATAAGTAAATTGTCATTCCAATCCTGATGTAAAAATTGTCATTTTATTTTTACACCTTCAACTATTTCACAAACATCTAGTAGTAATTGTTTGTGTTCTTATTCTAGAGTGGGGCTCTACAGTAACTATTGACGTAATTGTCTACCCTCTGTATGGTATATGTATTATTATGAAATTGAAAAAGATGCCTAGTTCCAAAGGTTTCAAATAAGAGATTGTGTCTTTGTATTTTGCTATTAATCAGTCAGTTAAGTGCCATACGTGAAACACGCTTGGGCAATCATGTCTCGAAAGAGACATGACTGACTGGGCAGAAGATTATCCCGCAGTAGGTTGCCATTGCTTTTTGTGGTACACTGGTTGCCAGCCAAGGCTATAGAACCCAATCTATCCTGTTATTTAACCCATAACTGGAAGGAAGAGATGGATTAATAGCTTTCCCAAGGGTATTTGCGCGTAAGTGAACGCAATGGATTCCAATAGAATTCGAACTCGGCTCCCCAATTTCTCATTCCGAGCCAATATCCATTGCACCACAAAAGTAGAACAGTGATTCTCAACACCAGTCAATATGGACCCTGACTGTCCATGTAACATTATTGGGGTTCATCCACAAAAGTAAAAAATTATGAGTCCACAGTAATATTTTAATGATCCTTCGAGCAATTTCACTTCAAATCAGTTGTTACAACTGAGAATTGGAGTTTTTTTAGTAATCTACACCACATTAAAATATGAAAAACAAAAAAACAACTCTAAAACTAGCAGAAAATGAAACCGAGCTATGTAAGCTAGCATGCCTTTTAATCTATCAGATGTTTTGATTGTAAAAGTTTAATAAAAACTGAGGAGGTGTTGTAACCTTTAAAGATGTTACAAACAGACAAGGTGGTACTCGAGTGAAAGAACAGCAACACATGCATAGATGAAAGAAGAGAGGTTTTTTGTAAAGAGAATACAATACAACATGACAGGGAATCTGGTGGCAGGGTAGAAATTGCTGAAGCAAATCACAAGTATCTCCTGTGCTCACTATATATGATTACTAATATAGTCAGTCCACATAGACAATAGGGAGTGTAGGACATTTCATTGCAACAGAAGGATATATAAAGGAAGGATTATACATATATATAAAGGAAGGATTATACAAAGATTATCATTTATTTTATAAATTAATTTAATATATTATTATTAAATAATAGTATTATTTTAACATTAATAAAATAAAGTAGAATATTAAAAATATTTGTTATGATAATCTACCCATAGCACACATGAACTCTTTCAAACTATAAATAAGCAGAGTTTCTGCTTTGTGCTGAGCAGAGGGACATCTATTCCAGCAGATAGCTCTGACAGCCAAACCAATACAGTCACATTGGTAATTCTTCTCATGTTGTATCTGTTTGTACTACTGTTTTTTATTAATATATTTGTTTAACTCTATTCCATCTTTGTGTCTTTTATTTCTGGCCCCTAACCAGGCCACAACAATATTAATATAAATTAATTAGTACAAAATATTAACAAAAACAAAATATTAATAATAAAATTTATAAAAGATTGATTAACAGTATTAACCTCTTCAGCAGCAGGGACGATTTCTGGCAAAACTATACATTCTGAGGGACTTAGAATTCCATAGAATTTAGTTGTTAAATACAGGTTTATTTTCATTAAATTAGTTTTACTTTAAAATAAAGTATATACATTTACTATTTCTATAATAAGTGAAAAATAAAATAAGTTTTATTTTTTGAATGGTTATGGGGGTCCACTAAAAAAAGTTGAGAGTAAAAAGTGGTCCATAGTTAAAAAATTAATACATTATAAAATTTAACATCATTCTTTTTTCTTTTATGCCTTGTGTCTTGTCAGGACATGATAAACATGGCTCTTAACAACTTTGTATCTTTTGTATCTTTTAGCAATGGTTTTCTTTTTACTAACTCAGTTTTTCTATCCATTTACACATGTTTATTGGGCAGGTTACCCACTGCTTCCCTCTGCCCCTCTTGCCTTTAATATATCCCCTGAGTGCCAATTTCTCTAAACCCTCTTTTCTCATTATGACTCTAAGAACTTTCAACTTTCTCTTTTAATTTTAATTGTAAATATTCTTTTGTTTCCATTTTCCTTCAAAATTCTTTATTGCACATATGCTCTATCTATGGTATTCTCAACATTCTTCTGTAGAGCCACATGTTAGATGCATGTTTCTTTCTCATTCTAAATGTAATAATACCCTTTTTGTATCCATTTTACATTAAACTTCCCTGTTGCTCACATGGTCTATCCATGGTATTCTCAACATTCTTCTGTAGAACCACATGTTAGATGCATGTTGCTTTCTCATTCTAAATGTAATAATACCCTTTTTGTATCCATTTTACATTAAACTTCCCTGTTGCTCACATGGTCTATCCATGGTATTCTCAACATTCTTCTGTAGAGCCACATCTCTGTTGATTCATGTCTCTTCTTTATCTGTGAGAAAATTGTCCAACATTCACTGATATATAAGATTATTGGTATTACATAGCAATTCAGGAGTCTTTTCTTTATTTTAAATTAAATTTTTCTTTTTCTTATTACATTACTTAGTTTTTGGAAGGCATCCTATTCTATTTCAATTCACTTTTGAATTTCTTGCTTACATTTTCAGTTATCTTTTAGCATAGTCCCCAGACAGTTAAATTTTTGTACTTGCTTGATCTTGACATCTCAAATTTGTAGCTCACATTATGGGCTATCCATTTTGCTAACAACCATATATTCTATTTTATTACAATTGATGGTTAGTCTTTTCTTTACACTTTCTTTTACTTCCTTGTCTTGCAGTTTTTGCAGTTTTCTTTCTGTATATGATATCAACACAGTTTTGTCTGCATATCTGTTGTTAAAATTGTACCAACTAATAGGTTCTCTTAGCTTTGCTGTATTTAAATAAATCTAGTGAGAAGATACATCTTTGTTTTATGACCATTTCTATTTTTATCGACTTATTCATCATCTATTCATATGCAGGTGGTTTACTCCAGTATTTATTCTGGATTCCAAATAAACCTAGTTTTCTTAGCAGGTTAAATATCATTCAAACTCAAGAAGGTATATATTGCAAATGTCTGTTGTGTTTTTTTTAAAATATGGGGCATTGAAACATAACTGAAATTTATGACATATATACATATTTTTTTATAATCATATCACCCAAGCAAGGCATTTTACTGTCACTGTTATGCAGGGGGTTACATAGAAGGAAAGTTATGAGAAATAGTGACAGATTATAAGGTGTGTCAGGAAGTGGGTAAGAGAAGGATGACAATACTGATGAGAGTGAAGTGGACAGAGAAAGGAGCATGAGAGAAGGATGAATGTGGCCATAAAGTGAGGAATCAGTTTAAATATTGATTGTAATGTAGAATCGATCCCCCACTATATAACCACATTATTATAATATATAATTTTTTTCTTATATTCATATTGCCCCAAGCAAGGCATTTTACTGTCACTGTTATGCAGGGGGTTACATAGAAGGAAAGTTATGAGAAATAGTGACAGATTATAAGGTGTGTCAGGAAGTGGGTAAGAGAAGGATGACAATACTGATGAGAGTGAAGTGGACTGAGAAAGGAGCCTGAGAAAGAGGATGCAGGTTAGTGAGATAGGAGATGACTATTGACTTTACATTTAAATTCTTGGAAATTGTAGCTGTAATATTTTAAAAGGTGACATTTCAATACATCCTTCATGTGGGATTGTGAATTATAATTATTTACACTATTTACATTGTTAGACTGCTGTCCTCATCTTTATTACCATATTCACGATATCTCGGTCATTGGCCTCCTTAATATACATTAGAATTTCTACACAGAGGTAGATTTTTCTAGATTGTTTCATGTGTCATGCTTTTCTGGATTCTAGTTTCACTTTCAGTTTCTTCAAGTTTCTGTTCACTTCTGCTATGGCAAGGTCTTGAACTCACAACTCTGAATTAATTCAACCAGTGTATTTATCCTCTGGGCCATAAATTTTTGGAACTTATAAACCTAATGTCTCAATAACCATTTTTATCTGAGCTCATATTACAATTTTGTTATTGTTATTCTCTTTCTGTCAGTCAGTTAAGTGTCATACATGATACATGCTTTGAGCAATCATGTCTCTTTTGAGACATGACTGACTGGGCAGAGGATTACCCCACAGTAGGTTGCCATTACTTTCTGTGGTAGACTGGTTGCCATCCAAGGCTATAGAACCCAATCTGTCCTGTTATTTAACCCATAACTGGAGGGAAGAGATGGATTAATACCTTTCCCAAGAATATTTGTGCATAAGTGAATGCAAAGAATTCAACTGGAATTCAAACTCAGCTCCTTGATTTCTCATTCCAAGCCAATATCCACTGCACCACCCGCGAACATCTTTTTCTATAGCACTCCATATTACTGGTTCCCATATTGTATTCATGTCTATGTGTAGAGATTTTTGTGGCCTAGCATATGCATTGATTCCATAAGTTTTTATTTTTTCCAGAGATGTTCTCTGTCTATTATTTTGACTTCATCCCACAGAGAGCAATGATCTCCCCTTTTCCTCTATGTATAACATAAGTAAATAGTGTGGTATCTTATGCAAATTAGCTGAGTTGTATTTAAATGCTAAGCTGATAACTCTTGGCACTCAATTACATCATACATAACAGTTTATCATGTAACAAGTTCTGAAACAGCAAGATACACCAAACATAACAAATGACATCACCAATAAGATGCTTGGGTCTCATGGATGACCCTAAATATGTCACTGGGCCTCACCTATCCTAGCAATAAAATGGCTGATGGAAATTTGTGGATATACGGCAACTATAAAATGGAGTAAATTACCAAATATGCTCAAACTCATTTCCATTACCAAACTTTGAAACAGCACACCATGAACTGTCAAACATGGAATATTTTGCAAAATTTAACTTGAGATCTGCCTACAACCAAATTCAGATTGACAAAAATTTAAAGAAGTCACCACAACCAACACCCCGATAGGCCTGTTAAGGTGGACTCATTTACCATTTGAAATTAAAATATCTAGTCATATATTTCAAACAACAATCAAAGGAATATTGTTAGGTAAGATAACTAATATGATTATTTACCAAAATGATATAGGAGCAAGAGCAAAGACCATGCAAGAGTTAAAACAAAAAATATCTAGTCATATATTTCAAACAACAATCAAAGGAATATTGTTAGGTAAGATAACTAACATGATTATTTACCAAAATGATATAGGAACAAGAGCAAAGACCATGCAAGAGTTAAAACAAAAAATATCTAGTCATATATTTCAAACAACAATCAAAGGAATATTGTTAGGTAAGATAACTAACATGATTATTTACCAAAATGATATAGGAACAAGAGCAAAGACCATGCAAGAGTTAAAACAAAAAATATCTAGTCATATATTTCAAACAACAATCAAAGGAATATTGTTAGGTAAGATAACTAATATGATTATTTACCAAAATGATATAGGAGCAAGAGCAAAGACCATGCAAGAGTTAAAACAAAAAATATCTAGTCATATATTTCAAACAACAATCAAAGGAATATTGTTAGGTAAGATAACTAACATGATTATTTACCAAAATGATATAGGAACAAGAGCAAAGACCATGCAAGAGTTAAAACAAAAAATATCTAGTCATATATTTCAAACAACAATCAAAGGAATATTGTTAGGTAAGATAACTAACATGATTATTTACCAAAATGATATAGGAGCAAGAGCAAAGACCATGCAAGAGTTAAAACAAAAAGTGGATCAAATATTATGACGATTAAAAAAAGCTGAATCAACCATTAATAAAGACAACTGGCATATTTGGGCTACCAAATATTGAAGACCGGTATAGCACCTGACAAAAGACTAACAAAAAAGATTACAGAGGTAGCAACTCCAACTAATATAAAGGAAATAAAATCCTTTTTCAAGTTTGATAAATTTTTACAATAGATACATCCCAAAATATAGTGAACTAATTGAACCATTTTCAGAGTTGCATAAAAAAAACACAGTCTGAATGGACACAAAGACAAAATAACACTTTCATGATACTAAAAGCAGTTATGAAAAAGAAACATAAATGTTATGGTGACTTACCCATATGACACATGAACTCTTCCAAACTAGTCAAATCATACATTTTAGATGCATCGAAGGTGGTCTTTAGTAATGCACTGTTCTCATCACTGATTTTGGGTTTTGCATTATATCGGCACCAACAGCAACCCTGATCTAATTCTAAATGAGTCAGGCTGCCTCCATGAAAGCATCATGCTACGCACTGCGACATTGCAAAAAACAGTAATTGTAAAAACTTTGGCTGTTCTTATTGACATTTGTCAGTCAGTGTCTACCAATGAAAATTGAGCTTTCCACGCTCATCTACTATATAGTGGTGTCTTTTTCACCCCTCCTCATTTTACTACGTCTGGTTTAGCTTTACTACTTCTAGAATCTATAACAAGGTGAGTTGGAAACTTTATTTCATTTTTTATGTTCCTCTTTTACCTATTAAATACTAATCCCATAGCAATACTAAATCTGTAACTGAACCTACCCACATACTCAACCCAAAACTATCCTAAAATCTCAGTTAACTCATACTAATTTATCTGGTTTTGTTCATTACCAACTAAAATAATTTGATGGCCTAATTACAATAAATAAATAAATATGCTATCTATTCAATAGATATACTATCTACTATATATAAGTCGCAATTCTGCTTTGTAGAGAGCAGAGTGTGAGAGTGGAATCTATTCCAGCAGATAACTCTGAGAACTGGACTAACAGTCATACTAATAATCTCTCATTGGTATATGTTTGTACTACTGTCTTTGTTAAATATATTTGTTAACTCTATTCCTTCTTTGTGTCTTTATTTCTGGCCCCAACAAGGCCACAACACTATAACAAGGGTGTCTGATTCTGAGAGAGATAACATTGACTACATTTGCAAGTGAGAAAATGATTGCTGCCATACTATCACAAAAAGATCATCTAATAATGTATTTATCTAGGAGACTGACAATGGCAGAGATAAATTACTCAAACATTGAAAAAGAAACTCCAGCAATTGTTTGGAGTATAGAAAGTGCACAAAATATTTTACTAGGTAAGAAATTTCTCCTAAAGTTGAACCACAAGCTGTTGGAATTTATTTTTAACCCAAGGATAGAGTCGTTGAAGGTCACGTCACCAAAAGTTTTATGCTGGGCCATTAAAATAGTACTTTTAAAATTAAAATGGCATTTGATTTTGACATTGTATTTGTTAAAGGAAATACCATTCCTCATGAAGATGCTTTGTTGAGATTACAGTTTGTAAAAGGAACAGATGAACATGGAGCTGAGGACAACAGAATAATCCAATGAGTAAAGATGGACGTACTTCTGGTCAACAGATTAAAAAAATGAAACCGAGCAAAATCCAGTATTGAGCAAAATAATCAAAAGAATAAGGAAAAATAAGTGGAATAATTGTTCAATAGCAGAGCAGCCATTTAAGGAGATACAGTATAAGTTAACATTTGAAAATGAAATTGTATGCAGTGGTGAACTGATAGTAGCTCTATGGACATTAAAGACAGACATATTGTATGGGGTACACAATGATATGCATTGCAGTGTCATGGCGACATGCAGAAGATTAAAATTACAAGCATGGCCGCCAGGTTATGCAAAGGATATTGAAGAATTTATTAATAAATGTTCAAAATGCAATGAAATGAGAAGATTCAGGGAAAAAGAGTTTCATTTGTGGCCTAAAGAGGTACAACCATGGCTTAGAGTACATATAGACTACACACACATTAGAACCATAGGATCATTTTTCATAATTGTGGATGCATACTCTGGTTGGCCAGAAGTAATCAAGGTTAAAAACCAGAGAGCATCCAAAGTCAAACAGGTTTTGAGAGATGTATTTGCAAGGAATGGATTCCTGTAAACGTTAGTGTCAGATAATACTCCTGAATTTTAGGATGAAAATTTGTGTACATGATAGAGGTGGATAGGCGGCATGTCATATAAAACTCCTCCATACCATCCTCAATCCAATGGAATCACAGAGCTGATGATACAAACAGTTAAAATGACATTAAAGGCATTCTTGCCCATCCCTGAAAACATTGAGGTTTTTCTAGCTAAAGTGCTCCTCAGTTATAAGTTGATACCACATGCAGAGAGGAAGTTGAGCCCATCAACCCTCATGGGTAGACAGATTAGAGTCCCATTACTGTGTCTTTCATCACAAGGAAGAGAGTATGATACAAGAAAGACAAAATGTGCAATTCCCAAAGAAGTAACCTTCCATTTGCAGAAAGGCAATAATACGGCTTTGATTAAGTAGATGGGACATATTGTTTTGACTCATATGAAACAATTTAGAAAAAGGATTGTGTAGGACAATGCGGAGATGGAAGACCAAAGTTAGGAGAAGAGGAGGTAGAACAGAGAACAAAAACACAGGAGCAAGAAGAAAAAGAAAGCTACAGTGAGGAGGATGAACAAGAAATGAACATAAGTGGAGAAGAAAAAAACTGACAAAGAAGAGGATGAAGAAAGACCAAGATCGCCAATAAAAATGAGAAAAGAGGAGCAAAAGCAAGCGCTTTATAAACCAATAGTAGCAAGATGTAGCGAAAAGAAAAACAAGGGGATACAACCATTTCAATTCAGGGAAGGTATGGTATTCTATACAGATTAACTGGGTTGCATTTAAGTTCTAAAATAATATCTATAGACACTTTATTACATTGTGGTGATACCGACTGAGCAAAAGCAAGGGACCAGATGTTTGCACTCTCACAACCAAAAAGCAAATGACCAAGACTCGACGGTGCGCATCCAGCTTCATGCAGATGTTTCGGTTGAAAACTAAAAATTAATTAAATATTAAATTCCAGTTCGCAAACCTATGCAAATTTTATTTATTGGCCAATGGGAAGCCCAGAATCAAATACAGATGTGAATTCCCAAATGATCTGCTGCAATCCAAAAAGAAGATATAAAAAGCCAATACAGAAAGCATCACCAGACAGACCAATGCAGACAGACAGACAGACAGACCGATCCACACAGACTGACTCGAGAGAGACGAGGGTAATTAGTAACTCTCTTCACCAAGTCAAGTGGCTTACTATGCTCACCTCCCTTACCTACCTTTCCTTCTTCGCTGTCTCAAAACTACTTACTGACCAAAGGAGCGGATACATCAAAGACGTTCCACCTGGTCAACACACCCAGACTACCGTAAACATTCAAACGAACAAAAATTCCCCTTGTCAGCCTTCTATTGCAATGAATAACTTAACGTCCATTGGCCTCCCACAATATAAGCATTCATACAAACAAAAATTATCTTTCCAGCATTTCGGCACCAAAATGAAAAACCTAATGTCCGTCAGACTCCCCACTAAATACTCCATGTGCTACAGACACATGGTCAAGGAGTAAATAGGCCCCCGATGCAAATAATTAACAATGAAAAAAAAAATGAAACTGAAGGTTGACTTTTAAAATTTTTGATTCACTAATGTCAGTCAATAGAAATCAAAAGAATTCGATGATACTGCAAGAATATAAAAAAAACAGTCGGATAGTCACTTGTGAATTTAAAAGAATGACAAACCCACTATAAACTGGTGACTACCAAACATGAGTTCAACACACACATATATATACACACACACAAAAAAAAGAATTTGGACTTTCAGCGAAATTTGAATATTTCCCTGCAACACAAATTCAATATGGCAACGGACAAAACTACAACAAATCCAAACCAACGAACCCATGGCTATTCCCACAGTGAGGAAAAAATTCACTACCAGTGTTTGCCCTTTCAACAAGAACCAAAAACCAAAAGATTCCATCGAATCAAGACGGGATTTTGATAACTCCCCAAGGAAACTAACGAAAACAAACCAAAAATGAAAACAAAGTCTGGTAGAATGGTTAAATGGAAGAAAGAAAACACATTTTTATTTCTAACAACAACATAAAAATTAAAACAAAAAAAAGAAAAAACCCAAACAAACAGAAAGGAAACAGCAAAACAAAATGAAAACTACTATTTGAGAAGAAAAAAATGACAACAGATACCAAAAAAAAACAACTCCGTTTACTGGGGCGAAAGTTATGTGGTGATACCGACTGAGCAAAAACGAGTGACCGGATGTTTGAACTCTCATGACCAAAAAGCAAATGATGTTCCAGTTGAAAACTAAAAATTAATTAAATATTAAATTCCAGTTCATGAGCCTATGCGAATTTTATTTATCGGCCAATGGGAATCTCAGAATCAAATACGGATATGAATTCCCAAATGATCTGCTGCGATCCAAAAAGAAGATATAAAAAGCCGATACAGAAAGCATCACCAGACAGACCGATGCAGACACACCCAAACAGACTCAAGAGAGACGAGAGTAATTAGTATCTCCCTTAACCAAGTTAAGTGGCTTACTATGCTCGTTGCCTTCACCTCTCTTTTCCTTCTTCCCTGTCTCAAAATTACTTACTGACCAAAGGAGCGGATACGTCAAAGACATTCCTTACTTACAATGCTCCCACATACCTAAATATTAATTCTCTTTTCAGTATTTTATTGACATGAACATTTTAACATCTGTTGAACCCATATTTAAAGGATTACTTTAATTGTAAAAACCTTAATTAATATGTGTATAAATAAAATGTTATTTTCAACTCATTTTGCTTTTCTTGATTTATAATCATTTTATAACTTATAGTGGGCTATCTACAACGAGGCCAAATTCTGTTAATCTGTAACAATATTCAACTACCCTTCAAAAGAACACATACCTACTATAACATCACACATAATGGTGTACCACATATTGAGTACTGAAACTGTGAGATATACCACACATTACAAATAGTATAAATAATTATAACATCTCATCTCAGAAATACAGACTGATAGTAAATTCTAATGTTTTTATGTTAATTATGAGAATGGAGAAAAATGTGATATATTTTCATTATTTGATTCTCTTTTATTTCTAGAAAGTAAAAATGCTGTACAAACAGCAAAAAACATGTTCTATTTATAGAGATGGTGCCATAGCTGATAGTAATACATGTAATTAGTTTGCTAGGTTCAGAAGTGTAAATGTGATTTTTGAAGAACAAAAAGATTCCATCATTAAGGAGAGAGAACAATACAATAACAGGAATTAAGAATACAGAATTGATGTTTTATTTAAATTTTTGAAGAACAAAGCCAACTGGAAATGAAGAAGCCAGAAGAAAGTTCCTTAAGCAAGAAGTGTGAGAGAAGAAACTGTTAGCATAAAGTTTATAGTTATATCTAGCCATTTCAACAGTAAAATGATGAGACCTTGCTGCCAATCTAGTACTGTACTTAAATTCATAAAGTCTAGGTACCTTAAGTAAAGTTCATCAAAACCATTATCATAAAAATATTAAAAAAAAACGATGGCAAACATCGACAAATGTACCTTCAATAAGACAGAGGGTCAAAAGGATAGTTTTTCCCTCGAAATCACTTTTTTAACTACTTTCACTTCTTGGTAATGTTTATTGTTTTAAAGGGTGATGATTAGAATTGTAATACAACCCAAACATATTAAAGTGAATTTATACATTTTCTTTGTTCTTGAGAATTTTTTTTTTTTTTTTTTTAATCATATCACCCCGAGCAAGGCGGTAACGCCACTGATGTGCAGGGGGCTACATAGGAGTGAAAAGATTGGAAAAGAGAAAACCGGAAACCACATCCTAAACAGGAAACAAGGGATGAGCCTCTTCACCTGTTCAATAGACGTGGACGGAGTGTGAACCGGGCGATAGTTTAGTCTATCTACTCCAATTGGAAAAAAAAGAGAGAAGATTGGAAAAGAGAAAACCGGAAACCGCATCCTAAACAGGAAACAAGGGATGAGCCTCTTCACCTGTTCAATAGACGTGGGCGGAGTGTGAACCGGGCGATAGTTTAGTCTATCTACTCCAATTGGAAAAAAAAGGAAAAAAAAGAGAAGATTGGAAAAGAGAAAACCGGAAACCGCATCCTAAACAGGAAACAAGGGATGAGCCTCTTCACCTGTTCAAAAGACGTGGGTGGAGTGTCAACCGGGCAATAGTTTAGTCTATCTACTCCAATTAGTTTAGTCTATCTACTCCAATTGAAAACAAAAATAATAAACACTATTTATTACAGTGTTTATTTACACTATTTATTTATTATATTATTTATTGGAATGGTTGGCAAAACATTAGCTAATTGACAACTGATTTAAACTTTATAAAATGCTAAATAAGGATTTCCTCATAGTTTGTTACCATATTTTAAGAATTTAGTAAATGTTTACAAATTTATGCATGAAAAATTGTTTTCATATTTATTTCTTTATAAAATAGTAAATGATAAATATTGCATTAGTCCTAATTGTCTCAGTTTTTAGTAAAATAAACAATCTACTAAAATTGTGTAAATAAACAATCTACTAAATAAATAAATAATGTTTAATATTTCTGCTGTAAATTCTCCTTTTGAGACTTTGTCTTATTGTGGGTATGTTCAATCATGTTTGCCAAAATATTTATATTTTTTTTATTTTTTTTTAATCATATCACCCCAAGCAAGGCGGTAACGCCACTGATGTGCAGGGGGCTACATAAGAGTGAGAAGATTAGAAAGGAGAAAACCAGAAACCGCATCCCAAACAGGAAACAAGGGATGAGCCCCTTCACCCGTTCAACAGACGTGAGTGGAGTGTGAACCGGGTGATGTTTGCTCTACTTTTGTATTGAGCGCTTTAGTGTTAGGGTTTTCATCTTCGGGGTTTTTTTTTCTTACGAGTACTTGACTTTTTGTTCATGTACTTCGTTTGTTTCTTTTTTTACTTCCCCTCCTTTTCCCTCCAAGTTTGTTCTCAGTGGGTTGTACAAAACGATTTAAATTATAGCTTAATTGATACTAGTTTCGGCAGAGTTAGTTCTGTTACTATTGGTATTGTTATTACTATAGTTAATATTATTATTATTATATATATATATATATATATAGTGTATCGAGGCAGCAAATAATTTTCTAAACATATACTGATCTCATGAATATTCTAAGGTATTTGAAAATACTTGGATACATGAATTGCTATTATACTTGGGTACCTCATGATTTAGTGGAAAAAATATAATAAACTGCATTTCCATCTTAAATATTTTGCTCAAACACAACAAAATTGACATGTGTTTGAAAAGAACATTCATAAGCAAAAAAATGGATTGTTTACAACAATGTAGAGTGAAAAAGATACTGTAGAAAACTAAGTGATTCACAGTTTGCCATTTCAAAAGCCAGTAAGCATTCAAAGAAGGCAATGGATGCTGTGTATTTGGTTGGACATTATGTATTATCAGTTCCATCTGCAAAATGCAAAATCAGATATTGAATTCAGACAAGTACTGTACCCAATTAGATTGATTAAATATAGCAATCAATTAAAAGTGCCCAGAATTGGCTCATCAAAAGGATATTATCTTCCACAAGGACAACACCAGATCTCATATCTCTTTGTAGACAGCCACTACAACCATGGTACTCAAGTTAACTTGCCCCTTAAGATTATTACTTCTTTTGATCCTTACAAAATTCTCTTAATGGGAGGATCATCAATTCTCTGGGAACCTCTAAAAATTACTTAAACCAGTTTATCACCCAGAAATATTCCAAACTCTGGGAGGATGGAATCATGAAGCTACATCAAAGATGGCAACAAGATGATACATATATAGCTGAATAGTCTATATACAAATATCTGGGAGTTTGTTTAATTTAATTGATTTGTTTTTGTTTTATTCTGTGTTTTTTTTTTTTTACAGCTTATCAACCCTTTGTGAGTTTAAATAACCCACAAAGATATATTTTGGATTATAAAAATAAATTTTCATTTTTTTTTCTTGTTTGTGAGTGAATATTACATTAAACATTTTTGGAGCTAACATTGTGTTTCTAGATAAAAATCCTAATATTTTACCCATAACTGAGAGAGGAGAGATGGATTCATACTTTTCCAAAGGGTATTTGTATATATATATATATATATATATATATATATATATATATATATATATATATATAATTTTTGTTTATATTTACATATATATAATATCCTCTACATATATACAATTCCATCAGTATGAACATTATTTTAGTCTGATAAAGTTCTTTTGAAGGACAAAATGTGTTTGTTTTGTCATTCAAGTACAACTATTGAAATATTGTTTTTAAAATTCACTCAAAAACATTCTGAACTTTTATTCTGGCTTAATACATTTGTTTAAAATTCACTGTAATCTCTAACCTATTTAAAGAAACAATGAATTGTTTAGAAGATATGAGTTTAAAATGACAAATGCTGTAAAATCTACAGTAATCTTAGTGCAAATTTCAGTTTAGTTTTTATTACTGGTGAAAGAATGAGATGCACTGCAAAAAAAAAAAAAAAAAAAAGAGAGAAACCTTTTCTAAAAATTAAAAAAATATATGTGTATTTTTGTAGTCATCAGATGTAAATCTTTGGCCAGGTGACATTTTGTTTTGACAGGAAGAGATGGCTTACATTGTTGTTTTTGTTCTGTGTGTTTGGAGTCCTGGCTATCTAATGAACAGACATTTTTCATAAAAATAAAATAAACACCACACTCATAGAAATGCTAATAGAAATAAACTATTATTATAGTTAATGCAAGTGTCATATTTGCACAAAATAATTTTAAAAAACTATATAGTAAGATTTGTTAAAGTGAACAAATTAGAGAGATTCAAATCATAGTGAGTACATTATTAGAAAATATTTTATTAATCAATTTCAGATGAAATAAAAGCCTCTTTTCACTCAAATTATTAATAACATGCAATATTCATACTCAGTGGATACCAATTAACTTATAATTTACAAAGATAAAAATTACACAGTATTTCAAACATATATAATTTTTTTCTTATTTTTCTTTCTTCTTTTTCTCCATATCTTATTATCTGATGAAGCTTTAATAAAATTGAAGCATGTTAGATTGATAACCATTTCTTTTTTGTGTTTTATCTTATCATTCTATTGGATTCCGATCCTTATTTGATTCTAACTCATCAAATTATTAATCTATTTCAGCTTTTAAGCATGTGTAGCAATTAAGTTGTTAGAAGTTTTATACCCTTTTATACACATTAAAATAGACCCATCTATTTTTCTAGTGAATATTTTTCTAATTTAATATCTATTAAATATTTGCACACTTTCTTGTGCTTACTGCTATGTCCATGAGCCAGGTATAAATAAAAGGACAATATATAGATTAGATAAACAAAGACCAAGTTGAAATATTAAAGAAGGGTCATTAATGTTATGCTCTGCTGCAATTAGATCTCTTTCTGATTCACTCTGTATGTGAATGCCAAGAAGGCAGACTACAAAATAAAAAAGTTGTTTTCTACAAGTGGACTCTGAGAATCATGTCCACAAAGCAAGTCCCAACAATAAAAGTGATACAGTGGCCAATCTCCTGGAAAAAAAGATGAACCTGGGGATTGCCAAGAGCAGGCCTCTCATAATGAACAATACAGTTGCAGGCCAAAAGGTGACATGCCATGACCACTTCTCTCACCACTCCTAGACTTCACTAATCTCACCCAGCCCTTCCCATATAGAATCCAACAGAGATCAACTTCAACACCACCAGGCCCCCAAAGAAAACCACTGTGATTTCTAACACCTGTTACTATACAAATACAGGCATTCCCTTGTCACATCAAACTGAAACATTCTACTCCATCCACTACAAACATACCCTTGCTGACCAGTCCTGTTTTGTTTATATAACATCTAACTTTAATCCAATTGAAACATTCTACTGATCCACGACAGGCATACTCTCTACTGTGACTCCCTTTTGTTCATAAGATATTCAACCTGAATCCAACTGAAACAATCTACTTGACCCAATCCCTTATTGCCACTATCATCACCTTGGCAACCAATGCATCCTACCACAAATCAATCCACCACCATGAGCTCACTTGATTAACACACCTACCCATGTTACCAGCCAGTTTAACTTCAACATTTCAGCATCACACAATCGTCAGTCCATCAGCAAAATCACAGACAATTGATTAAAACATGCATCAAACCCAACTAAATCCATTCTGTATCTATCATGTGACCTTAGCCAAACCAATGCAAGAAATCAGTAAACTCCTGGCACTACTAATAACCCCATTATACCAAATCACTTTCCTGACAAACAGCAACCAGAAACAACATGCTAACATTTTTGGCCAATTTTCTAACAACTATAAATATATCATGTGTATTGAACAAATACATACTGTTTAAAAATTTAAAATCCTTGTTATTCCTCTCCTTTCTAATAAAACGCTCATTATAACATTAACAAAATTTTTGTGTCTAGTCATTTACCTGTAATATAAAAACTATCTTCATAAGAAAATCAATTAAAAAAAAAAATAAAAATAAAAAACAATTTTTATCAATCATCTCAATTTTTGGAATATGAAAAATTTGAACTTACACTTTTTATGCTTGTTTCTTTTCATTTTCCTTTTTTTGTGAGCAAATTGAATGTTTCACAAGTCAAAAGTTTTAGCCCCACCTCAAACTACCACATGACAAAAAGATAAACTCTATAACTTAACATATTTTGAAAGCTATTTTTAAATTCCATAATTTTTTTGTGAGCAAATTGAATGTTTCACAAGTCAAAAGTTTTAGCCCCACCTCAAACTACCACATGACAAAAAGATAAACTCTATAACTTAACATATTTTGAAAGCTATTTTTAAATTCCATAATTTTTTTTTGTTTTTAATCAGTATCACACCATCCAAGGAAGTAAAGCCACTAAGATACAAAGAGCTACAGGGTGTAGAAGAATTAGGAACAGAAACATTAATGATCAGGAAGAGGAAAGAGTAATCAGGAGGACAGTAGATAACGATTGACATTGCATTTGAATTTTTGCAGATTAAGGTTGCCTGAAAAGATTAGAGATGGAAAGAAGTTTCACAAGTGAGAAATGCAAGAAAAGAAATTTATATGAAATAAAGACAATAATGAGCAAAACCATTATTGAATAAACATTAATTTATGTTTAAAGTTATTTCTAGTAAATATGTTTAGAAGATTGATATCTCTAAATATATACATGTACATGTGTAAAAAATACACTGCAATATTCATATAACTTATATAATCTTTTTTGCCTTCTGTCAGCATGACTGATGCTAATCTCAAGAAGAGTAACATTTTGCTTTTTCAGGCTAACATTTTCTGCTGACATGAAGTAGAAACATTGAATGAAATATTAAGTCTGCTGCTTAGAAAATTGCTTCTGTGTGTAATGCCAGACAATTTTTTTTCACTAGCATCTATCTTAACACATTTATAAGTTTACCATTTGTCAATGCATTTAATATTGCTGCCACATATATTTAGGTGCTTCTGTTATATATTTAGAGATGCTTGATAAAATTCAAAGAAGAATCTGCTATGTTATCAGTTCTGACTTGGTATCTCAGGTTCAGTCACTTTCCTGAAACTATAACATAGCTTTTCTATAAATATTTTCATGATAATTGTTCTGATGAACTTTCCTCTTTGGTATCTAGACTTTATGAATTAAAGTGTAGCACTAGAGTGACAGCTAGATCTCATCATTTTACAATTGAAATGTGGAGATGTAACCTGAAGTTCTATGCTAACAGTTTCTTCTCTTACACTTCTCACTTATGAAACTCCCTTCCAGCTTCTTGCTTTCAAGTCAACTTTGATCTTCAAAAATTTAAATGCAATGTAATCACTATCTTCAGTCTTCTTAATTTTTTATTGTCTTCTCTCCTTAATAGTATATTTTTCTCATATTCTCTAATAGTTCTAAGATGATAAAAGAAAGATAATTTCATTGAAAATGCATGTCTTTTCAAATCCTAAGTTTGCTAGTAAATATTTTTATTCCCAAGTCTTTAACTATCATCAAATGCAAATATGAATATTGATATAATAGACAAATCAAATGCTAAATGACATTTAATAGAAAGAAAAATAAACATCTTTGTATTACCTTCAACTCATCTTAAATATTAAAATTGTTAAAATATGAATAAATAATAATGATTATCAGGATAGTGACTCATTGCACCTTCACAGGCCAATGTTTTTAGCTGGCATGAAGTGGAAAGAGTATAATAGATCAATTGCCAAGTCTGCAGTTAAGAAAGTTGGTTTACTATGTTGTACTAGACAACTTTACACACCAGAATCTATCTTACATATTTATAAGTCCACCCTTTGTCCACACTTTGAATACAGATATGATCTGGTGACCCCACTATATATTTAGAGATTCTTGATGAAATCCATTAAAAAATTCTGCAATGTTATTGGCCCTGACTTGGCATCTCAACTTGAGTCCTTTTCCCACTGTAACATAGTCATCCTGTGTCTTTTTTACAAATATTTTCATGATAATTCTGCTGATGAGCTTTCCTCTTTGATAGCTCAACTTTACAAATATACTTTTTATTACATATCTGAAATGTAAACAAAGTAGTTTTTATTGAATTAATAGATTTTATTTTTAATCTGACATAACTTCTTATTACTATAAAGATTCTTTTTATTAAGTCTCTCAAATGCACAGGCCAGTAGACTTAATTTACACTGTTTATAGAAATAGGGCAAGTTTAAAGTAATATATATATATATATATATATATATATATATATATATATATATTTCTTTCCTGATGATGTAAAAAATCTATTTATTAATGTACCTGTTGTAGAAACTACTGACATAATCATTAACTCTGTGTATAAACATAATTCAATCCCACCCCATCTATCAATTCTAATATTCTTAAAACTCTTACTTGCCTGCACCAATAAAGTTCCTTTTTATGACCATTATAGCAATATTTACAAGCAAACTAATGGTGTAAGTATGGGAAACCCTCTTGGTCCAACCCTCTCTGAAAACATGGTTTTTAAAAAAGTTACCAAACCAAAAATATATGTCCAATATGTTGATATTTTCTATTTAGCTGACAACAGAAACAAAATTAATAATCTTAAAACTAGTTTTGAAAAAATTTTGTTCTTAATTTCACATATGAGTTTAGCTAAAAAAACCAAAAACTCCCATTTTTGGAGGTTCTTGAGGATACTAGTAATAATACTTTCACTACTTCAGTATATAAAAAGCCAACTAGCAAAAATCCTTGCCACCTTAATTTTATTAATCAATATCCTCTTAGATACAAAATTGGTTTAATTAAAAATTTCCTCATGAGAGTATATGAGAATTCATCTTCCCAAATGCTTTTCTTCAAAGAACACCACAGTTTGAAACAATCACTTGTCAACAATGGCAAATTATTTACTTTTTTTTTAATAATTGTTTCACCCTAAGCAAGGCAGTACTGCCACTGGTGTGCAGGGGGTTACATAAGAGGAGAATGAAGAGAAAGAGGAACAGGTCACAGGAGATGTTGGTGAATGGATAAGAGAAGGATGGGAACACTGGTGTGAAGAGAGCTGCGTGAGAGCAGAGTATAGAAAGGGAGAAGAACAAGATACAAGGATTGTCCAGAAAAGGGTGAGAGTCAAGGAAAATAGAGATGGCAATTGACATTGCATTTAAACTCTTGGAGATTGTAGCTATCAGAGAGGCAAGTATACAGAAGGGAATTTCATAAAAAGTGCAAGAAAAGAAGCTAAAAGAGTAGAAGTTGCAGTTATATTTAATTGGTTTCACTGTAAAAGTGTGGAACCTAGTTGCCAGTCTACTAGCTCAAGTAAATTCATGCATAGGGGACACTCAAAAGCTCATCAAAGCAGAAGCTGTGAAATTATTTGTAGAAGAGAGAGAGAGAGGGAAGTCACATCATGTTGGTGAAAAAGTGACTTGCAGATTCTCCTTTTGATTTTGTCGAGAATCCTGAAATCAATAGCAGGGGCATCTGACCAAATGTAACAGCAGCATTCAACGCACAAGCAGATAGTAGATTTGTATATATGTAACATGGATTCAGATGAGAAAAAACTTCCTAGCCCAAAACAGTGACCCGACCTTCCTAGCAGTAGATTTAGCTATTGATTCAATATAGTCATTCTTCTTCAAGTTAGCTGAGAGGGTGAGTCTGAGGAGGCACAGTATATTGCCTTCAGAGAGATTAGTCTGATCCATGCTAGTGGGGTGGGGTGAAGTAAAGATGTCTATGGAGGTTAAAGGTTAGCAGCTTTGATTTGGAAGCATTAAAATTTACAAGCCATTTCTTACTCCAGTTCACCACAGATTGGAGGTCTTTTTCAAGATCAGCAGTGAGGTTTTCTTTGTCAGCCATGGCAGATTTCTTATCAAGGCATAAGTAAATGGTAGTGTTGTCAGTGTAGATGCCTACTTGGAATTTGATTACATCAGGGAGATCGTTGATAAAGATCAGAAAAAGCGTAGGATCTAGAATATAGGTTTGAGGGACACCCATGTTCATATGATGATAAGATCTAGAAGCATGTCCATTCAACACTACCTTCATTATGTGATTTGATAGGAATGATTGAATTAGATCAAACAAGCTTCCAGTTATACAATAGCCCTGTAGCTTGTGCAAAAGGCTAGTGTGCCAGAATCTATCAAATGCTTCGGAGATATCTAGGGCAACAGCTTGAACTTTTTCGTTCTTATTGAGAGCCTGGTATATGTACTTAGTGATGGTCATTAGCATATCAGTAGTAGACCTGACAAAGTGAAAGTCATACTGCTTGTTGAAGAAGAGGCTGTGGGCTGTGAAATGGTGAACCACTTCAGCACTGATAATAGTCTCAAACACTTTGGCAAAATTAGTAGTAGGTTGATAGGGCAATAATTAGAGGTGTCTGAGGGTTCTCAAATACAGAAACCACAGAAGAGGACTTCCAGTAGACAGGAAAGCAAGAAGCAGAGAGGCAGTAGTTGTAGAATTTAGAGAGGACAGAGGGGAGTTCAGGGACACCTTTCTTCATGACAATGATTGAGATTTTGTCACCTTTGCTCATCTTATGTGGGTCAAGCTTTGAAATTATATTAAAGACCAACATGGGGGTAGTATAAATGTCACTTAGTTGAGCCTTAGTTCTAGTTGGGAATTTGGTTACTCCAGACAAATCAAATGTGGAGTTGGTAGAGAATTTATGAGCAAAGTACTCAGCCTTGTCTGCAGAAAGCTATGAGGGCATCAAATTTATTGATTAAAGGAGGCATTGAGAGCTGGCTGTTGTTTAACAAACTTTTGCAGAGCTGCCAGTAGTCTTTGGAGATGAACTTGCAGGATGCTATATGCTGCTTCATTCTGTCTGCAAATAACAGCTCATAATCATTTAAGATTCTCTTGCACTCATTTTGAGCATAAGCAAAAAGGCGCCTATTATGGTCAGATGAGTAGCTTCAATAAAGCCAGAAGATATCTCCCAGAGGCTCAAAGCATTCTTCAGCAGGATCACCAATGAAGAAGACCAAAAAGAATCCAGCATGTTAGACAAATCCTTCAGAAAAAAATTTGATGCAATCAAGGTTTGCCAAGTACAGAAACTAAATAGATTAAAAGATCTGAAGGGGACACATGAGGTCCATCACCCACCTACAAGGACAGTTGTCAACATCAGTCACCATCAGTTGAATGCCTCTGAAGAGTCAGTGCTGAACAAGGGCCTCAACATTGCAACACCCATCAGACAGATACCATACTTAGACATCATAGCCCATATCGAAGAAATAGCCTTGAACATCCCACAAGCTCAGGCAGATGAGCTAAGAAGGAAAGTGAGACAGTCATTAGAGAAAGCCAAGCCACCCACCCAAACCAAACATCATGAAAGAGGAGGGACTGGTAATCAGGACCCTACAGAGGAACGAGAACATCATACTACCATCTGATAAAGACAATGCAACTGTTGTGATGGACAAAACTGAACACATCAAGAAACTAGAAGACCTCATTAGAAGTAGTAGCTATAGCAAGGTAAAAAAAGACCCTACGTTAAAACAGAATGACAGCTGTCACAGATCCTAATCAAGAACAAGGATCACATCCAGCCTAGGACATACAGGCAGTTGTCTCAACATTACAGCAAGCTACCTCATGTATGGTCAATCCAAGATTCATATTCTGTGTAGGCTGATTGTTAGCAGTTTAGGCTCAGTGTGCCACCCTTTGAGTTGCTTCCTTGTAGATATAATTGACCCACTGATGGGAAAGTCATCATTATATGTTCAAAACTTCGCCCACTTTGTGGAAATTGTCAAAGATGCTCCCATCCAGTACAACCAGATAGTGAGCCTGGATGTGGTGTGTCTGTTCACCAAGGTACCCATGGTGGAGATACTATTGGTAGTCAGGGACAGACTGGCCTCAGAATCATCTCTAGGAGAACGTACCAGTGTTCTACTAGATAACCTGATGGAGATGCTGATTTTCTGCACACAAACAACACACTACAGATTGGGATCTGACATATATCAGCAGGATGAAGGCTTAGCAATGGGCTTGCCATTATCACCATCACTGGCTAACATATACATGGAATACTTTGAAGAGTTGGCAATAGAATCCACAGTTCTAAAGACAACTCTATGGCTGAGATATGTTGATGACACCTTCATACTCTGGCAATACCAGGAGGAGGTCCAGACGGTACTGGACCATGTGAACTCAATAAGATCATCCATACAGTTTACTATGGAAAAAGAGACAATAAACTGGCATTTCTGGATGTGCTAATAACTTGAACAGAGGGTTCAAACATCCATATATCACAAGCCAACATTCATCAGACAATACCTGAACATCAACTCCCACCGTCAATACAACATCAACTCCCACCGTCAATACAACATCAACTCCCACCGTCAATACAACAGAAAGAAAGTGATTGTCTACTGCCTGCAACATCAAGTGAAAGTCATAAACAGTGACCCAGAGAGACATACGAACAGGAAATGGTTAGTATAAGCAGTACTCTATGACAAAACAATTTTCCAGGGTACATGACAACAACTCCAACAAACATGGAAGGGAGGATGCATGAGGATAACAACTCTCAGAAAACTGCCTCGGTCTTTCTATCCTATGTGAAGGGGTTATTGGAGAAAATACAAAGGATCTGGGGTCCATATAACATCAGGACAATCTTCAGAAGTGGTTCTACACTTCGCAGGTACCTCTCCTGAGTAAGACCCCCAAAAGAGAAGGACATGACAAAGGACTGTGTGTATGCCATTCCATGTAGCTGTGGAAAGAAATATAAAGGAGAAACAGGCCGCCCCCTTAAGGTAAGGCTACAAGAACACTGTAAGGCCATAACATGAGGGAAGATAGAAAAATCAGGTATAGCTGACTGCATATGGAGGGAGAAAGGGGATCACTGCCCCCATGGGATGAAGTTGAAATAATAGATATGGAATTCCAATGGAAACTATGTAAACTTAAGGAATCAGCACATATGGTAGGCTACAAAAATCACATAAGCTGATCAAGCATAGAGATGAATACAGTATATGAACTAGTAATACGGAGTGCCAGAGAAAATCATTAGCGTCAAAAATTGCAATATGAGCTCTACTACAGAAAACCATTAACATCAAAAAAATTGCAGAGTTCATTTTTGAACTCTGGTAAAAAATGGTTACTGAACATTAGGTTTATAAGCCCCAGAAATTCAGTTGTTCTTGTCCTTAAGGACACATGGCCAAGTGGATATAGATGTTGGTTCGTTCCAGTTACTTGACCCAAAGAATTGTGAGTTCACTGCTACAGCAGTGGTGAAGAAGTAACTTAGAGTCCAGTTAGAAGGTGATAACTCATGACTACCAAAAGAGGCTTCACACAAGGAATGAGAATGATATACCCCAGTAATTGTAAAAAAGGGTTCGGTTCAAAATTCCTAGCACCTGAAGAAGGCCAGAGCATACAACAGCCAAAACATTGTACAAATGGCAACAAAGATGAGTCCAATAGTCAAAATAATGTAAATAGTGTAAATACTACCTCATCTCAGAAATATAGACAAATACTGGTATTCTGTTATTGAAGATCAGGGATATTATAATGCAAAATCTCTATTAATTCAATTTTTATAGCATCAAATGCATTAGATTCTTGTTTATTTATCTCAAACACTGATTTAGGATTTAACTGCATGCATTCAGGTAATGGCAATATAATGTTTGCATAATTTGGAATAAGCTTTTGGCAAAAACTTGTCATGTCTAAAATCATCCTAAGCTTTTTAGATTCTGCTGGTTTCTGATAATTTTAACTAACTCTAGTTTTGTTATATGTACACTATCGCCCATAATTATTAAGCCACCCCAGTTCTTTCAAATGAAATGATGTATTTCATACTATTTTTATTATTTATTGCCAAATGAAAATAAAATGGTTCTTTTTTATTATTACTTTTAATTATTAAACACTTATAAATTCATTTGATGCACATTTTATTGTGCAATATTAACAAAAGAACCATTCTATTTTCATTTACAATCATTCACTTGACAATAAATACTAAAGATAGTATGAAATACATCATTTTTTTTAAAACACTGGGGTAGCTTAATAATTATGGCCGGTAGTATATATATATATATATATATATATATATATATATATATATATATATATATATATAATATAATATAATATAATTATATGGTTATGTCAATTTTTCATTGCTACATGGAAATTTCTATGTTTCGAGATTAATTCTCATCATCAGGCAATGCTGGTGTGTTTGTGCAGATGATTTACATATATTATATTATATTAATCTCCATAATACTCATTATATTGAGCACTGTTTATAATAAAATAAATGCCAGAGAACTCAAAATATAAAAAAAACCTTGAGTCCTCTTCACTTGGAATTATATATATATATATATATATATATAAAATGATTTGTTTGAACATTATTTTTGATCCATGTATTTAAGTAGATATTATTCTGTTTATAATCAAACAGTATTATATGTTTATTTCTACTGGCCTGATTATTTATGATAAATTTTTGTTACAAAAATGTGTGCCATTCAGCAAGATTTGAACCTGCAACCCCTATCCACATAGGGGAAGCCACCATGTGATATGGCGTGCCATAGACCTCTTGACCATCAATGACGATCAGTCTAAACGAAGTCAAATTAAGCCTATAACACAATTTTCGAATTCGTCATAATAACCATCTCTGCTCTGAAATGTATTGTAATGTCAACAAATGTAAACATGTTACAGAATTAAATGAAGATTAACGAAACTGGTTATAAACAACCAACAATTTGAAACAATTTGTTTGAACATTATTTTTGATCGATACTCGTATTTAATCACAGATCATATGGTGGCTTCCCCTATGTGGAAAGGGGTTGCAGGTTCAAATCCTGCTGAATTACGTACATTTTCTTAACAAAAATTTATCATAAATAATCAGGCCAGTAGAAATAAACATATAATACTGTTTGATTATAAACAGAATAATATCTACTTAAATACATGGATCAAAAATAATGTTCAAACAAATCATTTCAAATTGTTAGTTGTTTTATAACCTAGAAAAAGTTTTATGCCCTATTCAAACAATTGCTAGGGTTTCTTTTTTCAATATTTGAGTAATTTATCTGTGCCATTGTCAATCTCCTAGATAAATACATTATTAGATAATCTTCCTATGATAGGATGGCAGCAATCACTTTCTCACTCACATTTGTGATCAACATTATCTCTTTCTTAGGATTATATAACCTTGCTATAGATTTTTTTTCATAATTGCTTTTAGTAAAATACAAGTGTTATGTTGTCTTTGTGTACATTCATCTGTGTTCTTTTTACGTGACTCTGATAACAGTTCAATTAATTCACTATATTTTGGGATGTATCTACTGTAAAAATTTATCAAACCTAAAAAAGATTCCAATTCCTTTTTTTTGGTTGGATTCGCTACCTCTGTAATCTTTTTTGTTAGCCTTTCATCAGGTGCTACACCAGTCTTTGATATTTGGTAGCCCAAATATGCTAGACTCTTGCAATCAAAGTTACATTTGTCTCTATTAATGATTAATCCAGCTTTTTCAATTATCATAATATTTGATCCACTTTTTGTTTTAACTCTTGTTTGGTCTTTGCTAATACTCCTATATTATCTTGGTAAATAATCACATCAGTTACCTTGCCTAACAATATTCTTTTGATTGCCCTTTGAAATATATTATTAGATGTTTTAATTTCAAATGGTAAGTGTGCCCACTTTAACAGGCCTATAGAGATATCGATAGTGGTGACTTTTTAAAATTTTTCAATCTGAATTTGGTTGTAGGCAGATGTTTGATAGAAATGATTCCAAGCATATCTGGTGATATACTCCAACTTTATAGTCATCACATATCTGCAAATCTTCACTGGCCTTTTTAATTGCTACAATAGGTGAGGTTCAGTTATTTCTACCATGTATAACTTTTTCAAGAATGCCTTGTTTGATCATGTGGTTTAACTTGGTTCTCACTAAAGGCAGTATATGTACTGGTACTTTTCTGGCTTGAATGTATTTGGGGTGGTCATTTTCTTTTAATTGAATACTCACTTTGTATCCTTTTAGAAGTCCTAGCTCACTTTCTTGACCTTCCTAAGAGTTTATGAATTTGGCTGTATCTACTTTTACTATGTCAATACCTAACAGTTCATGGTTCTTCTCACTCACTGCTACCATGATTTGAATAACCTCAAACCAAGTATCCATTTTAAACATACCATGGAAGATACCCAACATATTTATTGTTGTTCCAGGGAATTGTTTTAACTTTAAACCACTTTCTTTTAACTTTCTTGGAATTAGGGTTATCTCGCTACCTTTGTCAACTTGCATGCTAAATGTATGACCATTTATTTTTATGTCCTTTCTACCATTCTTTTACTGCAAATACACTGGCTTCCTGCTTCTTCAGTCGGGGAGGAATTACTACTCTCATTTTTTCTACATGTTTTTCACTTTTACAAATGGTTTAAAAATGATTCATTGGTCTGCATTTAAGACACTGTTTCCTCAGCACTGGATACTTGAATTTTTTCTTTTCATGCACCATTCTGCAATAACTTTTCTTTGGTTTTATTTACATTAAACCTGTATGACTGTAGCACTTCTCTTGGCTTGCTGAAATCTCTGATTTGCTCCAGCTGCTGTAAATAGTCCACACTTAATTCTAAGTTCATATGGCCACCTTGCATGTATTCTAGCACTTTTTGTTTATGCTGCAGTTCATTAAGTCCTTCAATTGTTCGTAATAGAATCAGCTAGTCTTCAGTTGACATGCTTTGAGTCCCTAGTTTTTCAAATTCGCAGTGCTTTGCCTGTCCTTTGAGCCTATAACAGATTTCTTCAGCCTGGCTTCCAAAAATTTAATCCTTTCAGCGATGACCAGTTTTCTTCTTGGCCTAATATTTCTTTTTATTATGCTGACAACTTCCTCAAAAGACATCAGTTCTAATTCCTGTGGGTATGCCATTTTGGATATTTTCTTCAATGCCTTGCACTCCACAGAAGCCATAAACAAGCCCATTATTTGGTTCTGTCTGCCTTTGATTCTTGAGTCTTTGAGATTAAGCACTCTTGCTGTAGCTGCAAAAGCTTTTATCGAAATCTCGACATACTCAGGTCACATGGTCAGTCATGCCATTTTTTTTTTTAGAGTTTTTTTACACTCTAGTGATTCCCACAAGCATGGTTCAAGGTTTCTTTTTGGAATGTAGAATACTTGTTTGTGGATCAGTAGACTGGTTGTTTATGAATCAGCATTTGCACATCAGGATTTATTTCGTATTTTATGTTGCTGCAATTGTTTTTCCCATGTTAGGATTCATCATTTGTTGAAGATTTGTGTTTGCACATTCATTATTTGTTGAAAAGTTTTGCCATGTAGCTTCTTTTTGAAGGGTGTTCTTTAAAGCATCAGGGTTCATCAGTATAGTATAGTTGTATGTTATATGTGACCACCAATGCCTTCTTGGATTGTTTTGTTGAGATAATCATGTGTTAATATTTTTAAGTACCCTCACCACATAACTAAGAATTTTACTATTTTTTGGTTGGATTTTATATCTATTGTAAATCCTAGGGCTTTAAAGGTTTGATTATTTCTTTCCTTAATTTTTTCTGTAGTTCTGCTGTTGCAATTTCTTAGAATTAATAGTCATCCATGTATAGATATATATCTTTTTTGCCATTAATATTTGTGATTTATTTATATGTCTATAAGTTTGCATATTTCTGCTCCATCACAGCTTCCCATTGTTACATCAAAGTTATTAATATTATTGTTCTTCTACTTCTTTATCATGTGCCGTGTCCCTTCAGGATGTAAACAAACATGGACTTTCATTTGGCTCTGTCTTTTGTCGCTCTCAATACTTGTTCTTTTGGTATCTCTTCTAAGCCCTGCTTTGTCAACCATTTGCTCAGACCTATTAAGTAAATTTCACACTGCTTTCCTCTATCTCTCCTTCCATATATCCAAGCTGTGAGTATCAAGTTCTCCAGGCCTTCCTTCCTCATTACATGTCCCAGGAACATCGTTTGTCTCTTCCTGATATTTATTATTAATTTTCTTCTCATTTGCATCCTTTCCAACACTTCATCTTATCCTCAGCATCCTTCTGTAAAACCATATTTCTGCTGCTTCAAGCCTCTCCTTCATCTTTGATGAGATCGTCTAGCATTCACTTCCATATATTGTTACTGTTCTTATTATGACCCTTTTCTGAACATATTTTATTATGGAATAATGTTGACTTTCAGAACTGTTTAATTATATTTATATCTTCATTGTTTTGCCAAGTTTAGTGAGTTGATTAGTATATTCTCATGAATAGATGAGTTCAAGTCTTTTATGTCCTAATATATGAAGGAGCAATTTTCTTTACTACTCATATTATTAAACCAATTTTTTCTTAGTTTTGAGCATATTTTTTCTAGTATTTGCTTGTTTTTTCAATGTTGCTTTTTGTAGGGTTTAGTAATCTGCATGTTGGCTTGGTCATGAAGTTCTCTTTAGGGTCTTTTAATTTGAGAAATGGTTCTACTTTTGCCAGCTGTTTTATTCTATTGTCTAATTTTAGTTTAATGGCTGTTTTTAGCTTCTTTGTTTATATCACATTCTGTTTCGTTGTTAGTGGATTTTTAAAATTTAGTGACTTCTTTGTCATCTAGCTTATTGTAATTTCTGGTTTCCATTTTATAGATTATCCTGAAATTATCTGCTTTTATAAGTAATTGTTTTAGAGTTGTTTATTATTTTTTATCTTTTTCAAAACTTTTTTTGGAAATTATTGTTGAATGTTATTATTTCAAAATGAATGATTGTTTTTTAGGTCATCTTCAAAAAGTTTTTTTTATTGTGATATGCATTCCATTGATGTAAATCTAAATTTTTAATATTTTTGTTATTATTACTGTTGTTGTGGTTTCCACTATTGTTATTGCTTTGTTGAGGAAATAGAATACATTCTATCTTAGACTTTTTATAAAGTGTGTGTAGGGACCTTGATTATGCTTGTTTTAACTGAAGTCCCCACAATTATAATTATCAGCAGGTTGGAAAGAATAAAACTGTTTCATTTGTATAAATAAATGAAAATTTATTAATTAAACATCCAGTTTGTATATATGAAATTATTAAACTGTGAAAATGTTCTAAAAGAAAGAGTAGTAAAGAGTTTAAAGAATTAAAAGTGTTTGTTTTAGCGAAATGTGATTTGTGCAGAAAAAGGTAAGTCTATGTTTCGCAGTGTATATCAACAAAGTAGTAGTAATGTCTTGTTTCTTCTCTTTCTGTTGTGAAGGGGAAGTAGGTGAAGAGGAAGAAGGAAAGATAAGAAAGCAGCACACTGGTGAACCCTCAGACCCATCCAACTATCACCCTATCAGCTTCTACCAATTTTCGGGAAGGTTTTTGAGGCCATTATTAATGCTGAAATAGTTCAACATTTTACTGCCCATAAACTCTTCTCCAACAGGCAGTATGGCTTCTGCTTTGCCAGGTCTATGGCTGACATGCTAATGACCATTATGGAGTACATGCTTCAGACCCTCAATGAGTCCGGCGAGACTCGTGCTGTTACTCTGGACATCGTTTGGCATGCTGGCCTTTTATGCAAGCTACGGGGTTACGGTATTACTGGACAATAACTTGATCTAATCCAATCTTTCCTACATAACCGCATAATGAAGGTTGTCCTGAATAGGCATGCCTCCATAACCTGTATAAATGCTGGTGGCCCTCAGGGCTCTATCCTAGGCCCTACACTCTTTCTTATTTACATAAATGACCTCCCAGACAAGATCAAGAGCCAGGTAGGCATCTACGCAGATGACACTACAATTTACTCCCACAGTGGTGAATTGGGGTAAGAAGTGGCTCGTAAATTTCAATGCATCTAAGACCAAGCTGCTGTCTGTCAATCATCACAGGCAACCTCTCCTGCCTCCCATAAGCATGGCCCAAGCGAGTCTCCCTGAGAGCAATACTCTGCGCCTCCTCGCCTTACCCTTTCTTCTGATCTCAAGTGGAACCACTACATCAAGTTAATAGCTAAATCCACTGCTAGAAAGGTTGGGTCACTGTGTCGAGCCAGGATGTTTTTCCCACCTGAAACCATCTTGCATATATATAAATCAACCATTTGTCTGTGCATGGAGTACTGCTGCCATATATGGTCTGGTGCCTCTGCTGTCCATCTCCGCATTCTTGACAGGCTCCAAAGGAGAATCAGTAACGTGATAGGTGCTGACTTGGCAGCTCAACTACAGCCACTTTCCCACCAACGAGATGTGGCTGCCCTGTGTCTGTTCTATAAATACTTCCATGGTTTCTGCTCCAACAAACTCAAGTCACTGGTGCCTCTGCAACAGGTGTTTACTCGTGCAACCAGACTGGCATCTGGGTCTCACCCATTCACTGTTAGATCAACCAAATACAGACGACAATTCTACTCCTTCAGCTTCTTTTCTCACACTTTCTACCTGTGGAACTTGCTTCCTTATTCTTGCTTTCCTGATGGCTACAACCTCCAGGAATTTAAATGCAAGGTCAATACTCATCTCTGAACTACATTACCCTAATTCTTTCCACACCGCCCTGTATATCCTTTCCTTTCTCTTCACCTGTGCAACTGTCATCACACCTGTATTCCCATCCTTCTCTTGCTCCTTTCTAACTGGTTCATCCTTCTCTTCAATCTCCTAATCTTTTTCTCTTATGTAGCCCCCTGCACATCAGTGGCATTACTGCCTTGCTCAGGGCGATATGATTAAAAAAAAACAAGAGAAGGTAAGGGGTTGTAAATGTGGGTTGCTGGGGGTTGCCTGACTTATTTTCTTGTGACCGGTGTCCTCTCTGTTCTCTGCTCTCTTGTCTATGATTGATTCAATTTTCTTTCTCTATTTATATCAAAAAGTGATTTGATATCCTCTACAGAAAACTAATGTAGTGTATCAATTTACATGCCTGTTCAGAGATTTTATTTCTGGTACTAATAATAAACCCACTATATATATTGGTTTTACTACAATTATGCTCTCCCATAGACTTACCTACCACATTTCTGATTACAGTTCAATTAAACAACATTCCTTAGAAAAACATAGCCATGTACATAATATTAGACAGATTTTAGTCAATAACACAATAATACTTACACATACACACAGTAAAAAGAACCTTCAGATATTGGAGGTCATCTACATTAAATCAAAGCAACCCACACTTAATAAAATCACATTTCAATCTGGTCACAACACATTACATTGCATTTAGACATATGATTCTGTTAACATTTCAGTCTCTAACGTGGTGTGACATCATAGAACCACATTACAAATTTACGAACTACGTCTGCTATTCGGTGACTGTTATCGTCACATAGCAACATTTTTTGTCAACACAAGATAATATCATCTTTGATGGTGATGTCTTTATGTTAACATCCCTGTAACCTCTCTGAAGATGGCTCATGTGAACCGAAAGCTTAGAACCAACATAATAAAAAAATATCCAAATGTTTGAAAATTTTTTTGTCTTTATTTTCACCTGAAATTAAAGCCAAAGTACAATGTTTAGAACATCTCATGATTAAACATCATAGATATTCATTGTCTGTTATGTTTAACAATATATGCATAGACAATTTTCTACTGCCTCAATACACTAAATATATATATATATATATATATATATATATAGTTGATTTTCTAAGCACTGCTTAGATGTAGTACATGGCCAAAAATATGAGGTACCTAGTGAGGATCAAACTTACTACCCAGTTGTAATAGTTTCTAGCAAGACAAGCTTGCTAACCATTACACCACACCATATATATATATATATATATATATATATATATATATATATATAATGGTACAAAGTACAAAATCATATTATGGTGTTGAAGACAGGAAATTTTTTACTATAATAGGCCATGATAAATTTTAAAACAAAAAGACAAGTTGACCGGTTTTGTCCCCTCTCATCAGAATTGTAAATGGGAAAAAATTATGAAAAGAAAATCTGTCATGGATGACATGAATGAATGGAAAGAGAAGAATAAAAGTTGTTACATCTGAAGATGCTAGAGACCCAACAGAGCAAGCCCAAGCAAACAGTCTCTTTGTTTACGAAGAGAGGGTTTCCTAGATCTGATAAACAGTGTCTCCAACACCTTCAGATAGAACAACAAGTGTGCTTTGGCCAAAACAGAAAACCAGCACACGCTAAAATCCGCAGTACAACCTGGACTATTTTGAATGGTATCACCAGCTGAAAAATTCTTATTGTGTATTTTAGCAGGCACATGCTGTTTAATCCTAACATCCAGATGCTGTGATGTTCTACCTTTGTAACTGCCATTATATAGGTAGAACAATGCAACATCTGGATGTTTGCCATACAGTTTTTTTTCAAAACTGTTCGTGACATAAAGATATTTATATATCATTGTCCCATATGTCTAGATCTAAGCAATCCTGCCCTCTTTCATAACCCAAATATTAAATCTCTATGGTTACATAATTCTTAATTTTGATTGAACAATTTTAACACACCTAAATGCATTTCCGCCAACTACCACTACCTAATTTTCTAAATAACCATGAATTCATCTTATATTTTCAAAAATAAATCGTTTTCATCATTTATTTTAACATATCACCTGAAGAGGAACAGTTTTGTTCTGAAACATGAAAATTTTTGTGTATTTATATTGTGCTTTTATAAACCATTGTAATAACAAAATTACAATATATATATATATATATATATATATATATTACTTTAAATGTTATTATTAATGGATACTTGTATTTAAAATAGACCCCTCATTTTTATTTTTACTTTAAACAGTATATATTATGTCTATCAGTCTGCATATTCAAGAAATCTTAATAAAGAAAATGTGTTTGCTGGATGGAATTGAACCTGCAATCCCCTTTGTAGATGAAACTACCATTTGATCTGATGCTCACTTACTAGTCAATTACAAATGTGTCGCAGTACAGCGAGGTTCTATGTTCCCTTTTAAGGAAATCACACTTCCTCACTGATATTTTTCTTAAGTATGAGTATCCACTATAATAAAATTTGAAGTAATAAAAATGTTAGATTCATTAGAAATTGCTTTGCTTACATTTCTGATACGAAGCTAAGAAAAGATAGGCTTTCAAGAAAATATTTTAGTGAGGAAGTATGTATTCCTTAAAAGGGAAAAATAGAACCCTTCTAAACTGTAACACTTTTTGTAACCGAGTGGTTAATGCACACAGGATTAAACAATGGCTTCTCCTATACTGTAAATGTCCTCACAATATATTTTCTGTCAATTTTTTAATATTTCTTTGTTCAAATTCTGTCTTATTCTTTCTTTTGACTTACATAATCACACCAAAAATTGTTACCGGGTGCTTATAAAATCCCATCAAAAGTGTTTATACTTGCAAGAATATATATTATTGCTCACTTTATATAACAAGTAAAAACAAAGACACTACAAAAACACTGCTCAGTGTAAAATGCAAAGCATATATACTGAGCAATAGGTAAAATACAATATCTAAAAAATACTAAGTTTTACTGTTTTTCAGCAGCTTAAAGCTTCATGTATTTGGACATTTTCTATGAGCAGTCACACAATCATCAGGCAAGTTAAAAGGACAGGAAATTCAATTTCAAATTTGAGCAGTGTGTGTGTGTGTGTGTGTGTGTGTGTGTGTGTGTGTGTATCTGTGTGTGTGTGTGTGTATCTGTGTGTGTGTGTGTGTGTGTGTGTTTGAAAGTTTTCAGATAGAATATACTTGTAAAAGGACATTATGAATAAAGACAAATGCAAAACTTGCCTTAACTGACATGTTTTGTCCTCTAGGAAACTTTATCAAAGCAAATTTAAGGATTTTATTTTATAACAAGTATTTTTATACAAGTGTAAAATGTTATTGGTTTTACAACATTTTTAAATTTAAGAGATGCTCATAAATATTCATCAGGTTACGCAAAAAGTCAGGCAAGCTATGGAGGCTGCTAAGCGACACAGTTCAATGTCTAATAAACGAAAGTGAGTAAATGATATTCTTGAAAAAAGATTTTAAAGCAAATTAATATTTAAATTATTTTAGTTTTTAAAAAATTTCACCAATATATACATGCATAATTATTATATATAATTAGACAAGTAAACAAATGTATCCAAAAATGCTCAATATATATTTAAAGAAAAAAAGAAAATTTAACATGTAGAGCTTTTAAATATTCTAATTATAAAAATCAATTACACTATCTTGGTTTCAACTTTTTGATATCATCAGGCATTTTATATTAACTGATTATTCAATATTTTTTGGAACACATGTATAACTCCTGATAATACTGAAAGGTTGAAACCAAGGTAGCATAATCAGTTGATCTTCCTAATAAGTATATTCATATATATATATATATATATATATATATATATATATATATATGTGTGTGTGTGTGTGTGTGTAATAAAAGTGAGCTATGGTAAAAAGATTTATTCTACCACTTGTATTTACTTTGTTATGGGCATTATTATATCTGTGATACAATAACACAGTAGTTCACAGACGGAATGGCATGGTTGAAAGGAAAAGAAATGACAAACATGCTTTGTTCTTAGAGAGACTTTTATATCACTAAAACATATACAAAATATACATATATACAAGTCTCTCCATGTAGGGAATAATATATCACATATATCTACATAGTAAAGCAGAGTGTAAGGAGAAACAAAAAGAAAGTGTCTTACATATAATATGAATATACACCTCACCTGTGTCTTGAGAAGCCATGCTTAGGGCTTCAGATTCAAATAGATCACATTCATCTATATCAAAAGTGAGAATATATTCCATTAAAAGGAAATAACAAGTCTTGAGTTTTTTAAAAATTATGGAATGTGAGTTGAAGTTTCTTTCTATATCTGATAAAGATATATTTCCAAAAAAAATGATACCATGGACTTGTAAGCTTCTAGGGATGCAGATTTAGTTTCTGCCCAGACCAGTGGGAAAGCAACCACTCTGTTTGACTGCTGTAAAACAAACTGAAAATTAAATGTCGCTTTAGTCACTGTATGAAGTGACATCATTAAGCAGTCATCATGTGATCCACATGACTTATCTCCACTAAAGAGAGATAAATGCTTCTGTATCTAAATATATATGTATAGATACAGAAGCATTTATAATAAAGTAAATGAATGAAAAAGTGGAACAAAATTCTGTGTAACCTTTAACCTTTAAATTTTTTTAGTAATCTGTACAGTAACATGGAAAAAACAAAAAATACAGGTTAATAAATACACCCAAGACTTGCTTTTATAAAGTTTATAAAGGAATAAAGCTCATTAGCATAAAACATTTTTCTCTTGTCTTTTCTTTTATTTACACTGTCTATGCAGATTTTTTTTTTTTTTTATAAGCGTTTCACCCCGAGCAAGGCATGTCACTGCCACTACTGTGCAGGGGGCTACATAGAGTGGAGAAAGGCTGATTAAATATAGGAAATGACAGAGGGTGGGTGATAGGCGGGTAAGGATACCAAGAATGAGGGTTGGGTAGATGAGAGTGTTGTGAGAATAGTTGGGAGTTAGTGTGATAGGAGGTGTCTATTGACCCTACATTTAAACACCTGGAGATTGTAACTGTTGGGAAAGCAGACTTGTGGAAGGGAGTTCCACAGGTGGGAAGCGCGAGAAAAGAAGCTGTTGGAGTAGAATTTATGGTTACATCTTATTTGTTTAACTGTAAAAGGGTGGGACCTAGTTGCTAATCTAGTATCTTGTGTAAATTCGTGCTTAGGCGGCACCAGTGATCTAAGCTCATCGGAGCAGAAGCTATGAAAGTACTTGTAGAAGAGGCACAGGGAAGCCACATCACGCCGGTGTGATAGCGGCTGCAGCTGGTCTGCCAAGTCAGTATCAACCACGTTACAGATCCTCCTTTGTATTTTGTCAAGAAGCCCAAGGAGAGCAGCAGGGGCACCCGACCAGATATGGCAGCAATATTCAATACACGGGCGGATGGTAGATTTGTATATGTGCAGAATGACTTAATTTTTGCATGCATAGATACATATATATATATATATATATATATATATATATGATAATATTTTTATTATAACTTTATAATAAAAATATAGTTTACTAAAAAAATATTTCACTGCCTGATGAAGCCTTAATAAGATAGTACCGCAGCACAATGGCTCTTGTGTTACAGTAAAGTAAAGTATATTTTTATTATAAAGCTCTAACAGAAATATTACCATACATGATGCTCTACTATGTATCGAGCACTCTTAATAAAGTAAATCACTACAAACAATGGACTGCCAACCCATTAGTTTGTACTACTTCTAAGATATATATATATATATATATATATATATATATAACGTACAATATTTGGTATTTAAGTTAGGTAAATTCTGACAGAGACAAATCAAAAGAACTCAATGTTAAATTTATTTATTTAATTTAACAGAGTAATATAATCTAGAAAAAATTTTGGATATTCTACAATTTCATGAGTAATATGTATTTCACAGCAAGAAGAAAAAAAATGATATACAATGATTCTACCTGGACTAAAAGTATTAACAATAGCTTCAATGTCCCAATGGAAGCTTATGATTCAGCTCAAATAGAGGATCAAGTAGGTATTTATCGAGTTGATAGCCTTATGTATATCCCTAACAGTAACGGCCCTTTTACATCTAGAATTTGAAAAAATTATTAGAGCATTTAAAATTTTAGGTTTTAAAATCAAAATTTTATCCAATCTCAAAATTGTTAATTTTTTAGACTGTCCTATAATACATTGAAACCAAACCAAAAAAGTAATCAATCTCCTATCTATATTAATGTTAATTCAAATCATCCTAAATCTTTCATTAAGCAACTTTTCTTTTTTTTTTTAAATCATCTCATCCCAAGCAAGGCATTCCACTGCCACTATTGCACATGGGGCTACATAGGGGAAGGTAAAGAGAAGGAGTGTTTAGACATAGGGAATGTCAGGAGGAAGATGACAGATGAGTAAGGATAGCGAGGATGAGGGTTGAGCAGATGGGAAGAGTGTTTGATAGAATGGTTAAAATAGTTAATATTAGAATTAATAAATTATCATCTAATGAGGAAATATCCAATAAGAATAAAACGATATACAATGAAACCCTTAAGAAGAGTAATTTTAAAGATGAAATATTATACGAAGAAAAATTGAAAGGTAAAACTAAAAATGGAAACAAAGGCAAAATTAGAAAAAGATGAATAACATGATTCAACCTTCCTTTTTGTAAGTTGTCCAATGTAAATATAGGTAAATATTTTTTTAAAATTTCATTAGCAAACACCTCCACCAAAATAGCTCCCTAAGTAAATTATTCAACAGAAAAACTCTTAAAATTAATTATCAACTACCAATAACATGCAAAACATAATTAATTCTCATAATTACTCAAAGACCTCTACAACAAACCTCTAGAAAATAAACTTTTCTGCAATTGCATCAATAAAACCAACTGCCCCATTGATGGTAGGTGTAATTCTGAAAAAAGCTGTTTATGAAGCCATTATTTTTCCAGAAGAGGACCCTAGCAAAAAAAGACTTTATATAGGGATATCTGCAGGTAGTTGGAAACAAAAACTTTACAATCACAGACACTCGTTTTCCTATGCTTCTTTGAAACATCAAACTGCCCTGTCTACTACTGGGATATAAAGGATGGAGGATTTACCCCACTGGTCAAATGGAGGATAATAAAATATGCTAACACTCCCAACAACTTCAGGGACAGGTGTAATTTATGCTTGGAGGAGAAATTAATTATTATCAAATACAATGATCCAAAGGAACTCCTTAATAGACAAAACGTATTGATATTTAAATGCAGGCATAAGAATAAGTATAAAATAATTTAGCTAGATCAAAATTATAATTTAAGTTAATTTAATTTGAAAAGGTGGTTTCTTTTGGAGAAAAATCTGGAATTTACCATTGGAAACATTTTACTCCCAAATATTTTTATAGTTATTATGTTTATAGTTATATTATATTATTGTAATGTTTTTTATAATAGTTTAGATTTTAATATTGTATGTATGTTTGTATGAATTTACAGGTATGTACATGTATATGTGTATATACGTGTGTATGTGTGTGTGTGTGTGTGTGTGTGTGTGTGTGTGTATATATATATATATATGTATGTGTGTATATGTATATATATACATGTGTATATATATGTATGTATATATGTGTGTGTATATGTATATGTGTGTGTATATATATATGTATATATTAAAGAAAAAATATATATGGGATATGTATATATTTTTGGTTTTTTGGATGCATTATGATATATGTGTGTATATGAATATATGTGTGTATGTATGTATTTATATATACAGATATATGTATATATACATGTATATGTGAGTATGTGTATGTATGCATAAGTTTTTTAATAATAATAATATTATTATTATTAGTGTTAAAATTTTATATATATATATTTTTATTATTTTTTATTATTATTATTTTATTACTATTATTTAAGATTTTTTTCTAATATTATTATTATTATTGTTAAAATTCTTTGATATATATATTTATTCTTATTATTACTATTATTATTATTATTATTATTATTATTTATTACTATTATTTAAGATATTATTTAAAATTGTCTTTTAATATTTTATTTATCATTTTCTTATATAATTTTTAATTTACTGTTTTAATTATTTTAGCTATATTTATAATTTAAAACTACTATTGGTTATTTTTAAATTTGTATTAAAAAGTATAATTTATTTTTTACTGTAAATATATCCCATTATATTTAAAACTAAATTTTAATGTTAAATTTCCATCTCATGTTTTTCAAAGAAAGCAGATGAACTGGTGTTGATCTAAGATGTTAACTTTAACTTCCTTTCTCTTTATACTGTTTGTTCTCCTTCTCTTTCTTTTTCTTTTTCTTTCTTTTCTTTTTGTTTATCAATTTTCTATATTTTTCTTTGTCTTTCTCTCTTTGTTTTTTTTTTTTTGAATGAGTGAGGAAATGTTTTTGTAGATTACCATTAAATGTATATTCTTGATATGGGCACGTGAGTGTCTGTGTGAATTTTTTTTCTGGATTATTTTGAATATTAACTGTTGTATCTTTTGTGTCTGAAGAGCAGCTTTTTTTCTTCTTGCTGCATATTACCCATGAAATTGTAGAATATCTAAATTTTTTCTAGAGTATATATATATATATATATATATAATTCCAAGTGTAGAGGACTTGAGGATTTTTTTATATCTTGAGTTCTCTGGCATTTATTTTATTATGAACAGTGCTCAATATTATGAGTATTATAGAGCTTAATATAATATAATATAATTATATGGTTATGTCAATTTTTCATTTTCATAGAAATTTCCATGGAGCAATGAAAAATTGACATAACCATATAATTATATTATATATATATATATATATATATATATAAAGGAAAGCTGAACACATCATCTGAAGTGGTTATAAATTATAATACATTTCAATGAACTAATGAATTCATCTCATCAGACCATGTTTTATTTGGTATGAGGATTTTTGCAGAAACTTCAAAAACATATGTGTGTGTAAGTTTCTATATGTATGCATATTTTGTATGTATATGTGATGTTTGTTGGTATATTTGTGTAAATATGTGTTAGTATTAATTATATGTGTATATGTCTGGTCTTCACTGGTGTGTATATGAGAGTGTGAACACAATATTTATATGCAAATATGGATAGATATGTGTATATGTATCTAGATATATACATAGGCACATTTGTACATATACATGTGTAAGTATGTATATGTGTGTATATGTATATGTTTGTATGTATATATGCATATCTATATTCATATGTATAGATATATGTGTATACATATTCGTGTGCTTGTGAGTAGGCATGTAATAGGTTTATGGTCACTTATACTACCCAGTAAACTTTTTCTCCCCTAACCTTGGTGATGCTTACAAGATAAGACTAAAAATTTCTATTCTGGGTCATATTACTTTATTTTTGCTTTTGTTGAAAAGACTTTTTTTAATATTCTGGGAAAATCTTTACACCAAATAAAACATAGTCTGATGAGATGAACTTCTTAGTTCATTGAAATGGATTATAATTTATAACCACTTTAGATGATGTGTTGAGTTTTCTTTTATGTATATCCTATTGCTCTGGATAATATCAATTAAGCTCTTTATATAGAAATAGCAAATGTATCTGCTTTATTTTGAAGTAAACCTAATTTAATGAAAATAAATTTGTATTCATCTTCTTCTATGTGCCATGTCCTTTCAGGACGTAGGCGATCATGGCTTTCCATGTTTCCCTATCCCTGGTGGCTCTGAGCATGCCTTCTCCTGTTACACCATGCAACCCTCATTCCGTCATCCACTTAATCAGGTCCTTCAAATATGTTATCTGCTGCTTTCCCCTATCTTTTTTCCTTCTATCTGGCCTGTTATTATTAAGTTCTCCAAGCCCTTCTTCTTCATTGCATGTCTCAGGAACTTTAGTTGTCTCTTCCTGATGCTCAATATTAATTTCCTTTTCATTTCCATCCTTTTCAAAATCTTTAAATAATTAAAATTATTCTCTTATGCAGATAAAGTGAATAACCAGATATTGTTGATCAGTTGACATTTATATATCTAGGTAATTTTTTATAGGTCAGGATACTAACCACATACCCAACTTATCTCTTTCAGACTTGTAGATGTAGTATACACAATATATATATATATATAAATATATATAGTATATGCAAAGATGTGTGTTGTGGTGCAGTGAATATTGGCTTGAAACAAGAAATCAGAGAGCTGAGTTTAAATTGTAGTTGAATTTGTTGCATTCACTTATGCACAAATACCCTTGGGAAAGGTAATTAATCAGTCTCTTCTCTCTTCAGCTATGGGCTAAATAGCAAGACAGATTGGGTTCTATAGTCATGGTTGGCATCCAGTCTACCACAGAATGTAATGGAAACCTAGTGCAGGAAAAATATTTGCCCAGTCAGTCATGTCAGATATGATTGTCCACAATCACATATAGCAGTTAGCTCACTGATATACAGTGTTGAAGATATGAAATATATTGAATATATTTTAATATATTTTTAATATTTTAATATATTTTTACTATATTTTAATATATTTGAATCATTTTTAATGTATTTAATATTTAATATTTTTATCACTTTGAACATTATATTTAGTGGATACACATATTTGAGTAGATTCTCTTTTTTTAAACAATATATTTGAGAAATCTTATTAAAGAATTGGAATTGGATGTGCATTGTGGTTCATTGGATATCAGCTTGGAATGAGACATCAGGGAGCCGAGTTCGAATTCCAGTTGAATTCATTACATTCACTTACGCGCAAATACCCTTGGGAAAGGTATTAATCCATCTCTTCCCTCTAGTTATGGGTTAAATAACAGGACAGATTGGGTTCTATAGCCTTAGCTGGAAACCAGTCTACCACAGAAAGCAATGGCAACCTACTGCAGGATAATCTTCTGCCCAGTCCGTAATGCCTCTTTCAAGACATGATCGCCAAGTGTGTTTCATGTATGGCACTTAACTGACTGACTATTAAAGAATTAAAGAATTAAATCTTATTAAAGAAAAGATGTGTGACCTCCAGAGATGTGACTACTTGTTTTGAATGTCTTCTTGGATTCAAGCTCACTCTAAAACTCAAGGGAAATTCATATATCTGCTTCATTGCTAAAGATACTGAAGAAAGGATCAATTCATTGTAATGCACCAATAATCTTTACTCTATCTTTAAAAGTGCCAGATCAGAAGAAAATTGAAGTATAGCTGCCATATCTGGGATGGAGCTGTCTTGTACTTACATGATTCATTGTCCTGCTCCAATAAATATTTGACTCCTCTTGTTATACTCTACCTTTACAAGAGCCAGTTCAGAAAAAAATATATTGCTGCCATATCTGAGCTAGAGATACCTGGTACTCATTTGATTCTTTGGGCTGCTTTAGTCAGTATCTGACACCCTTGCTATACTCTATATATTAACAAGAGCCAGATCTGACTAAAAATGGAGTATTGCTACTGTTGTAGATCTTTGCTGCCAATTTGTTGTGGCAAATCTTAACACAAATCTTTGTTGCCAATTTGATGTGGAGTTGTTATGTTGAAACTTCGCAAAATTGTAGTGACTGGTTAGTGTCAGAAGTAAAACACAAAACACTGGAAGCAGGTTCAAAACAGTGTATAAATATAACAAGGACAATATATACAAAGGAATTGTTAGTAATAATTAAATGGAATAAGTAAGTTCGAATGCTAACAGTTACACTGCTCATTGCATGAATAGTAACTGGCTTAACTACATACTAGCTGTCGTACTTAACACCATCAACTGCTTCTTCCAGAATCATGCAGGTAACTACATATAACAAGAAGAAGAATCCATACCTTGTAACAACTACCAAATCTGGATTGAAGTTGACCAGATTTCACTTGATTTATTGTACTTCTCTACTAAGTATTCCATTCACCCTGATATATTTTATCTTTACTAGACCCATATTAGACTAAAAATACTGTATTGCTGCTATATCTAGCCTGGTGTTGCCCAGTACTAACATGATTCATTGTGTTACTCCAGTAAATATTATGTCTCTCCCTACAGTACTGTATCTTTGCTATATGTAAGCTGGAAATGCCTACTTCAAATTTGTCTCCCTTGATAGACTGTGAAAGTGACTACACTTTTTGATACTCTTTGCCCACAGATGAAATTTAGCAAGCCTCTCACTGCTTTCTCACAATTTCCATGGCATGTGTTTTGATATGATACATTTCTTAGTACTGTGGGTTTTGTGTGCATTTTTAGGTCAAGGTGCATGTTCAATATTGTTATATTGCGGGAATGATATAAATAACAAGGTAAATTCCAAGTGGAAAGATTTACACAACATGTAAAGGGTAAACAAATAATAGAATTTATTGTATGGAAAAGTACAAGTAACAGAGAATTCATAAAATGGTAAGTCAAGATGGAATGGGAGTGGAAGTTGAATCGTCTCATACTTCCTTACTTCGATACTTCTTAATCTCTTCAGTGAATCAACTGTTGGGGGTGATAGGATGTTCCATTATAACATCTTTCCCTGATCTAAATTCTTCCCTAGAATTTTGCTTTTAATATTTTTTTCTCTTTGGGTTTGGACATAGGCGGTTAATTCTTTTCCTCTTCCTATCACTTTTTCTGCTCACATTTCAAGTTGGTATACCTTCAGATTTTAGAGACTCTGCAATTTTTGGAGTCAATGTTACCTCCATCAATATTTCACTGTTAATGGAGGGCTAAATCTGGAAAGTGTCGTATAACACTTCCATCAGTACTTCTTTGTTATTTTCAATGGTTTTGATGTATCAGGATCTCATCTTCGTCTCCACTGTTATATCGCGGAAACGATATAAACAACAAGGTAAATTCCAAGTGGAAAGATTTACACAACACATAAGGGGTAAACAAATAACAGAGTTTATTGTACAGAAAAGTATAAATAACAGAGAGTTCATAAAATGGTAAGTCAAGATGGAATGTGAGCAAAAGTTGAATTGTCTCATACTTCCTTACTTCGATACTTCTTAATCTCTTTGGTGAATCGACTGTCAGGGATGATAGGATGTTCCATTATAACAAATATATAAACAAAGAAGATTGAAGAAGCATTTTTAAAGACAGTTGAGTTATTTGTATGCACATTTAAGTTAAATGTCACTTGAGTATGTCTGCTTTTCTTTTTGGTTTTAAAAATTATTTATTTTAACATGACTTGCAGATTCCTAATACTTTCACTCTAAAAATAGTTGCATGAAGACATTCTCCCACATACACAAAAAGAGAAGACAGTCGCATGAACACATACACCCGTGTAAACAAAATAGAGAGCTGTTGCTTGAACACATACACCCACATACATAAAAAGAAAGTATAGTCACATGAACACATACATGCACATATACAAAAAGAGAAAACAGTCACTCAAACACATATACCTATGTAAACAAAAAGGAGAACAGTTGCCTGAACACATACACCCACATACACAAAAAGGGAGAACAGTCACACATACGCATACACCCATGTACAGAAAAAGAAAGATCAGTCACACAAACATGTACACCTATGTACACAAAAAAATAACAGTCGCATAAACATGTACACAGAAATAAAAAACTGTTACACCGACACATATACCCACTTGCACAAAAAGAGGGAATAATTACATGAACACACACTCACATGAACAAAAAGAAAGAACAATTGCACGATAATATACACCCACATACACAGAAAGAAAGAACAGTCATGCAAACATATATACCCATGTACACAAAAAGAATGAACATTTGCATGAACACATTCACCCACATACATATAAAGAACAAACAATCCCTTGAAGACATAACCCACATTCACAAAAAGAAAGAACAGTCACATAAACACATACACCCACATACAGAAAAAGAAAGAACAATTGCAGGAAACATACACCCATATACACATGAAGGAAGAACAGTAGCATCAATGCATACACTCACATACACAAAATGAATGAACAGTCGCACAAATATATTTACCCACATACATATAAAGAAGGAATTGTCCCATGAACACATACACCCACATACACAAAAGGAAAGAGAGTACTTATCTGCAATTAATTTTTAAAGATTAAGAAATAGCATATATAAATCAATGGATTGATCTTTGTCATTTGTTTATTGTTATTAAAAATATAAAAAGTTTATATTACTTATCAAAAAACAATTTAAAGTTTCATCCTGTTTTATCAAAAAAGCTCCAAAGATGAACATTGTATTATTAACTATGTTTTTTTTTTGTAAACACTTATTAGATACTCAGATGGGCAGATGGTGTAATGGATAACAGCTTGTGATAAGAAGTCAGAGAAGTGGGTTCAATTCCAGTTGGGTTTGTTACATTTAATTATTTAAACAAATGTTTAGAGGCATAAAATTTGTATGCTATTTTAAAAGCAAAGAATTTATTGACAGTCCCTAAGGCCCTTTTGTCAATATGTATTTTCTAAAATACAACTTGGCAAAGTGGATAATGTGTGATCTTCCCTCTACAAATATGGAATTGGCTATTGCTCAACACCTAGTAGAGAATATAGCCTGTGCTAAGTCATATAGGAAAGAGTGGTTCAAAATTTTACATGTAGCTGATTCCAATAATCATTAAAAGATTTTGGAATCAGTCTGTGTATCTTTATAGAAACCTTCTCTCTACCAGCAGAAGGATTTTGTGAAGTCTCTAAATTTGTTGGGGGATATTTTATTTTAACTGTTTCTTGCTAATTATTTACACATGATTTCTCCTCTCCTTTATATTTATATGTATATTTATTTTAACATGTTTCCTCACTTTTTTTATGCTTTTCATTTTCACTGCTGTTTTTTTTTTTGTTTGATTTATATTTCCAACGATTTTCTCCTGATGAGATGAAAGGGCCTTAGGGACTGTCAATAAATTTCTTGTTTTTAAAATAGTGTTTAATTCTTTGCAAATACATTTGGGAAAGTTATGAATCCCTCTCTTCTCCTAATTCTGGGTTGAATAATTGGACATAATGTAAACTATATTTCCTACACTGACCCCATGACTTTATTACAATAACTGAAGCAAATTAAATTTGATGTGTATCAATAAGTATTATTAATATTATAAAGAATTATTTTTTGACCAGCATTTGTTTAATCACATCCCAGGTCAACCAACGATCTAGGGCAAATGAAGGATGTGATTTTTTGCTGTTTCCATTTGATTAAACAAAAGACACCTATAAAAAATCTTAAATAGACAAAGGTTTTTGTAGGATATGGGCTGTGCCTGTTAGAAGTATTTTTTTATTTCCTAGTGAGATAGTGTTCCAGAAATTTTGTTGCTTTGTTGTTGAGTTTTTTTTTATCAACCACAACGGAAACAGTTTTATTTACAATTTGTGGTACAGTGGATATCGGCTTGGAACGAGAAACCAGGGAGCTGAGTTCAAATTCCAGTTGAATCCATTGTATTCACTTACGCGCAAATACCCTTGGGAAAGGTATTAATCCGCCTCTTCCTTCCAGTTATGGGTGAAATAGCAGGACAGATTGGGTTCTATAGCCTTGGTCGGCAACCAGTCTACCGCAGAAAGCGATGGCAAACTACTGCGGGATAATCTTTTGTCTAGTTAGTCATGTCTCTTTCGAGACATGATCACCCAAGCATGTATCACGTATGACACTTAACTGATTGACATTATTCAAACTGTTGTTCTCATCTTTGTTGTGAAGTTCATGTTCTTTTGGCCATTGTACACTCTGACCTTCTTCAGGTGATATCAGCTCAGAATGAGAAATTGTGGAGCTGAGTTTGAATTCCAGTTGAATTCTTTGCATTCACTTATGCACAAATACACTTGGGAAAGGTATTACTCAATCTCTTTTCCCACCAGTTATGGGTTATATAACAGGACAGATTGGGTTCTATAGCCTTAGTTGGCAACCAGTCTATCACAGAAAGTAATGGCAACCTACTGTGGGATAATCTTCTGCCCAGTCAGTCATGTCTCTTTTGAGACATGATTGTCCAAGCATGTATCATGTATGACACTTAACTGAGTAACACTCTGACCTTTATCAGGTGATTAGAATTTCAAACTGAACTCTTTATTTTGTTCACTGTGGTAGATTGTTCTAGTTCCATGAGTCATGCCTCTTCCAGATGTTTCAGTATTAGTTATCTCCCTTTAGCACAATTCTCCAAGTTTTTGTTCACCTCTGCTGTAGCAGGTGTTGAACTCACAACTTTTGGGGTCAAGTTACTGGATTCAACCAACATTTTTATCTATTGGGGCATGTGTCCTTGAAAGTTTTGTGTTTACTTACCAGGTGTCAGTAAGTACTGACTATCCTGAGTTAATGTGATCAATAATTTCAATGTATTAGTCCCATAACTTACATTTTGGGTCTGTATTATTATACAAGATATAAGCTTGGTAGCTGTATGTAAGCAGATTCTGGTCCTGTGCAGCAAACATAAACACTTCAATTTTACTTTCACAGCTTCTTTCTACAAATACTTTCATGACTTCTGCTCCAATGAACTTAGCTCACTGGTGCCCAATAGGTATGAATTTACACGAACTACTAGATTGGCAACTAGGTCCCACCCTTTTACAGTGAAACTGAGAAAATGTAACTGCAATTTCTACTTTAACAGCTTTTTTTCTCCCACTTCCTACCTGTGTAATTCCCTCCCATATACTTGCTTCCCTGACAGCTACAATCTCCAGGAATTTAAACGTAAGGTCAATAAACATCTCCTATCTCACTAACTCACATCCATTCTCTCAAGCTCTTTTCTCCATCCACTCCACCCCCATTACACTAACATTCTCATCTGTCTATTACCCTCCTTCTGACATTTTCTATAACTAACCCCTCTTTCTCATCACTTTTCCCTATGTAACCCCCTGCACAACAGTGGCAGTAAAATGCCTTGCTTGGGGTGAAATGATAAAAAAAAGTCCTGAACTCATTAGCCTCTGGTTGGTTGGTTACAAATTGATCTATATCAGCATTTTTGCTTCAGAGAAGGAACTGTCTATGTACATGGTTTTGGTTCCAGGTTCTTCTATTTCCCAAATTTTTTTGCTTCTTGTTTCAGCTTTCTTGCAGATTTTGTGGTAGCTGTATCTACTTCAGCCCTATTCCAAGATAATTTCAGTTGAATTTTACTCCTATTCTTTGGCAGACAGCCTTAAGGCAGTGCATTCTGTTGCAAGTGAGTTTGCAAATTTTTGCATAATTTTTTTTGAGTTCCTGTACGTTTCAATTATTATGTAGAGACAATAAGTTGTAATTAGAATAGAAAGAGTGTTAATAGACATTATTATATTTTTCGAATTCAGTTTTGTTTTCATTATTACTAACACTTGTCATTATTATTATAATCATTGTTTCATTAGGTTTCTGTTGTATACGCATTTCCTTCTGGGTCCCAACCAGAGACCTAAGTTTATAAATGACTTCATGACATTTTTCACTGTTCATTTTTCGTTAAAAAACAAAAAAAAACACCACCACTACCACCACGATCATCATCATCATCATTATCATTTGATTTCTATTATAGTCACACTACCTATAAAATTTGAGGGAAGACCTAAGGCAAGTTGTGATATGTTGTTTTGGCTACATTTCATGATTTGTTTTCTTAATTTCTATAACATCACTATTGTTATATGGACAAACTTCTTCTTAGTGTATGGGCTGTGTTTAACATGACAATTTTTTGTATTTCTCTTAAGCTGTGATTTCCAGGAATTTTTTAATGTGTTTTGTACCTTTTTTTATCATTCCAAGTGCATCTACTATCACTGGTACTATTCTTGTCTTCAATTTCCACATTTTTTCTGTTTCGATTTCCAGGTCTTTATAATTTTTTCAAATTCCTTAGTTGATATGTTACAATCCATTGGGTAAGCCATATCATTTAGTAAAAAAGTTTACTTTTCGGTTTTTTGACAGTTATGTCCACTTGATTAATGCTTTAATTTTAAATTAATGCTTTAATTTTTCTGTCTGTAAAGATGGTGTATCCCATAGAATTGTTATGTCTTCTATTTCTGTAACTAGTGCTGGGTAATGTTCATACCAGTGTTTGGCATTGTCGACAAAAACAGCAACATCATTTGTTTATTAAGTTTATATACAAAATTGTCTGTACTATGTAAGTATAACAAATTGCATAACATCATAACTAACTGGTTTAGTATTAACAACCATTAATTATATTTATAATTTATATTAGTCCTCTATTCTACCCTCTTTTGAAAAAATGTCATCTAATGAAGTCTTAACATTTCAGTTTTTAATTTATAACTTTATAACAGAGTCAAATGAAAAAAAAATATTCAGTCAGATATTTACTTTATAATACTGATGTTTTTATTGAATTATTTCCTTCGAATTTGCTATGTGTGATGGCAGCAGACATTATTTAGTGAAGCATTATCAATATATTTTATTTTGTTATCTTTCAGAAAGAAAACGAAGAAAAAAACGAAGAAAAAAAACTGTCAGTGCAAGGGACATAACTCTGTTTCTAATTTGCCAAAGATGATGTATCTGATTCACAGCAGAGACGGGTGAATATTTTTGATACAAGAAAAAAGGGAAACTTATTTTGTAGAAAATAAACCTAACACAATAAAATCTACTGGCATCTAGCTATATCTATTTATTATTCAGTATCCATTTTTCGTTTTTATAATTTCTTTATTAGATTCTATATGGTACGCTAATCTACTTTAAAATCAAAAATATATTTATTATGAGTCTTCTTTTATATGCCAAGTATTTTTAGAATGTAAGCAATGATGGGTTTCCACAACTTCCTGTGTTTTCTTGATCTCAGTAATTTTTTACATTTTATCCCTTCTCTTCTTCTCCTTGTCCTACTATCAATTCAAAGACTCATTAAATATGTTGCTTGCTGGTTCTGTTTGTTTTTGCCTAGATTATGTTCTTTAAATATCTAGATCCTCTTTCCTCATTGTGTCCCATAAATTTTAGTTTTCTCTTTTTAATTGTAAGTATCAATTTTTTTGCTGTTACTGTTTTCTTTAAAATTTCCTTATTGATCACATGTTCTATCCATGGTATTCTCTTGATTTCTTGGTATATTTCCTCATTATCTGTCTCATGACTTTCAGATTTCTCTTTGTGATTGTAAATATAAGTTACCTTGCTGTTACTATTTTCCTTAAAACTTCACTGTTACATTTTCAGTCCATAGTGTTTTTAGCATTCATCAGTAGTACAACACTTCTTTTTCCTCAAGTCTCTTCTTTATCTTGAAGGGAACCTCCATATGTGGATTGATATTTTATATTAATTCAGTAGTCTTTTCTTTGTTTCTAATGAAATTTCCCTCATTCTATGTATTTTGCTTCTTTTTTTTTTTAATCGTATCACCTCGAGCAAGGCAGTAACGCCACTGATGTGCTGGGGGCTACGTAATAGTGAAAAGATCGGAAAAGAGAAAGCCGGAAACCATATCCTAAAAAGGGAACATGGGTGGAGTGTGAACCAGGCGATAGATAGATCTATCTACTCCAATTGAGAAAAAAAAACAAAGTGAGAATATTGGAAAAGAGAAAGCCGGAAACCACATCCTAAACAGAGAACAAGGGATGAGCCTCTTAACCTGTTCAATAGACATGGGTGGAGTGTGAACCGGGTGATAGATAGATCTATCTAATCCAATTGAGAAAAAAAAAACAAAGTGAGAAGATTGGAAAAGAGAAAGCTGGAAACCACATCCTAAACAGGGAACAAGGGATGAGCCTCTTAATCTGTTCAATAGACATGGGTGGAATGTGAACCAGGCGATAGATAGATCTATCTACTCCAATTGAGAAAACAAAAAAAACAAAAAAACAGAGTGAGAAGATTGGAAAAGAGAAAGCCAGAAACCACATCCTAAACAGGGAACAAGGGATGAGCCTCTAAACCTGTTCAATAGACATGGGTGGAGTGTGAACCAGGCGATTTTTGGAAGGAATCATTTAAAAATTCTTTTTTTTTGTTTGGATATTATACAGCATTCACTGCCATTTTAGGGAATATATATCATACAGCAGTTCAGCACCACTTATTACCTCAAATATTACTGGTCTTTCTGTGATATTATGTATTTTAGGTTTCTCATGAAAGAGTTCTGTAATATTTTCAGACAATCTTTATAGTAACTGTTATGGTTTATAAAATGGCAAGTGTTCTAAAAATAGAAAAAGATAGACACACTGATGCCAAGAATTCAAAATTGGGTGGCAAAATAAGGAACCGTTTCTTTTGGTAGGAGTAGGAGTAAGAGTAGGAGTAAGAAGTAGGAGTTAAGGACAGTAGTTTTGTGTAGGAGATTTTGAAAAGGGGAAGAGGCTTGTCAGTTGACCACTAGAGTCCAGAAGGGATAGGCTCGTTTACTACTAGCATCCCACAGTGAAGAGAATTTAGCTATTCTGCTCCTGTATCCACACAAAATTCAAAGGTTGTAACTTGATGGAAAAACCTAAAGTTTTATACCAAAAATAAACATCATTAATTCAAGTTTGTGTTATCTTCTAATTATACCAAAACGAAGCAACACAACATAACTTTTATTATTCTAATATAAACATTCCCTGATCAGATATTATTTATCAAGTCAAGAATGTTTTTTACTCTGCTAGTTCTTTTATTTTTTTTATCCATGCAGGCTATATGTATATACCATAATGTTTCTATCTCTACACGTGTCTCATTGAGGCATTCATCTTTAGCTTACTTGTTTTCTTTATAATGTCTAACTTTTGTTTACTTTAGTTTAAATTTACTTCTTTATGACTGATATAAGATTTCTCAAACAGTTGGAACTTTAGAATGATTTAAAGTCTAGAACTGGATTTTTAATTCTTTTACTGATTTTGATGCATTTATTTTGATTCTTTGTGTATCCTCCAAGGTATTTCCATGTTCGCAAGCACCTTGGATGTTCTTGAAACCATGTGTTGACTTTGAGATTCATTTTTCTCCATATATAAACTATGACTACAAAATCAGATATATTGTTTATTGCTAAAATATTTCATATTATTAAATTGTCAAATAATTACATTATTAAATCTCTTTGGTTTACCAAATTATACTTTTTAAAAAATACTTAAATCTTTAATCACTGTGCCCATAAAAACAGTGTGTAAAAAGGATATTTTTTTTTTGACCTTCCTATTATTTTAACTATCTTCACTCCTCATTGGCAAATATGATAGTATATATATATATGATATATTTGTATATATACCTTCCCTGAAGATCCTTTTAGGTGAAACCTTGGTAGGTTTGTTGGCTCACTAGGTTAATTTTCTTATTTTGCTCTGCTTACGTACTGAGTGATTTTTTGTTATTGATTACTCCTCTCAGGTCTTTTCTTTGAGCTATGTACTGGCTCAGTCCAAATCGCTTTGGCTGATGTTCATGTGCTTAGCTCTTTCTTTTTTACAACTACTTTTTCCTTCCGCATATATACACGGAGGGTTTTTCAAAATGAGTATAGTGATAAGCTTGCATTTATATATACAAGTATATATACACATAAAAACAGGGTAAATTTTTTTTTTTTAATCATATCACCCCGAGCAAGGCAGTAATGCTACTGATAAGTAGGGGGCTACGTAAGAGTGAAGAGATTGGAAAAGATCTACATGCCTGCAAACTAAACAAAGTGTCAAAGGATGCTTTTCCCTTGACACAAAAATATTAAACCCTATTTATTTATTAAATTTCTTATTTAGATGCGGATGTGTATTGTGGTCCATTGGATATCGACTTGGAACGAGAAATCGGTAGAGCCAAGTTCGAATTCCAGTTGAATTCATTGCATTCACTTACGTGCAAATACCCTTGGGAAAGGTATTAATCCATCTCTTCCTTCCAGTTATGGGTTAAATAGCAGGACAGATTGGGTTCTATAGACTTGGCTGGCAACCAGTCTCCTGCAGAAAGCAATGGCAACCTACTGTGGGATAATATTCTTCCCAGTCAGTCATGTCTCGAAAGAGACATGACTGACAAACTAATAAATGATCACCTAAAGCGTGTATCATGTATGGCACTTAACTGACTGACTTATTTAGAAGAAGAATTTTATATTTGAAACATTCTACAGACTAAGACCGTTAAAAGAAAGCTAATGCAATGCAATATTTATCATTTAACAGTTTGTAAAAAAATAAATACGAAAACAATTTTTTATTCATAACTTTATAAACATTTACTAAATTATTAAAGTATGTAACCCAACTATGAGGAAATCTTTATTATTTATAACTTTGTAAAGTTAGCTAACATTGTGCCAACCATTGCAATAAATAACCTAATGTATAAGTTATGTAGCTAAATAAGCTAATAAATAAATTGTATAAATAAACAAATTAATTAATAAATTACATAAATAAAATGCTAACAAATAAATTGTGCAAACAAACAAGCTAATAAATAAATTGTGCAATTAGAAAAAGCTAATAAAATCAGTTATGTAATTAAACTAGCTAAGAAATTAAACTAGCTATGAAATGAATTCTGTAAATAAACAAACTAATAAATAGATTTGATAAATAAAAAAGCTAATAAATAAATTGTGTAAACAAAGAATTAATAAATAAATTATGTAAATAACCTAATAATTAAATTTTATGAATAAACAAGCTAATAAATGAATTGTTTAAATAAATAACTAATGAATAAATTGTGTAAATAAACAAGTTAATAAGTTGTGTAAATACCACCAAGACCCAATCTGCTTTGCCAACAAAGAAAAAGCAGACACCACGAAAGGTAAGGAGCCATTCATCATCTCCAACCAGGACTCCTTTAACTCCCTCCCCCAATCCATTGCCTATACCATTCCCCAAATCATCCATCAGCTCTTTGCAAGAGGTGGGGAAGACTTTAAAGAAGAAAGGAAAAAGAACCTGTGAGGTCAACAGATAGGCCCCATGCGGGTCCTTCCCCCACAGAAGTAAAGCCCTCTTGAGGTATCTCTTCAAGCTAACTTATGTGGATGGCAAGTCAGTTGAAAACCCTACCAACTTCCCCAATGACCCTGGTATATTAACCGTTATAAGAAACACTGAGGGTAACCTTAAAGTTTGGGACCACCTACCCTCGGCCAAGGATACATTTCCAAAAATATGAATGGCCCAGTGGGTACTAATGACTTAAAAAATTAGCCTACCAGTGTTCAGGGAGGACTCCCATGATACTCCACCCCACATTATATAGAGCTCTAAAATTAACATACCCAACTGACGTCTATGGTATTGTCCTAGACGGACGAATTATGTTCAAGATTGGTACAGGAAGTCTGTGTCAATCTGTCAGGGTCTTGACTCCTGCAGATTTTCAACCAATCTGTGTTTAATGGATCAACTTGAAAAATGTGAGAAGCCTGAGGGATTGGTGTAAGGCTGCCTGCCTGCTTCATGATCGCTTGTCCTTAGGAGTAGATGTCGCTGCAATCCAGGAGACACACTTTGTTTGCGATGTTGATGCTTTGTTGTCGATTCAGTATATGAAGACCAGCAGGCCAGAGGTGTTTCCTTGTTGGTTAAACATATTCTGGGTGTGAGGATGGACCTTGTCCATGTTGGCACAGGATGGTGGAGATCATAGCTGATATTACCATGAAAAGTAGTTTGTTTCAGATTGTTGCAGTTTATGTGCCCAACAACCGGGAAGAGTGCATCTCTTTTTTCCATCAGTTCCATTGCTGGTGGATTCTTTGCACCTAGTCTTAGTGGGGAACTAGAATGCCATCATGGACCCCAGGTTAGATAGGGAGCAGGGAGCTAGTGGTACAGTGAATGATGGTAGCCTGGTTGATCTAATCAGCAAGTTTGGTCTTAGTCAAAAGATACTGGGTCAATCACCCTGGGGGAAGATGTGGACATGGGCACTTAAGTGGCGCTGTCTACCCAGGTGTTTAGTTACTTGGATAGAATTTTAGTGAGAAGAGTCAATATAGACTTATTAGATTGCCCTATGTTCCACTGGTTAGGCTATTTGGACCACAAACTCATTTGTGCCCAGAGAGCGTTAGACAGTAGGCCTAGGTTGGCTGAAAACTGGAAGTTCAACATGTCTTTACTGGACAAGCTGAACTGTCGCACATCTTTGTACTGATTTTGGCAGTGGTATTCAACAACTGGTTCTGCCAGGAGTCTGTCTCTGACCGGATTTCTAGGGATGTGATCACTCTGTTGGAAAAGATCAAGGCTGTTGGGAGGGACTTAGATGATTACAGGCTCACAACTCTGCTAAACACAGAGTTAAAGATTTTGGCCAAGATTCTAATGGAGCATTTGCAGTCAGTTGCGAAGATTCTGTTTGGACCTGATCAGACTTGTTTTGTGAGGGGCTTAACAATTCAGAACAACCTACATCTGATTCGCACAATCCTAGAGGGTGTAAAAGATGATGAGGAAGCCGTGCTGATCAATTTGGATCAATTCATAGCATTTGATAGGGTTCATCATTGGTATCTGGCAGCTGTCCTGCAGGCTGCCTGATTCAAAGCCAACTTCTGCAAGTAGATCAGCCTGCTGTATTGCTCCCCCAGTGCTGTGGTACAGGTAAATGAAAAGTGGTCAAGCGCTTTTGTGCTGTCTCGATTGGTTCATCAGGGTTGCCCACTGTCACCCCTACTTTATGCTTTGGTGCTGAAGCCCATTCTTTGCTGGCTAAGAGACAGTATGCACAGTCTGGCCTTATACGAATTGCTGTCCCTGGTGAGAAGGTGCTTGAGCGGTATGAGAAAGTGACAGGGGCCAAAATTAACTGCAACAAGTCTTCTGGCTTGTGGTTAGGTGTCTGGAAGGGTATTGCTCTCTTGGAGCCCTTCAGTTGAAGTGATGGACCTGTTCACTTTCTTGGAGTGTGGGTTGGACCAAATCTTCAGCTAAAGGAAAATTGGTTTGAGGTACAGGCAAAAGTTGGAGTGTTGGTCAAGACTTGGCATTGACGGTAGTTGTCCGTTAAGGGGTGGGCTGAGTTGTGTGTTACATACGTCTTTCCTCTCATCCTTTACTGGTTGTTGGTACTCCCCCTCTGTGATGACCATCTGATGCCAATCGAGTGTTTGTTGTCCTCCCTCTTGTGGGGTGGTCACAAGCATCATGTCAAGAGTGATGTCTGCTCCAAACATCTGTGTCAGTGGGGGCTGGGAATGCCATATATGGTGAACATGGTGAGTGATTGGCACACCTTGAGGTTGGTTTTTCTATACCACATTTTGATGGAGAATTCAATTTTGGTGGGGAGTGTTAGGGATGCCTTCTCTCACCTTACTATCACTTCTCCCATTTCAAGGGCTGAGTGCTGACATAGGCCTTGAAATCAATCAAAATTCTTCCTTGAATGTTGAAAAGCCTTGAAGGTCATTTCTTGGCCCACTAACCTTTTTTCAGTCTCGGAGGCACTTGTATCATGTATTAGTGGAGGGGGTCATGACGAAGGACCCTGTACATGATCAGCTCGGCTTGTCCATGGCTGAGTTGTGCTCCTTTTGGTCATGGGCACCAATAGCGAATTACCTCAGCAACTCTGAGTTTTCACTTATCTGGCTATTGATTTGGAATAGGCTATTTCTCAATGACGTGGCCTTCAGATGGGGCGGGGCGGATTTGCCCGACTGTCATCAGTGTGACTTTGGTTTGGAAGAAACAGCTGCACACGCCTTCTACCACTGTCCTCAGGTGCACCCTTTCTGGGACTATGTCAGTGAGTTGACGGCTCTTATTGCTCCCAATCAGCTCGTCCATTGATTTCACATATGTGTGTGATAATGTGATGCCCCTGTATTCTGGGGGAAAGGGATGATGTTTCTCATATTGCTGGCCATAGCTCAAATGGTGATCTGGACTACACGGAAGGAGGGAATCTTGGGATATGAACATTATTCATATCAGCATCTTATTAGATTCTTTGAACATCAGCTCAGGATGAAGATCAGATCTGATAGAAAGCATTTGATATTGACAGATTTCAGCAAAACATGGGTAAATGTAGCAAGTCTGATCGGCATGAATGGGGCCAGTCTTGATATTTTTTTTTAATTCTCTTATGGCACAACGGGGCGGTTTTCTGCAAAGCCTCCCCTGGTTAAGTTAGAGTCTCTTTTGCATACTTAGTTAATGTGAGAGAATGTTGTTCCTAGCCTGTTCCCAGCTTTCTCTTTTGTTATGATCCAAGTCGAGATTCCCAACCTCCCCAGTTTGTTTTTGGCCCCCCACTTTTTCATCTTGACTTGGTCTGTCTTTGAGTTTCTCATTTCATGATTTATTTTATCTCTCTCCTCTCCCTTAGCAAGTGTGATTTTGCTATTTGGCAGAATACAGCAGCCACTCTTGATTTTTGGGGGGCAGACGGGTCTTACTAACCTCTGTTTATTTTATTTGAATATTTTGTTATATGATTAAGGGAGGTGGTGAATAACCCATAACAAGGTATTCTCCTCCCTCAATCATTTTCATATCATTATATTTTTATATATGTTTTATAAAAATTATTGTATACAAATAAATTTTTATTTCATGGGTTTGTTACCCTTTTTTTATGTTCCCCTGTGAATATGTAGTACTATGGTATATGTAGAATTGTAAGGTGACGGATAAGTTTTGTGGTAAATGGAGAAATTATTAAGAGTAATTCAATTGTAAATGTGATTAACTAGGTATAGGATAGTTAATGAAGACCACCCTCTACCCACCTCCCTTTTCATCCATGTGCCACATTTCTTGTATTTTCAAGAATAAATATTCCATTATGTCACTCATAATGGTGTACCTCATATTAAGTAATGAAACTGTAAAATATACCAGAAAATAAATGACATTACCAATAGTATGCTTGGGTCCCATGGACGATCCTGAATATGTTAAGATTTGGATAAAAACCTTTATGACTTCAGCAAGAGTGTGTAATCTCAAAGACTCAAGAATGAAAGGTGGACAGAACCAAATAATGGACTTGTTTATGGCTTCTGTGGGGTGCAAGGTGTTAAAGAAAATCCCCAGAATGATGTACCCACAGGAATTAGAACAGATGTCTTTTAAAGAAGTTGACAGCATAATAAAAGAAAAAGATTAGGCTGAAAAGAAAACTGGTCATCACTGAAAGGACAAACTTTTTAGATTCCTCTGGCAGCAGAGGAATCTATATATACAGACTCAAGGGACAGGCAAAGCACTGTGAATTTAAACAAATAAGGACTCAAGATATGTCAACTGAAGATGAGCTGATTCTATTACAAACAATTGAAAGACTTGTGTGATACTCCTCACCAAAAAAACCTGCATTAATTTCTTTGCATACATTTTGTAAAAACTCGTAATATCATTGGATATAAAATACTACTTAGTTATTATAAGACAATTTACAAATCATAGCTTAGCAACAATTTACTTATCCCTTTATTCTTACAAATCAAATTTTGTGCACTTTTTGTTGAAAGGTGGCTCTAACCAGCTTGCTTAATTTTCCTAAAGCTTGCAATTTGATTGGTTAATTTTTCTCCACAAAAATTTTGCTGTATGAGACACAATTTTCTCACCAAGAAACATATTTGAACCCCACATTTCATCTTCTCAGTCAGTGAGTATTCAGCTGCTACAAGAATCCACATCAGGCCAAGCTTCACCCAGTAAAATGCACCAACTCACTCACTGAAACTGCCAAGTTGAAAACAACAGCTTTTCAGACACACAATATTCTTCAGCAAACTTTTCCTTACATAGAACATTCTTCCAATGAATTCTTCATCATCCAGAACATTCACTCAACTATTCAATTTAATTACATCTAGAACATTTAACAAGAAATAATCTTTTTAGAAGCAATTATCTTTTCTGCAGAAACCTATTCAAAATACAGTCTAAGCGAGACAACTCTTATTCCATACATTGAACATTTTTACCCTAACTCACGTTTGTGAACTTTGTAAATCAATAATTTTAATCTCTTCTTACATGGCTAGCAACTGGTTTATTCTTCATCTTCTTTGTATATTTGTTGAATACAATTTTATGATTTGTTATTATAAATATTCAATATTTAATTTTAAAAAATGTGTTGAGTATGTGTTTAGTTCAATTCCACTACAGACTTAATGACCCGCAGCATAAATGAAAAATACTGGAATGCATGCAAGGCAGCCATAGGAAATTAGAATTAAGTGTGGACTATTTACATGCAGCTGGAGCAAATCAAAGATTTCAACCAGTCAAAAGAAGTATTAAAGTCATGCAGGTTGAACATAACCAAAGCCAAAGTGAAGTGCAGTTACTGCAGAACAGAGCATGAAATAAATAAATTCAAGTGTTTAGAACTGAGGAAATGATGTCTTAAATGCAAAAAAATGAATCATTTTAAGACTGTTTGCTGAAGTGAAAAACATGTAGAAAAAATGAGAGTAATAACCCCCACCCCTGAAGAACAGGAGGAAGCCAGTGTATTTGTAGTAAATATGCAAAAGAATGGTAAAGAGAATGTGAAAATAAATGGCTGTAAGTTTAGTATGCAAGCTGATTGGGCAACAAGATAACCCTAATTTCAAGAAATTTCTGAATCAAGTTAGGCCAACCCAAATTGAAAGAAAGTGGTTTAAAGTTAAAACAACTTGGTGGAAAAATAATAACAATTGGCAAGTTTGAAATGAATATACAGTGACTATAAAATTGGAGTAAATAAGCAGATATGCTTGGATTTGTTTCTATTACCAAACATGGAAACTGTGAGCCATGAACTGGAAAACATGGAAGATTTTACAAAAATTGACTTGAGATCTGTCTACAATCAAATCCAGTATTGAGCAAAATAAGTGAAAGAATAAGAAAAAATAAGTGGAACAATTGTTTAATTGTGGAGCAGCCATTCAAGGAGATATGACAAAAGTTAACAATTGAAAATGGAATTATATACAATGGAGAGGTGATAGTAGCTCTGCAGACATTAAAGACAGACATATTGAGAGAGGTACATGATGATGTATATTGTGGTGTCATGGTGCCATGAAGAAGATTAAAATTACAAGCATGGTAGCCAGGTTATGCAAAGTATATTGAAGAATTTATTAAAAAATATCCAAAATGCAATAAAATTAGAAGATTCAGACAAAAAGAGCTTCATTCATGGTCTAAAAAGGCACAACCATGGCTTAGAGTACAGGTGAACCACACAGACATCAGTAACATTGGATCATTTCTCATAATGGTGTTTCTATTCAGGCATTTCTAGCAAAAATGCTCCTCAGTCATAGGTTGATACCACATGTAATGAGAAAGTTGAATCTACTGGACCCCATGGGTAGACAGATTAGAACCCCCATTTCCATGTCTTTCATCTTAACGTAAATAATCATCTCTACTCTGAAATGTATTGTAATGTAAACAAATGTAAACAGACAATGTTATGGAAAGTTCTGGAGATTAATGAAATGGAATTAACAACCAACATATTTAGTTTATTTGTTTGAAGATTACTTTTAATCAATGCTCATATTTGGGCAGCTTAGCTTTCTTCAGTATCTGTCTCACTTTTCATCTTAGCTCATTTGCTAAAGTCTGAGGAATGTTCAAGGCTCTTTCCTTGATTCAGGCAATGATATCCAAGTATAGTATCTATGTGATGGTTGTTGTAAAGTTGAGGCACTTGTTCAGTACTGACTTCTCAGAGGCACCCAGTTGATGTTGACTGATGTTGATTCCTGTCTTTGCTGGGGAGTGATGGACCTCATGTGTCACTTTTTGATCTTTTAATCTGTTCAATTTTTTAACTTGGCAGGTCTTGACTGCATCAAATTCTTGTCTGAAGGATTTATCCAAAACATACTGAATTCTCTTTTGGTCTTCTTCATCAATAATTCTGTTGAAGATGGCCTTGAGCCTCTGGGAAAAATCATATTACAGTTTTTGTTTTTGCCAACAGTTGTATTGGATTCTTTCTCAGACAAGTTTCCTGCTTTTTCTTTGACCAGAGATGCTCACCTTGAACTGACAGGAAGTCTTACTGCCAAGCCTGAAAGTTTGAGTTGTCAGTCTTGGCATTGGTGTAGGAATGTTAGATGTTTCAACATTTGTGTCAGCTTCTGATGAGACTTCACTAATTGTCTTCATATTTTTTGTATACTGGGTCCATGCTGATCCTTCAATATTTGTCTATATTTCTGAGATGAGATAATAGTGCAATTATTTACACTATTTACAGTGTTTGGACTGTTGTCTTTATCTTTGTTGTCATTATCAAAATGTTTCTACCGTTCTTCAGGTAACTGGAATTTCAAATGGAACCCTATATTTCAACCAACCCAGTATATAAAATATAGGGTTCTGAGTTGATTTCTTGTGGATATAACTGACTTATTAGGAAAATCACCATCATATGTCCAAAACTTCACCCACTTCATAGAAATAATCAACGATACTCCTATTCTATTCAATCAAATTGTGAGCCTGAACATAGTGAGTTTTTTCACTAAGGTACCCTCAAAGGAGGTTCTATTGGTAGTCAGGGACAGAATGGTCTCTGACTCATCCCTAGGAGAATGAAATCAAACAGATGCAACAATTTAGATATCTGGGAATTATATTAACAGAGGAGAATAGAAATGAAAATCTGAAGGTGTGTTGGGATAGTGAAAGATACCTTTCAAAAGCTGAACAAAATATTAAGAAACAGGAAAATAATGTTAGAAACAAAGAAAAGAGTACTGAATTTGTTGTTAGGTTCTCAAAAATGTGGTTCTACAGAAGAATGCTGAGAATACCATGGACGATATGTGATAAATGACAAAGTTCCAGAGACAACAGTAACAAAAATGACACTTATGCTTAGCATTAGAAAAAGACAGTTGAAATTTCAGGAGCACATGAGGAAAGAGAGATCAGAAAATTTGATACTCATATGATAGATTGATGATAAGAGGGCCAGTGGAAAACAATGTACAACCTATCTGAAAAGCTTGAGCAATTGGATTATAGAGTAGGCTTTGGGAGAGGTGGCAAAATTGACAAAATTTATTAATAGCTACAGAGGACTGAAAATTGTGGAGAGCCATGATTGCCAACATCCTGAAGAGACTTGTCATAAAGAAGAAGACAAAATATGAGCTTGAGTAAATGTATGGTGGAACAAGGTTAAGAAGATGTAACAAAAAGACAAAATTTATAAATAGCTACAAAGACAGGAAATTGTGGAGAGCCATGATCACCAATGTCATGAAGGGACATGTCACGAGAAGAAGACAAAGAATGAGCTGAGTAAGTGTATAGTGGAACAAGGTAAGTGCATAGTGGAACAAGGTTTAGAAAACAAGAAAAAAAGATTTATGAATAGCTACAAAAAATGGAAATTGTAGAGAGCCATGTTTATCAACATCTTGAAGGAACACATCACATAGAAGAAGGTGTAGCATGATTTTGAGTAAATGGATAGTGGAACAAGGCTTAGGAGACATAACAAAAACACAAAATTTATTAAGTGCTACAAAAGATAGGAAATTTTGGAGAGCCATGATCTTCAACATCATGAAGGGAGACAGCACATCAAGGAAGATATTGTAGCATTTGTTACATAAATACAATTGGCAAAAAGAGTCTTCATTTCATTTGAAATTGTTTATCTCACTTTGCACTTATGATCTTGTAAAAAGAAAAAATATAACTCTTCTTGTGGTCAGCTTCATTGCCAATCATTTTGTTCATGCTACAATTGCATCAGTTAATCAGTCCTATTATTTAACCCATAACTGGAGGTAAGAGACAAATTAATACCTTTCCCAAGGGTATTTGTGTGCAACTTTTTTTAAAATTACTAAAGTGACAAACACTGTATTATTTTGGAGGTGGATAAAGTCAGTAAGTAAAGTGCCATAAGTGATACATGCTTTGGGCAATCATGTCTCTTTTGAGACATGACTGACTGGGCAGAAGATTATCCCACAGTAGGTTGCCATTGTTTTCTGCAGCAGACTGGTTGCTGACCAAGACGATAGAATTCTATCTGTCCTATTATTTAATCCATAACTGGAAGGAAGAGATGGATTAATACCTTTCCCAAGGGTATTTGTGTAAGTGAATGCAAAGAATTCAACTGTAATTCAAACTCGGCTTCTCGGTTTGTCATTCTGAGTCTCTATCCACTGCACTACAATGCACATCCACAATTACATCATAAAAGCAAAAAAAAAGTGTACATGAATGTATATAGAAGCAATCTACTGGCAGTAAAATGGCTACTATATTCAATGTTCCATATTTCTTATATCCTATGTAGATACATGTAGTAAGACACATTCTATAATTAGCTAGGCATTTTTTTGAGGAAAAATATTTGAGGATGTTATAACTTGATATACTAGCAAGTTCAAGTGTAATGGTCAACAAGCTTATCTTGTTACAACTGTTTAGTGAGTCTAATCCTCAATGGGTGCTTGATACTTCTGGCCCTTTACCAGATCTAACCTATGCTGATAAAATCACCATACTATCAAATCCAAGTTGTTGATTTTACTGTGTAATTCTTTTTGTTTTTTCTCACAAAAAATAATCACATTTTTGAACCTGTTATTAAATATTTATGGTTATTATTAATTAGATTTTCAATAGTTTTGGCATCTGTTATGTACCATCACTATTAACAAACATGGTTGAGGTTTGGGAAGATACTCTGTGGTACCCCTAGATGAACAAAAGACTTACAGTATTGTTGGAAAGCTGCCTACTAGTTATCATCAATACTAAATATATATTGGTAGGGTTTCAATCCTGGCTGGAAGCAATCAGATGTCTAGCCATACTGATGAGCTGTGATACAGTAAAACAGGACTGTATTCAGATGACTATTTATGCTCTCATCTGTCAATTGAACACTATAAAAATGGTAGATTTTAAAAACATTAGCTACTCACCACTATTTATGCATTGTTCCTCAGAAATAGATTGAACATTCTTGGCTACTGGCATTTGTTTAGATTGTGTATATAACATGCTAAAATCTGCCTTTCTCTGACATGCATCAATAGCTTATGGGTAGAATCTCCAATTTATGTTAAATCAATCAGGTTAGAGTCCAGACTGTACTGATGAGTTGTACTGATGAGCTGTGATACAGCAAATCAGGACTGTATACGGATGACTATATATATATATATATATATATATATATATATATTGTATGATATGGGATGTATATATTGCATGATATGGGATGTATGGTATTTTTTGCATATGAATGATAATTACAGGCTTATATTATGTTTGGCATTTGTGATTGCTTGTATCGTGTGATTGGGGTTGGTGAACTCTCTACAACTTAATCTTTCAGTGCTAAAATGTAGTGTGATACTGTTTTTGAGGGAAATATGCATCTTAGCATACAGTAAATATTGCAATTTTGATAGAGGCCAATGTAATAGACTAATTGTTCAAAATCCATTCATCATAATTGTTGATTTAGTTAAAGATTCACATTCCCAACACCTTTTCAACTTCAGATAATGACTCTAAGCCTAATAACAACATTTTAAATAAAAATGTTTTTATTTTTTCTGAATCAGATTAATTCATACAGAATGTTCTAATGTGTCTGCTATAATTTGAATCTGTCTAATTTACTCATTTTTCCAAATCTTAATTTATATAAATTTGTAAAGTTTTTCTTAATAAATACAAGCAATTTAACACATACAAAGATGAATGATAATTTTATACATTTCCAAACAAACAATTAAGATACAAAACCCATAAAGTAAGTTGGTATAGTTTAAAGTCTGTTAAAATTGAAAAGCTTTGGAATTAAATAAATGTTCTTTTGAAGAGTTGGAGTGCTAATTATTGGTCAGCATGTATGTGCTTGAACAAGAGAATGGGTTTCCATACATAGAAAGAAAGAGTTAGTTAAACCTCCTTTAGCTGATGCCGGCATGACAGCAAAAGTGAGTAGACAACTGACAGCAGTTTCTTTGAAGTTACAGGTAGCAAACAAAGTAAATTTTTTATTTGTTCCTCGAAGGCCTTTACCACTTCAAATCTTTCCAAAACATCCTTTTTTCAAGTTAACGACCAGAAAAATATCAAACTTGTCGCTGTTTATCTCACTCCGTAACCACGCTTCAAAAATGTTATTCACTGCAGAATGACTTCATGTGTAGTTTGCCAATTTTTCAGCCTTTTTACTTCCTTTTTGCAATTACTACATGGAAATTGAGTTCCAAAACCAAACAAATCATGGAGTAATTACTCAAAAGAAGTAAATAGGCCGAAATAAGTATCCTACACCTCAAGTCATTCAGCAGTGAATAAGATATGAGAATGGTGGTAAGGGGTGAGATATAGTCTGATTTTTTTCTGGTCGAAAACAAGAAAAAAGGTAAGTTTCTTCAATAAACAATTTCAGCATTTACATTTGCACGGAATTAAGGAGGTTTTGGAAAGATTTGACGAGGTAAAGGCCTTCGGCAAATAAATAAAAAATCTACTGCAAACAAAGCCTTCTAATATCTACTGATTTTTTTATTGCTATCTTTTATTTTCTTTTAAGACTCTTGAAAACCAAAATTGAGTGAACTGATTGGTTTTTTATTCTTCCACTTTATCATGTGATAGGGTTTTCAGAACAGGTTGAACAGAACTGATTTTTAAATTTATAACATTGAGGGTGAAAACATTATTTTCCATGTTGGCATATGAGCATGTAGCCCACAAGTATTACTTTCTGTGTCCCATAATATTTATTACTTTTAGTCTATGAAATATGCATGCAAATAGGACAACTGTTGTGGAACAGAGGAAGTAAAATTTTAGATTAAACAATTTCACAATAAAATGTTTCCCCACTAAATTTCATCTATACACTTAAAACTTGTGTGTTGTGGTGCAGTGGATATCGACTTGGAACAGCAAATCAGAGAGCTGAGTTTGAATTCCAGTTGAATTCCTTGCATTCACTTACGTGCAAATTGCCTTGGGAAAAGTGTTAATCTGTCTCTTCCCTCCAGTTATGGATTAAATAATAGAACAGGCTGGGTTCTATGGCCTTGGCTGGCAACCAATCTATCACAGAAAGCAATGGTAGCCTATTGTGGGATAATCCTCTGCCCAGTTAGTCATGTCTCTTTCAAGACATGATTGCCCAAAGCATGTATCACATATGGCACTTAACTGACTGACTTAAAACTTTAAAAAAATCACTCATTAATTTTTGTAGTTTTTAGTGCTACAGCCAGTTATATAAGAAATAATTTCGACACTGTAGATTATGACTCTCCACTGATTCTTTTTCTTTATTATCTGTGAAATGCCATTGCTTCTTGGTAAAGATAGTGGGTAGTTCCCTCTAAAATTTTGAATTCAGTTTTTTCTCGTAGACTGGTTACCCACAAGGTTAGACAGCTCATTCTACCCTGTTATTTAATCCATAGATTGGATGGGGAGAAACAGATGGATTCATATCTTTCCCAAGAATATTATTGCAAAAATGAACAGTCTTCAAATTCCACTTTCCAAGCAAGTAGTCATTATAATACCTGCATATCCTGTACATGTGTATAAATGTATAAATAATGTTGTGTAAGAATTGTGAATTTTTTTAACAATTACTAAACTGAACTAAAGTGACAAATACAGTATTCTTTTGGAGGTGGATAAAGTCAGTTAGTTAAGTGCCATACATGATACATGCTTTGGGCAATCATGTCTTGAAAGAGACACGACTGACTGGGCAAAAGATTATCCTGCAGTAGGTTGCCATTGCTTTCTGCTGTAGACTGGTTGTCGACCAAGGCTATAGAACCCAATCTGTTCTATTATTTAACTCATAACTGGAGGGAAGAGACAAATTAATACCTTTACCAAGGGTATTTGTGCATAAGTTAATGCAAGAAATTCAACTAGAATTTGAACTCAGCACTCCAATCTGTCGTTCTGAGTCGATATCCACTGCACCACAACACACATCATATGAATGGGCACCAGGGAAAAAAGCTCATTAGAGCAGTTGCCATAAAATATTTGTAGAAAAGACAGAGGGAAGCCACATCATATTGGTGAGAAAGTGACTGAAGTTGAGTTGAGTCAGAACCGATTACACTGTGGATCCTTTTTTGGATTTTGTTGAGAACTCTGAAATGAATAGCAGGAGCACCATGCCAGATATGGCAACAGTATTTAATGCATGGATAAATTGAAGATTTAAAAGTATGCAAGATGCATTCTGACAAAAAAAGCTTTCTGGCATAACACAGAGACCCAACCTTCCTAACAGTAGATGCAACTATAGATTTGATATATTCGTTCCACTTCAGGTCAGTTGAAAAAGTGAGGCTACAAAAGTGGAGTGTGTTATTCTCAAGGTGACTTGTATCAGCCATGCTGATGCCTGACAGGAAATATTCACTATTGTGGTTAAAGAGAAGTTTTATTTTTGAGGCATTCAAATTTACAAGGCATTTCCTGTCCCAGTTAACCACTGATTGGGTTTTTTTTTTTCATTTCACCCCGAGCAAGGCAGAAACACCACTGATGTGCAGGGGGTTATATAAATGTAAAAAGATTAATTAGAAAAGAGTGAGGAGTACAAGCTAGTTAGAAAGGAACAATAGAAAGCTGAGAAAGCAGGTGTGATGACAGATACATAGGTGGAGAGAAATGGAAGGTGATACAGGGGAGGGGAGAGAGCTAGAGTCCAGTGGTTAGTAGATGAGTATTAACTTTGCATTTAAATTTCTGGAGGTTGTAGCCGTCAGGAAAGCAAGAATATGCGAGTGAGTTCCACAGGCGGGAAGTGCAAGAGAGGAAGCTGCAGGAGTAGAATTGTCGTCTGCATTTGGTTAACCTGACTGTGAATGGGTGGGACCCAGTTGCCAGTCTGGTTGCACAGTTTGTTTAAAGAATAGCAGCCAGGTTTACTTTATCAGCCTTAGTAGATTTCCTATTGAGATTTTTTTTTATAATCATGTTATGACCAAGTGAAAGAAATAACAAAACATGCGTTATAGAAATATTGTATATTTAACAGTAAATTCAACAGAAGAGTATTACACAACTAGTGCATGTATTGATTGTCCAGCGTTCAATCAGTTCAACAGCTCTCAAAAGGCCTCCTCTCTTACTAATCTTATAGTAGGTGGAAGAATCAAACATAGACTCTTTAGAGAGAGGACACCACAACATCCCCCTTTTCAGCCTGACTCTATATGGAGTTTATTAAATTTTTTTATAATTACCACACAATACTTTTTATTCAATCAAAAAAAGAAGAGTCAGAAACAACCACTTTGAAAAATTCAACATATTCATATTCCTTTTGGGCAGCATTGTTGAATTATTTGGTTATTTGTCCATTGTTGTTGAGCCCTTAGCACCCAGTGAAGTTGTGAACGAAATTTCGTTCACAACTTCACTGACAGCTAAGGGCTCAACAACAATCGACAAATAACGAAGCACTTTGAAAAAGTTATATATAGGAATTACATTCACAGTTTTTCTTTAGTTTTATAACAAAATTTATTGTCACCTCTGCGGTTGGCTTCTTATATTTCAGTTTTTTTGGCCACTTTGAATAAGTGTTGACTACTACAAGGTAGTAAAAATCATCAAGTTAACCAGCAAAATCAATGTGTATCTGCAACCAGGGACAGTTGGTTTTAAGTTGAATTTAGATTGAATTTTATCAGGGGTGCTTTAGTAGCCAAAGCACACCCTATGCACGATCTTATAAAACTTTCAATATTTTTGTCCATATTGGTCCAGTAGACGTAACTCCTCATCAGATTCTTCATTCTTGAAGTTCCCAATTGGCTAAGATGAAATTCCTTTAATGTTTTTTTTCTGTAGTGTAGATGGGATTACTACTCTGTTCTCCTTACATTAGAATGTCGTTACAAAGTGAGTAAACTTTTGAGATATTCTGGTTTTTATTATTAAGTTTGTCCTTTATGAACTCATTATCAAACGCTTTGCCTGTTAACTCATCAATAGGAGTTCTCTGACAGTATTGCACAAGGTACTATTTTTATTTCGACCTCTGTTCTTATGGCAGCAATGACTGTGTCTTTAGAGGTTCAACATACTTAGGTATCAATCTAGACAACCTGTCAATATGACAGATTTTAGTGGATGGTAGAAACTCCATTTTGTAGTTATAATTGAGGAGAATGGTTCCCTATCTTTGCAGTCTATTAACAGTATTTGTTGGCAGACCCTTTTTTGATCCAAAGATAGTAAGGAGTAGACGGTGGTCTGTCTGCAACAAAAATACCTTCCATGAATAAATCTATGAAATTTAGTCACCACAAAAATGATTCCTAAGGCTTCTTTTTTCTATTTGTGAGTAACCCCTTTCAGCTGGTAATAGTGTCCTAAATGCATGGGCAATTGGCTTTACTGATCCATCCTTTAACTTGTGTAAAATGCATGCCCTGATGCCAAAGGAGCTAGCATCACTGGCTATAATGATGTCAAGGTCTGGATCCTAATGAGTCAGGAGCAGATCTGATATTAAGTACCTCTTTTATTTTCTCAAATGCTTCCAGGCATTTGGTTGTCCATTCCCACTCTTTATCTTTTCTCAATAATTCATTAAGCGGAGCTCTCAAACTGTACATTCTTGGGACAAACACATAATAATTGGCAAGACTTAAAAAACTTTGGTGTGCCAATGCATTTTTTGGTGTTGTCATTTTCTTTATTACAGTTGCCCTGTCAATTATTTGTCCCAAGTACTTAATCTTCTCTAATAAAAACTCACTCTTCCCATTTTTTAATTTGAATCTGTAATCTTGGATTCTCATGAACATCTGCCAGACATGCAATTTGTGTTCCTCAATGCTCTCACTTTTCCTTAGCATTTAACATTGTGTCTATGACCTGTTGAAAAATGGAAGGGACGACCTTAACCCTGAACAGAAGTCTCAAACATTTGTATAAACCCTTGTATATGTTTATGCAAAGGAGCTTCAAGGATTCCTTGTTCACGAGTATTTGCAGATATGCCTCGCTTAAGTCAATCTTAGAAAAATATTTTCCTCTACTGAGCTTAGTGAATATCTGAATGCTTCAGCATGCTTTGGCATCTTTTGCTGAAATTAAATCCTGGATGAAAATCAGGCATTTAAAATTATTGGCATTTAACTCTGCCAATTTGAAGTCATTGCAGTGTTTATTGACTACACCCACGAAAGTAGTATAATCTTTGTCTTCTTTGAGAGTAAGATTCATGCATTTCCAATGCTTGTGGAACAGTGATGTTTTTGGACTGAAGAGTTCTGTTAATGATTGAACCGCCTCTTTAAATTTCAAGTCGCTGGTTTTCTTAGGCAAAATATAGTTAACAAACTTAATATATTCTGCTGTGCCTAATTTCCTGTGGAGTAGGCAAACCTTTTTATGGTCAGCCCAACTTACACAATCTGTATTGTATAAGTCCTCATGATGTTTAAAGTACAAAGCAAATGTAATTTCTTCTTCAGGTGCAAATGTAAAGTTTTCAATAGCACTCCATATATTATTTTGAGAGAATGTGTTTTCACTGTCCTCATTTTGGCTTTTGATGGATATATTATACAAGTACATTTGCTCATTCTGTGTTTGAAGGAGCATTCCTTTTCTTCAAGTTTCTGTTTAACCAGAATTCCAATGTGCAATTCCTCAAATTTCTTCTGGTATTCTGCTTGTTCTCATTGGAATTTCTCTTGTCTTTCCAAATATTTCTGTTACAACAGTAGTTGTTCCTGTTGGTGTTTCATCAACTCTAGCATTCGTCCCTTTTACTGTAGTGGTACATAAAATAAGAAATGAGAGGGGAAATTTTTTCTCCTTACCCTCTTAACCAACAATAAGTCTGTTTGACTTGTACGATTCTTTTACTGAAAAATTTAAAAGTGGAAGATGGGGTAAATTTTTACTTAACCCTAACAGCAAAAGCAATAAGTGTTTAACTTGTACAGTTATTTTAGTGACTTTTAGAATGGAAAAAAAATAACATGGTTCACCAACCTTCTCCCTAACTACAGAATTGAACTTGTAGAAATCCTATTGTTTTGAGGAGTTTCTTCTTTTTCATTTTTTTTCTCACTGTTGTAATTACACTGGATGCCTTTTTATCATAAAGTCTGATTAGAATTCCTTCTTTTACTACTGTTGTAGACACTGGCCAAAAAAAAGAAAAATTTATGACTTCACATGAAATTCGTTTCATTGAATCCTTTACCACCAAGATATTGTGGCCAAGTGAAAGGTTTTAAGAAATAACATGTGTTATAGAAATATTGTATATTTAACAGTAAATACAACAGAAGAGTATTATATGACAAGTGCATGTGTCAGATGTCCAGCGTTCAATCATTTTGGCTGTTCCTCCAAGGCCTCCTCTTCTACTAATCTTATAGTAGGCGAAAGAGTTCAACATAGACTCTTTAGAGGGAGGACACCACAACAAATTATTTCATGCCATGCAGGGATTACATAACAGGAGAGTGATGAGAAAGAGGAACAAGTTACAAGAGGTGTCAGAGAATGGGTGAGAGAAGGATGAGAACACTGGAGTGAAGAGAGCTGCATGAGAGTAGAGTGGAAAGGGAAAAGAACATAATACAAGGGTTGTTTGAGAAGCAGGTATACAGAAAGAGACTCCACAGGTGGGAAGTGCAAATAAAGAAGCTAAGGGAGTAGAAGTTGCAGCTACATTTGATTTGTTTTACTGTAAAAGGGTGGATCCTAGTTGCTGATCTAGTAGCTCAAGTAAATTCGTGCAGAGGGGGCACCAGGGAGCTAAGCTCATTGGAGCAAAAGGCATGAAAGTGTTTCTAGAAGAGACAGTGGGAAGCCATATTACATTGATGAGAAAGTGATTGGAGTAGAGCTACCAGGTTGGGATTAATTTCATTGCAGATTCACTGTTGGATTTTGTCAAGAACCCTGAGATGAATGGCAGGAGCATCTGACCAGATGTGACAGCAGTATTCAATGCATGGGCAGATAGTAGATTTATATATGTGCAAGTTGGAATCAAATGAGAAAAACTTACTGGCCCTACACAGTGAACCGACCTTCCTAGCAGCAGATTTAGCTATAGATTCAATGTAGTCATTCCACTTGAGGTCGACTGAGAGAGTTAGGCCAAGGAGGTGCAGTGTTTTGCTTTCAGAGAGACTAGATGGGAGTAAACGGTAGTGTCATCTGCATACCTGGGAACTGATGACATCAAGAAGATCACTGATTAAGTCCAGAAACAGTGTGGGACTAGGATATTGCCTCGAGGGACATCTGCATTCAAGTAAAAGGATCTGGAAGCTTGCTCATTCCAAATGAACTTCATTTCATGATTTGATAGGAATGATTAGATTAAATCAAACAATTGTATAGAAATATCATAGCTCTGGAGTTTGCACAAAAGGCCAGCATATGTCAAATGTTTTTGAGATATCAGTTTCAGGTTCACCATTAATATCAAGATCCTGGTATACATATTCAGTGATAGCCATTAGCACATCAGCAATAAACCTGGTGAATCGAAAGCCATTGTTTGTCAAAGAGTAGGTTATGAGAAGTGAAATGCTTAACTACTTCAGTATTGATCAGAGTTTCAAATACTTTGCCAAAAAGCAGTAAGAGGCTAGTAAATCAATAGTTAGAGGAATCAGAGCGCTCCCATAGTTCTTAAAAAGCAGGAAATGAAGATTTCCAACAAGTAGGAAAGCAGGCAGCAGAAATGCAGTAGTTATATTTGGAGAGGACTGAAGTTAGCTTAAGGGCACCTTTCTTTAGAACAATGACTGGGATTCTATCAACTTTGCTTGTCTTATGAGAGTCCAATTTAGATATGATGTTCAAGATGAGAGACAAGGTTATACACATATCACTCAGTTGAGCATTTGTTTTAGGTGGGAAAATGGGTGTAGGTACTCCAGATGAGTCAAGTGTGAAGTTGGAAGAGAATTTGTGGGCAAAATATTCAACATTGTCTGCTGTAGATGTGCGGACTTTGAATTGATTGAATAGAGCCGGTTGTAATTTCTAGAGCTGAACTTGCGAGATGCTATATATTGTTTCATTCTATTAGAAAACAATAGTTTTGCATCATTTAGGACATGCTTACATTTATTATGAGTACAAAAACAGACCTTTGTTGTAATCAGATGTGTTATACTGGTACAGCCAAAAGAAGTGATTCCTGTGGGCAGTATGAATGAGATTGTTGGAATGAAAGCATCAATGTCAGCTGTCACCCAGGAGGAGACCTCAGTGGCACAATTTTGAACAGGGAGACGAAAAACTTTGTTCCAAATGATGTCATGAAAGAAATCATGGAATGAATCTCAATCTGCTTATTGATAACAGAAATATATTCTGTTAGTGGGAGATTCCTGGATGGAGGGGAAGCAGAAAGATATCACTGCATGATCAGAGTTGCTAAGAGGGTAGAGCTGCAGCATGACATGAGTCAAGGATAAAAGTAAAGAAGAGATATAGAAGAAAAGTGTGATCTTTAGGGTTACAGGGGAAATGTGTAGAGAAATCCACCACTTGTGTGAGAGATTGAGTGATTGAGAATTTCAGGGTTTGGATGCCAGTAAGATGATGATAAAGTGTTTAAGCCACTTGACATAGTGGCCATTAAAGTCACTAAACACAGACACATTTGTAAATGGATATAGTGAAATATCTTTTTCTATGTTGTCAGAAATACTACTGAGCATGCATCTCATGAGAGGAAGGGGAGCAGTAGAGAAAGAAGAGATATCTGACTTAATTTAATAGAGATAGACAGAGACACATATAAGGATGGTCTAAAGATTCAAGAGAGATCTTACTAGCCAGAGGGAGATGTTGGCAGTCATAAAATCCAGGCACATGCATGTGGACATTAGAGTCCTTCCTAAAGAGAGGTAGAGAGGAATCTATTAACCACTTGACTCTAGTTCTTTCACCACCCCATATATTCTTTCCTTTCTCTCCACCTTTGCAATTGTCATCACACCTGTATTCCCATCCTTCTCTTGCTCCTTTCTAACTGGTTTGTCTTCCTCTTCACTCTCTTCTTTTTACTCTTATGTAGCCCCCTCCACATCAGTGGCATTACCACCTTGCTCAGGGTGATACGTTTTTTAAAAAAGAAAATGGTAACCAGGAATCGAGAAAATCAGAGGAAGGGATTGCAGAGTTTAGGTTAGTTTTACAAAGAGCTAAGGACTTTGATTCAGCTCTGCAAAAATTGGTAGCAATACTATGGATGTTGGAGAAAGAAATTTTGAGGCGTTTAGGTGATTTTTGTTTTACTGGCTTAGTTTAAGATATTTGTTTGTTTATGGTCATGTTTTTGGATTATTTTAGATTATTGGTAAGGAGAGGCCTAGAGTAATAGTAGCAGCTGGTTGTCAAATGCAACATGTGTGGGAAGGGGAACTAGCTTCAGGTTTGCCCACCAGAAGTGCCAGCAGGGACACCCATCCAAAGCATAGGAAGAATACCAATACCAACTGTTGGCCTATGCAAGAGTTCAGGCTTCTAACTACTAGTCAGGAAGCAGAAAACTGAATACTCAGTAGTCTTGGTATGAAGAGACATTGCCACAATCCACACAAGTCATTAAAACTTGTGGCATCACCACTATTAAGACCAGAGGAGAGAAAAGAAACTGGGAACTTCTTTCTAAAAAGGAAACAAAGAATGAGCCTCTACTTCTATTCAAGAGAAAGGGGTGAAGCATGGACTGGGTAATAGGAGAGTCTATCTATTCCTATTGAAAATAATAAAAATAAAAAAGTTTTAACTTAGTTGTTATGGCACCCTCTTGCGAGGAATGGACTCTTCTTGATATATAAATTACCTGCATGACTTCTAGGGAGCAGTTTAATGAGGAGTCAACAGTAGCAGTTATGAGCAGTCAAGTTGGAACAGCAGTTAACAAGAGCAGTTAACGACAGCTACTAATCCGGCAGTATAATAATACCTTCAAATTTACTTATTTCTATATTACTATTTATTAACACTTTCTGTGAATATCTTGTTTCTTTGTTATACACTGTTTTGAACCTACCTTATGGTTTCCTGTCTTACTTCTGGCTCAAACCGGTCACTACAACTTTATGGTGAAGTTTCACCACAATTCCACAACATATTGGCAGCGAAGATCCACAACATTAGTATAATCTACTGCTGATTCAATAAAGGATTAAAAACAATAACAACAAAAAAATCAGTAAAAGTGATATCTCTGAAAAATAAAAAAAATAAACACAAAGAGTTAAGTTAATTACTTTGAATCTTTCAAAAAATTAACTTATTTATGACATTATGAAATTCAACATTCAAATAAAATAAAAGTTAATACTTGAAATCCTCTTCAGACAAATTAGAAAATATCTCTACATCTAAATAAATTAGAAAATATCTCTTCATCTCAATAAATTGGAAAACATCTTTACATCTAAATAAATTGGAAAATATCTCTTCATCTCAATAAATTGGAAAATATCTCTACATCTAAATAAATTGGAAAATATCTCTACATCTAAATAAATTAGAAAATATCTCTTCATCTCAATAAATTGGAAAACATCTCTACATCTAAATAAATTGGAAAATATCTCTTCATCTCAATAAATTGGAAAACATCTTTACATCTAAATAAATTGGAAAATATCTCTTCATCTCAATAAATTGGAAAATATCACTTCATCTCAATAAATTGGAAAACATCTCTACATCTAAATAAATTGGAAAATATCTCTTCATCTCAATAAATTGGAAAACATCTTTACATCTAAATAAATTGGAAAATATCTCTTCATCTCAATAAATTGGAAAATATCTGTACATCTAAATAAATTGGAAAATATCTCTACATCTAAATAAATTGAAAAATATCATCTCTACATTTAAATAAATTGGAAAATGTCTCTACATTTAAATAAATTGGAAAATATCACTTCATCTCAATAAATTGGAAAATATCTCTACATCTCAATAAATTGGAAAATATCTCTTCATCTCAATAAATTGGAAAATATCTCTACATCTAAATAAATTGGAAAATATCTCTTCATCTCAATAAATTGGAAAATATCTCTACATCTAAATAAATTGGAAAATATCTCTACATCTAAATAAATTGAAAAATATCATCTCTACATTTAAATAAATTGGAAAATATCTCTACATTTAAATAAATTGGAAAATATCTCTTCATCTCAATAAATTGGAAAACATCTCTACATCTAAATAAATTGGAAAACATCTCTACATCTAAATAAATTGGAAAATATCTCTTCATCTCAATAAATTGGAAAACATCTCTACATCTAAATAAATTGGAAAATATCTCTACATCTAAATAAATTGGAAAATATCTCTTCATCTCAATAAATTGGAAAATATTTCTACATCTAAATAAATTGAAAAAATATCTCTACATCTAAATAAATTGGAAAATATTTCTTCATCTAAATAAATTGAAAAATATCATCTCTACATCTAAATAAATTGGAAAATATCTCTTCATCTTAATAAATTGGAAAATATCTTTTCATCTCAATAAATTGGAAAATATCTCTTCATCTCAATAAATTGGAAAATATCTCTTCATCTCAATAAATTGGAAAATATCTCTACATCTAAATAAATTGAAAAAATATCTCTACATCTAAATAAATTGGAAAATATCTCTTCATCTCAATAAATTGGAAAATATCTCTTCATCTCAATAAATTGGAAAATATCTCTTTATCTAAATATGTTGTAGATCCCAGTACAAATAAATGAACAACAACCAGTAATTGAGATAGAAAATAAGTGTATTAACATAAAGATACAGACTTGACTGAAGATTAGTAGTTCAGGAATGCAGGTTAGTAAAAACTATATGTACAAGTCTCTGGAAGTGAAGCCAAAGTATATTGAATATGTCTGTGTCGGAAGCTGACAAGTACTGTTTGAGAATCTGGTATACAGAAACATGATAATCTTCTTGATGAGTGGAGCACAGAGCTACTATGAACTACTGTGAGCTAACTGCTAGTCTCTCTCTGGATTCTTGTATTCTCTGGTCAACTCTCTGTGAAAACTTGGTATTCTCCAGTCTCGCTTCTAGGGCAGTGGTATAAGTATACTCTGGATGAGTCCATCTTTATGAAAAGGGAGAACCCCACAACAAAATATATGTTACTTGCAGATATTAAATAAGAAAAGGAATCTTTTGATGTATTATTTAGCAGAAAAAACCTGTAAATTATATTAGTTATTAAAAGAACTTAAATGTATTTTCTACTAAGTTTTTATATTAGTTCATGATTATTTAGTATCTAAGAAAGGCTTGAAGAATTTAACACTTCCAGGATATATTAAAGGCAAGAGGTGCAAAGAGATACACTGATCAACGTACTTAAGTAGCTTGTGTAAATGATAATAGTAATGGTATTTTAATGTTTACTTGCCAGAGAGAATACAAGCATCTTTTATGTTGACAGCAGTATCTGAGAGATTAGTTTGTGCAACTTATTCAACTATGACGTATGAAAATAAAATAATTTTAGCCAATCAAAAAAAAAGAGGATTTTGATGTTAGCCAAAACTAATATTTGCAAATTCTTGAGCCTGATCAAAAGGATATCAACCTGACACCTCTGGGCTAGAGGCAGAGGGAACAAGATGAGAACAAAACAAAAGAATTCTACTGCAGAGAAACCAAGAGGTTTAAAAGGTAAACTGCTAATGATATTTCTGTCCTGCTTAGAGCCAAGGAAAACACATTAGATTGACACTGACCTATTTCTAGAATGACTACAACTTGTGGGGTTTCATACATTGACACCCACACACACACACACACACACACACACACACACACACACGCATGGTCACTCGGCGTCCACGTGATGACTTGTTCTCGCCTAAACGATGCCAATAAAAGCGAAGAACATCATGTGGTACGCTAGTTAGGATTTCGTCCCGGGACAAGAGCAGACATGTATCCCTAACTCACACAAACACACGCGCACTAATTGCGGGTAGCAATTAGGGGCGCAAATTTCTTTTATTTTTCTTCTCACCGACATTAAAACTATGCACATTAACTTTCATTCAAACAGGACTTTACATAAAATAACTTTCTACACATAAATTCACATTTTTCCAACCTTCGTCAGTAGAAATCCACAGACTGACTAAGACTGCTACATTCGCATGTAAGTCTCTCTCTCTCTCTACTCAACGCACACACAGACACAGAACTTTGTCTTCTGTCTGACTTTCTTCATCAAGGATTTGAACTTTGAACTCTTTACGAAAATCTTAACAATTGTTACAAACCTTTCTTTCAGCTAGAGTAAAAACTTCATACATCTTATTTTGTTTCTACGAACAGACGAAGGGGAATGACTCTTTCCTTTTCACTTTCTTATGCATGCTCTCTCAACCCCATGTAACCTTTGTCAATACATTGTCTGTTTTATTTCACCATGACTAAGGTTACGTCGAGTCGACTCGTAAATCTAAATTAGTAAGTGGACGCCTCGTCCACTACAAACTACTATTGAGTACCAATTCCAAGTGATCAAATACCAGGCTGAGAGGAACCTTTTTCCAGACTGCTGTCAATATCTGCTTTATTAATGAACTTTTTGCTATGCTGAATACCAAGGGACTGACATTCCTCTAAAGAAAATAAATAAAGATATATTATTTAGAAATAATATATATCTTATTTATCACAAAATAACCACAAAAGTATATATTGATTCAACATTTCTTGATCAGAATTACAATCTAATTTCCTTAGGTTTATGAATGTAGATGTCTATTTCTCTGAATACAGACATATTTTTTTAAACTTTAGAAAACTCCAGAATATTCAAGAAAAAATAATCTAAAAATAAGTCCTGTCTCTGACACTAGAAATAACATTGTTACATTATTTTTGACACATAGAGCTGAAAGCTAGAAAAAGAAGAAAAAGGAATGAAAGACTAAAGAGTATAAGGAGACAAGAAAAAAAATGAAAAGAAAAAATTAGCATGACATCCTACATGTATGCACGCACAGATGAAGAAGAAAAAATCAATATAGCACCAATAAAAGTGCATAAATCATTTTAAAAAAATAGTGATATCTCCTGACAAGTGGTTTGATTGATTACACAGAGGTTTGTCTACAAAACAGTGCTGAATATATCAATCATCTAAGTGACAAATTTTGTGTTTTTGTATTAAACTTTAATCCAAAAGGAAAAGCAGGAAGGTAAATCCCAAAGACCCGATTCTAGTTAATATTAATAACATTAATATTAAAAAATGATCCAGGTGGAGGGCTCAATGTAATTAATATTTAAATTACAGAGTCAATTATAAATAAAATAAATTTCGAAGTTCAAAACCGTTGTATGATTATTTCTACATGAAATCCCTAAGAGAGATTTCACATATCATCGGCAAAATATGAATTACCGGCGAAAGTTCAAAAATTTCAAAAATTTACGTCACAGAAAAAAACTAGATAGATGGTATTAAGTAGGTAGCAATCAATGTCTATTTTTAGATTTTGGACAAAATTACTTTTAGATTGAGTTGTAAGTGAAAAATTTAAAAATTTGGCTTTGTCTCTAAAAAGGGGGAAAGGAAAGTAAAGGAAGTGGTGTTTGACAGGGAAGGGGGCTAAAACAAAAACAAAATGGAAAGAAAAGGAAAGAAAAGAGAAAAAAGAAAAAGAAGAAAAATAAAGAAAAGAAAAATTTCTTACACGTCTACTAGAGTTTTTAAATGGATATGAAATTATTAAAAAAGATTTTTAGAAAAAAATTTATTCAGGGGAAAAAAACTGACATATACTTTATTCAAATTTAATTAAATTAATTTAAATAATTAAACCTAGATTTAAATTAAAATAAAATTTATTAAAAAATTATAAAATTTATTAAAAAAATTTAAAAAATATTTTAGGTGTGGGGAAAAAATATGCAGGAAAATTTGGGGGTTAAGTTAGTCTAAGTATCCTTATTTCTTAAAAGGTAGATATTATAGGAGAAAGGAAGAGGAAGGTAGAGGGGTTCAAATTTTACTATTTAAAAATTTAATTAATCAATCAATAAAAAAAAAATTAATTTATATTTTCTCTCCTAAAAACTGAATTTAGAACTTACATATTAAATGGTCACAAATTTTCACGTTATGGTGGCACTTACAAATGAATTCTTTTCTTAAATTCAAGAGTAGGGGCTGGTTTGGGTACATTAATATTAGTATTTTTTCTTGCAGACAGATCGTACCTATCACGAAAAAAATTCCTCAGAATTCGGGCTGAACCTATCAACCTCCAACTAACTCACAGGGTCCAGCCCTTCCTTCATTTTCCAGAATCTCGGTAAAAGGGCTGTCTGGTATTTCTGACCCTGGTTCAAAAAAGAATACCTGCGATTGTAATACCTTTGCTTAAAATGCCCCATGGACATACCAATAAGTCTGGTAATTTCTCTTGTTGTTGGATGGTGAAATGTGAGCTTCATAAATTACCTGGGTGGATTTACAATACATTTACCCTCCACTGGGCAGATATCCACCGAGCTACAACAATTACAATTATGTAAATTCTTTAGAATTTGCCTATGAGAATGTAATGTTGTCCATATTTTGGGTACAAGAGTAGCTAATTTTTAGAGTGTTCCTATTAAAAATTTTTCGTAGAGGATTGCTGTTATTAAAATGTTTGTCTACTAATTTGAGAAAATATTTACCTTTTATTTTAGCCCATTTCCCTGCCAGACACCACTTCCTTTACTTCCCTTTCCCCCTTTTAAAAGCTAGACAAAGTCAAATTTTTAAATTTTTCACTTACAACTCAATCTAAAAGTAATTTTGTCCAAAATCTAAAAATAGACATTGATTGCTACCTACTTAATACCATCTATCTAGTTTTTTTCTGTGACGTAAATTTTTGAAATTTTTGAACTTTCGCCGGTAATTCATATTTTGAGTATAAGTTGCCGATGATATGTGAAATCTCTCTTAAGGATTTCATGTAAAAATAATCATACAACGGTTTTGAACTTCGAAATTTATTCTTTTAGGATTTTTTGCATGGTGATCTCTTTATAATATTTTAGATGGCTCGCAGACCCTTTTATATTAACCACAGTTAACATAAAGGCTACTGAAAGAAAACATTTTTGGCAAACAAATATTTATTCAAAAAATAACAACTCAAAAATATTTATTAAAAAAATGACAGCCAATTTCTATTGAAACAAAAACAAAACAGAACTAAGGTAGGTAACTCAAGAAATAATGCATACAAAAGTAAAAAAGAGGTAAATAAGAGAGAGTTAGAGATGAAAAGATATAATCTCCCTTTCAAACAACAATGCTGCCATTATGACTTGGTAACAATCTCAAATAGCCAATAATTTCAACTGAGTGGCTTCTTCGCGGTCCCCTCAAAACCTCCTCCCAGTCCCCTCAAAACATCTTCTTGGTCTCCTCAAAACCTCTTCCTGGTGTGTGTGTGTGTGTGTGTGTGTGTGTGTGTGTGTGTGTGTGTGTGTGTGTCCGTTAGCTATAGACTTTGAAACGGCTGAACTGATTTTCTTGAAAATTTGCACAGTTGTACTATAAGCGTCTGCAAGTGTTCTTAGCTAGGTTTTGTGTCGAGGTACCCTCGATAAATATAAAATCGTTAATCGAAAAAATATAGAAGGAGTGGTCCAATTTTAATCAAATTTGATACACTCATAGACAAAGACATAAGAAATGATATTCAGAAGTTTCAAGGTTACAATTCTTATAATAGTGCAGAAAATTGATAATATATATATATATATATAAAAAACAAGATGTTTGTGTGTGTGTGTCTGTTTATCTGTCTGTATGTACTTTATACAAATCCACAATTTTTATCCGATTCTCACCAAACTTCACACAAATATTCTTTAGGCTGAGTCTGAGCTCCAGGAACATGGATTAGTTTTAAAGCTTTCATTACACCCAAGCAACGCTGGGCTATACTGCTAGTCAGTTTATAGATCAGGGTTTGGATTTATTTTGTTTTACAGCATATCAATCTCAATGGGTTATTTAATGCTGACAAATTTTTTAGGATAGGTTCGTATGAATAGAATATGAATTCTTTGTAAGAAATCAGTTTATAGATCAGGGTTTGGATTTATTTTGTTTTATGGCATATCAATCTCAATGGGTTATTTAGTGCTGATAAGATTTTTAAGATAGGTTCATATGAATAGAATATGTATTCTTTGTAAGAAATCAGTTTATAGATCAGGTTTCATTTCCCATATTTTTGTAAAGAGAGATTTTGTCTAAAGTCAAATGTATTGCTAGTAATATTTTTTTTTTAAAATTGATAGCTGGTAAATTTTTACAATTTATCATTGGTATTTTCACTATAAAAATGTATTTTCATACTTTTATAGTGCTTGACCACATTTTTGGGGCAACTATTTACCCATAGCTGGGACCATAACAGGTGCTATTACCTGGATCAGGATGAAGCTGGAAACAACAGCAATTAAAAACTGGCTCTGTGCATCTCAACATCTGATCAGAAATCATGCTGCCTTTTGTAAAGTCAAATATACTAGAAATAATGCCTTCAAAGAATACTGTTAGACCTCATTCTTTTCCATGTTGAATGCTTATTATGTACCCATATATATATATATATATATATATTATTTGTACAATTTTGTACAATGTCACATGATATCAGTGGTATGACCCCTTTAATTACATCAAAATGAGGTTGACTATGTTTGTTTTCCAGCAATCCATGTTCAAATTCAAATGTCAGCAGTGGCACTTCATTTATATATGATACCTCCCATTTGAGATGACTTCCTCTGGAGTCTATATTTCTTCAGCTTTGATTCAATATTTAAAATTTTTTTTTTTTTTTTTGTAATCATGTCGCTCCAAGCAAGGCATTTTACTGCCACTGTTGAGCAGAGGTTACATAGGAGGTAAGTTATGAGAAAGAATGACAAATTACAGGGGGTGTCAGGAAAAGGGTAGAAGAAGAATGAGAATACTGATGAGAGTGAAGTGGGCGAAGAAAGCAGAGTGTGTGAGAGAGAGAGAGAGAGAGAGAGAGAGAGAGAGGATGCAAGTTAGTGAAATAGAAGATGACTATTGACTTTATATTTGAATTCTTGAAGATTGTAGCTGTCGGGAAAGCAAATAAACAGAAGTGAATTCCACAGGTGGGAAGTGCAAGAAAAGAAGCTGCTGGAGTAGAATTTGCATTTACAATTTATTGGTTTCACAATAAAAAGGGTGGGACCTAATTTCCAATGTGGTGGCTGAAGCAAATTGATGTATGGTGGGTAACAGTGAGTATTTGTAGAAGAGACGCAGGGAAGCCACATTGTGCTGGTGAGAAAGTGACTATATCCAAGCTGCCAAGTCAGGATGGACCACCATTGGATTTTGTCAAGGACCCCTAGGTGGATAGCAGGAGCACCCAACCAGATATGGTAGCAGTATCCAATGCATGGACAGATGTTAGGTTTATATTTGTGCAGGATGGTTTCAGACGGGAAAAACTTCCTGGCCCTACACAGAGGACTGACCTTTTAGCAGTGGATTTAGCTATGGACTCTATATAGACATTTCACTTGAGATCTGTTGTGAGAGTTAACCAGAAGAGGTGCAGTGTTTTTACTTTCAGTGTTTTACTTTTGGAAGCATTGAAAATCATGAGCCATTTTTTACACCAGTCCATTATAGATTGGGGGTCCTTTTCAAGCTCAGCAGCGAGGTTTGCTTTGTCGGCCTCAGCAGACTTTTGATCAAAATCGCTATTTCTTGATGCTCTCGCCTTACATTCTGGTAGTAATTTATTAAAAACAGATTTAATCTTCCTGGCGAACATCAATTCTGCAGTTGACATTACAGACATGGTGTTTGGGTTTGGTGTTATCTTGAAAACACCCATAAATTGTTGTAGCATCACTTCATCTGACTCCTCTTCCTCTGACTTTTTTGTGCCCCATTTAATGTATTGACAAACTGTTTGGCAGTTTTGTTTGATCTTGGGTAATAGGGGGTGTTGTAATGATTTACAGAAAACTTTAAATTCACTAGCCATGAATTGTGTCTTGTTATCTGAAACAATACAGTCAAGTACACTAAACCTTGCAAAAATCAAATGTAAAATATTTATTGTTACCATTGTAGTTGGTACATTTTAATATTTCTGGCCATTTAGTATAACTATCAACTACCACTAGATAATATGCTTTGTTTAACAGTCCTGCAAAGTCTATAGGTATTCTGGACCATGGAATATCAGTTTTCAGCCAAGGTTGAAATTTTATAGGTGGTGACTTTGCTGTCTGAGCACACCTTCCACATGATTTTACTAAACTTTCAATATCTTGATCTATTTTTGGCCAATACATTTAACACCTCATTAAGTATTTCATCCTAGAAATTCCTGGGTGTCCTATGTGAAATTCTTTTAGCATTCATTTTTGCAACAATGCTGATATCACAATTCTTTCTGTGTAAATAAGTACATTATTGCACAATAAAAATTAATTATTCTCAGAAATATTCGCTTTTCAATTTTTAAAAAAAATCTTATTTGCTTCTTTATTTTTATGATAAAGTCATCTTTTTCAATTTAATTTATATTTCTTCTAATATTATAAGCAATTCTCTTACTCTATTGTATAATACATTATTGATTTCATTTTTGGCCTTATCGCTGAAATTACTGTATCCTCAAATGGTTTGCAGAATTTTTGTACTAGATAGTTTGTCTGCATGATTCAATATTTTGGATGATAGAAACTCCATTTTAAAATTATAGTTTAATAGGATAGCTCCCCAGTGCTGTCATCTATTCACTGTATGTGTGTGAACACACTTTTTTTTATCCATATATAGATAATTATGGATGATAGTCTGTCTGTAGTATGAATTCTCTACCATGTATGAATTTATGAAACTTTTTCATAGCAAATATGATGGCCAATACTTCCTTTTTTATCTGGCTGTAGCTTTATTCATCTGCAATTAATGAACTTGAAGTATGAGCTATTGGTTTAGTTTTTCCATTCTCATAATTGTGTAGTATCACCAATTCAATATCTGAATCACTTGTATCTGATGCAGCCACAATCTTTAATTTAGGGTCAAAATGAGCTAGTGAAAAGTCCGATGTTAAGACTTTCATGATCTCTTCAAAAGCACTGACATTTATCTGACCAATTCTATCTAATATCTTTCTTTAGCAGGTTCTTCAAGGACGCCCTTAATTCATGCACAATTGGTATATATACATGACAATAATTAGCAAACCCTAAAAATGCTGGTAACTTTGTTACATTTGTAGATTTGGGCATGTCATTTGTTTTGTTTGACCTTATAGGATCTGCTCATCTACCATTTGTATAATTTGTTTTAGATATTTATTTTTGGACATTAACAATTTGCATTTTTCTTCACTGATCTTAAAACTGTACTCATTAATTCTCTCACATACTTTTTTTTACATCTTCTGTTTGTTATTTTCAGGTTTCACTTTTAATAATTACCATATCTAAATAAGATTGTGCATTGTATCCATAATCTGTTGGAATATGCTTGGTGAATATGCTTTATACCAAAATGAAGCCAGTTAAATTTGTATAGTCCTCTATGAGTGTTAACTGTTAATAGTTTTGAGCACTCTTCATCTACTAGTACTTGTAAGTAAGCATCTGACAAGTTCAATTTAGAAAAATATTTACCACCATTTAATTTGGCTAAAATTTCCTCTTGACTTGGTAACGGGTAGTTATATTGTTTCAAACTTCCTTTTAATAATGTTGAAAAATAAGCTTTATTGTTTCTTTTTTTAACATAAACTGTTGGTAATGCCCATTTGAAATATTTTTGATATCATACCTAATTTTTCTAGTCTCTCTAATTCTTTATTAATTAGTTCTAAAGAAGTAAAAGGTACAATCCTTTTTAGCTTAAATATTGGTGTTATATTCTCTTTTACTTCAAATTTAGCTTTTGTTTTTGTGCATGTCCTGTGACCTAAAAAGACTTCTGGAAAACTCCTTTTTGATTCATTCTTTAATTTTTCAGTTGCCATATTATCACTGGAGGCAACAATATTTATTTTGTTGCAGAAAGAGTTAATTGGGAGGTCACAAACTATCAAATAATGCAATCCAATCTGTTCTCAGTAAATTAGCTGTATTCTTTAATACAAACATCACTGTTTTTCTTTTAGTTTTGCCAACAAAAAAAAATGTTACAGGTTAATTCACCTATAAAGTTCAATTTTTATCCTGTTCAATGTATATGTCTGTTTAATAGGATTTGCTTGACTTCAAGAATTAGTTCTCTGATGACTTTATCAAAGTTACTAAATAACAATCACATTCATAAATTAAAAATAACTAAAACATATAAAGTACAGCTATAATGTTATAATATGTAAGTCATTTTTAAAGAATTAATGGATTTTATTTTTCAAATTTATTAAATTATTTTTATTTTTTAATTTGACATATTTTTATTACACCTAACATCACTTTTAGTGGATAGTGTATTAGAGTAGATGCTTTATTTTTTTTAAAGTGCTTATTTCATCTCCCAAGAAAACTTAGAGAAAATGTGCTCACTATCAGCATTTGAACCTATGTCCCCTTTTTTATATATTTTATAGGAAGAGTTATAACAAAATGGAAAAAAGTTTTTATGTAATGCATGTTGCCCTCATTTAACCTTTGCCAAAATCTTCAACTCTGCATTAGTCAGTCAGTTAAGTAACATAATGTGATACACGCTTAGGTGATCATGTCTTGAAAGAGACATGACTAACTGGGCAGAAGATTATCATGCAGTAGGTTGCCATTACTTTCTGCAGTAGACTGGTTGCCAGCCAATACTTTAGAACCCAATCTCTCCTGTTATTTAACCCATAACTGGAGGGAAGAGACAGGTTAATACATTTCCCAAGGTTATTTGCATGTAAGTGAATGCAATGAATTCAACTGGAATTCGAACTTGGCTCCCTGATTTCTTGTTTACCTTGCCCAAATGCAAAACATTCACCTACCCAAATAATCTTCTCAGAGCTCATATCTGACAAGAGATCATGTCATCTATTCAAAGATTAGCTCAAAAACACCTTGCAAAGGACAAAATGAATCTTGTCAATTGAGAAATAGAAGCTGCAGAAAGAAACATTTGGAAAAGAGCTGTTCACAAAAATAACAACATCCTTTGAAAACACCAGAAGATAAATAGAAGTGACAAAAAGAACCCAAAGAGGATCCAGAGCTCTCCATTCCCTGAGCTCTCCTACTCTGCCATGCTATGCTGATTTTTAGCAAAGTGTATGAGTTTTTAAACCTCTTAGAATTTTAATGACCAGTTAATTTGTTCACTGTAGAAAATAAGGGTAAAAGGACATTGACATGACATGGTGAGAGAAAACAGGACAACATCAAAATTGAGTGAAAGAAGGAAAGGAAGAGAGGGAAGATACAAAATACGGTTTAAGAAAATGGTTGCAAAAAAGAAAAAAAAACAGTGGTTTTTGTGTAAACTTAGCTGGAAGCAGTATACAGTATAGTTTATTCTGTTAACAGTTCTTCTCATTTTCTGTTGCAATGTCAGAATAAATTTGTCTTCAAGTTGAATAGGGGATCCATTTTCTGATGCTTTGCTGCAACTGTTGGAACATCCTGGATAATATGTTGTCTTTTTGGTCGCTCCATTTTTGAACACCATGTGGCTACTGGTTGAGTTTCACAAAGATAAAATTAGTCCGTGTTGACTCGTTGGAATTGTAGGAAAAAAAAAGGGAAGATATGGGCTACTGTCAGTCCAAAACAGGGGCTGTTAATCATGACCCCTACAAAGGGAGACAATTCATTCATCTATAAAATATTTCCAATAATGTAGTGGTTACAGACATCTCTTCAGATTCAACATAGGATTCATTTCACACTGAAAGAAATGTTGACGAGCATCCCAATACTTGGCAATGAGTTCTGCTAACAACAATTAATCCCCATTGTAAGTTAAATAAAACTTTACTTGACTCTGTCAATCTCCGTAGCTGAGAAAATATAGCATGCCAGATCAAATAGTGATTTCTCCTGTAAAGGGGGAAGCAGGTTCAAATCTTGCCAGAGGGTACATTTTCTGTATTAATTTTTCTTAGGCACACTGGTTGGTAGTTGAAATAAGCACTGAAAGTATTTATTTAGATATGGGTATCCATATCTTGGTTATATAAAATATCATCTTGATATGGATACCCACTAAAAGTGACATTTGAAGTAATAAAAATGGAGCAAAAACAAAGTTTTAGAAAAAATTGAGACAGAAAGGAAACCTCAAGAAGGGACAGATCAAATTTCTAGGGTACCTACTGTGGAAAGAGGGCTTGGAAAATCTGATACTGACAGGACAGATTGAGGGCAAGAGAGACAAAGGAAAACAACAAATAACATACTTAGTGAGCTTGAGTAAATTGATGAAGGATAGAAAATTATGGAGGGATATAATTGCCTACATCCTGAAGAGACACGGTACTTGAAGAAGGAATCAAATAAATCATATTTTCTAAACAATTCACAGGATGCGATGGATAAATTGCTGTTTAAATTATGCATAAATGAAAATAACACTGACAACTCATTTTAACGGATATATTTACCAAAATTACAGAAAAATATCCCAAAATACTAAACAGTAAATTTATTTAATAAAATCACCATTAACTTTGGCCTTCAGATGACTTTGGAATCACCTGCATCTTTTCTGGATGGTTGCTGCTTAAGTTGATGAATGCTGCTATAATCCTTGCCTTCAGTTCATCTATGGTATTAAAAGGAGTTTTGTTGGTCACTTGCTCAACTGTGTCTCACACATAATAGTCAAGTGATTTGCAGTCTAGTGAGTTAGATGGTCAGAAGTAAGGAGTGATGTAGTCACAGAAATTGCCTGATAGTCATTCTAGAAATTGTGTGGTATAGTGCAGAGTCCTGTTGCCAGACATAGGGTCTTCCAGTAGTCTCCCTCTTGACCCAGGGCAGCACTAGCTTCTCAAGGCACTTGATGTAGTCCTCCATGTTAAGTCTGAGGGCCTGTGATCATGCCTTACATCTTTTAGATTCATCTAATTCTTTCAGAATTGTCTGCACTGTCCTCAGATTGATACCCAAACACTCTGAAATGTGCCTATTGAAGCTTCTGATGCAAATGCCAAGCAGTACAGATTTCTGGTGGAGTGAATTGCATCATGGTTTTCTTTTTCTCAGAGATGGTGTCCAACTGACCCTACTATACTGTGCAGTCTAACAAGCAACATGCATGTACAAAATTAAAAATATAAAATGGCAACAATTTATTCATAATGTCCTGTATTTAATCATATAAAAAACTTAATACTCTTATTTTTTTCAATGCAGTTAAAAGTAAAAATGAAGAGGTGTGTTTGATAAAAAAAAACATAAAATGTTGGAAGCAGACATTGAATATTATCAAAATAGTGTCATAAAATTGTTGCAATAATCAAGTTTTTAGTTTGGATGTTTGGAAACATATTTGCTTCTTTTTAAATTATCACATTTATCACATAAATGACTGTCACACCACTGACAAACTAAAAAAAAGTTGTAGCTACTTGGCCAATTACTTAACAATCAACTATCTTTCAGCATCTTTTTTAGGTCAAGTGACTTCAGACTGAAAAAATGTCCCAAAGGTACTTCAATGGAATGTCTGATGGGCAGGCAAACAAAGTATTCAAAGCAATGGTGATGTGGGGTGGTTAAAAAAATAAAAAACAAAAACAATATGTACTTAGCATACAAATCTTAACCAATATGAACCAATATCAATGCAACATTTCCTTCACTTTTAATATTCTAGTTAGCACAAAGTAGGGGCAGAAATGAATACTTATAATATTAATTCCAAAAAAAGTCCACATATATTCTGTCAAAATTAAACTTTTAAAAATCATGAAAAAAAAATGTGATCAGAGAAAGTTTTTTTTAAAATAGTGATAGTATTATCAAAATAAATATAAATTATTTCTTTTTATGTTCATTAAAATACATAGAAAATGTTATTGAAGCCATTCATTTATGGAATTGTTAGTTGTACATTTTTATTGAATTATCAAAAATACATTTTTATTTACTTATCTAAAATACATTTTTCTAATTATCTAAAGTATATTTTTATTTACAGATCTATAATACATTTTTCTAATTATTTACAATAAATTTTGTATAATTATCTAAAATATATTTTTATCCAGGTATCTAAAATATCTTCTTATCTAATTATCTAAAATGTATACATAAAATTAATTTTTATCTAATTATCTAAATACATTTTACTTAATTATTTAAAATATATTATACATTTTTATCAAAAATAAAGTTTTATCCATTTATCTAAATACATTGTTAAATAATTAACTAAAATACATTTTGTAAATTATTTAAAATCCACTTTTATATAATTTTGCAAAATACATTTTATTCAGTTATCTAAATTCATTTTTACCAGATTATCTACAATACATTTTATCCAATTATTTAAAAAACATTTTTATATATTTACATAAAATACCTTTTTTTACAATTATCTAAAATATATCTTTATTCAATTATCTATATATGTATTTACCTAATTATCTAAAATCTATTTTATCAAATTATCTAAAATCCATTTTATCTAATTATACAAAATACATTTTTTACAATTATCTGAAATACATTTTATCCAAAAAATTCAATTTTATCTCATTATGCAAAGCACATTTTTTTACAATTATCTAAGATATATTTTATTTCCTTGCTTGGGGTGAAATGCTTAAAAAAACATATAAGCATTAATTCTATTGTGATGCATATGTAAGCAAATATTGTATTTTAGTCTTTTTCATATATATTACTAATAAAATAATCAAAATTAATGACAGTCATTTCTGTTCCTTCAAGTCTATTTTTCATCTTTGAGGAGATTGTCTAGCATTCACTGTCATATAGGAGGACAGATATCACATAACAATCCAGTACTCTTTTCTTTGTTTATGTTGTTTCAAGTCTCTTCTTCATCTGTGAGGAGATTGTCCAGCATTCACTGTCATATAGGAGGACAGATATCACATAACAATCCAGTACTCTTTTTTTTTTTGATGTTGTTTCAAGTCTCTTCTTCATCTGTGAGGAGATTGTCCAGCATTCACTGTCATATAGGAGGACAGATATCACATAACAATCCAGTACTCTTTTCTTTTTTGATGTTATTTCAAGTCTCTTCTTCATCTGTGAGGAGATTGTCCAGCATTCACTGTCATATAGGAAGACAGATATCACATAACAATCCAGTACTCTTTTCTTTGTTTATGTTGTTTCAAGTCTCTTCTTCATCTGTGAGGAGATTGTCCAGCATTCACTGTCATATAGGAGGACAGATATCACATAACAATCCAGTACTCTTTTCTTTTTTGATGTTGTTTCAAGTCTCTTCTTCATCTGTGAGGAGATTGTCCAGCATTCACTGTCATATAGGAAGAGAGATATCATACAACAATCCAGTACTCTTTTCTTTTTTTGATGTTGTTTCAAGTCTCTTTCATCTGTGAGGAGATTGCCTTAGCATTCACCGTCATATAGGAATAGATATCACAACAATCCAGTACTCTTTTCTTGATGTTGTTTCAAGTCTCTTCTTCATCTGTGAGGAGATTGTCCATTCACTGCATAGGAAGACAGATATCATACAACAATCCAGTACTCTTTTCTTTGTTTATGTTGTTTCAGTTTCTTCTTCATCTGTGAGGAGATTGCTCAGCATTCAACGTTGCATAGGAGGACAGATATCATAAGGTCAATCCAGCAATTTTTTCTTTTTTGATGTTGTTTCAAGTCTCTTCTTCATCTGTGAGGAGATTGTCCAGCATTCACTGCTGTATAGGAGATGATATCATAGTAACAATCCAGTACTCTTTTTCTTTTTGATGTTGTTTCAAGTCTCTTCTTCATCTGTGAGGAGATTGTCCATATCTACTGTCAGCATAGTGGAAGACAGATATCACATAACAATCTAGCACTTTTTCTTTTTGATGTTGTTTTGCCCCTTCTTCATCTGTGAGGAGATCATTCAGCATTCATTGTCATAGGAAGACAGATATCATATAACAACGAGTACTCTTTCTTTGTTTATGTTGTTTCAAGTCTCTTCTTCACTGTGAGGAGATTGGTTCATTCACTGCTGTATAGGAGGACAGATATCACACAACAACCAGTACTCTTTTTCTTTTTTTGATGTTGCTCAAGTCTCTTCTTCATCTGTGAGGAGATCATTCATACTCACTGTCTTATATAGGAAGACAGATATCACATAACAATCCACATACTTTTCTTTGTTTATGTTGTTTTCCAAGTCTCTTTCATCTGTGGAAAAGAGATTGTCAGCATTCACTGTCATATAGGAGGACAGATATCACAAGGTCAACTATACTCTTTCTTTTTTGATGTTGTTTTTAAGTCCTTTCTTCATCTGTGAGGATTGTCCAGCATTCACTGTCATATAGGAAGACAGATATCACATAACAATCCAGCACTTTTTTCTTTGTTTATGTTGTTTCAAGTCTTTCTTCATCCTCTGGGGGAGATCATTCAGCACTTACTGTCACAGAAGAGTGACATCAGCATATTGAACCAGCACTTTTTCTTTGTTTATGTTGTTTCAAGTCTTCTTTCATCTGTGAGGAGATTTGTCCAGCATTCACTGTCATATAGGAGGACAGAGGTCACATAACAATCCAGTAGTCATTTCTTTGTTTCCAACAAAATCTTCCTGTCTTTCAATACTCTGCTTAACTTTTGAAATGCCTCCTTGGCCATGCTAATGCGCCTTTGGATTTCAGTTTCACACTTTTTGTCTTCTGTCAGAACACTTCCCAGGTATTTAGATTTCTGCACCTGCTTGATTTTAGTATCCCCAAACATTTTAGGCTTCTCTTTTTGTTGATGACCTTATATGTTTCTTATCACTCATCTTTTCTTCTTAACCTTTTTCTTCAATTTCTAAGAAGATCTTTAACCTTTGAGATTTTAGTATCCCCGAACATTTTAAGCTTCTCTTTTTGTTGATGACCTTATATGTTTCTTATCACTCATCTTTTTCTTCTTAACCAATTTCTGAGAATATCTTTAACCTTTTAGAGTAAAGACATGACTACAAAATTTGAGAAAAATCAGTTGAATTTGCATTTTCTCACAATGTGCAAGCACATATTTTATTTTAGTCTTTTCCATAAATTTTACTAGTAAAATAATAAAAAAATATTATTCATCTGGTATCAAAAAAGTCTTGTATGTTCCACTGGTGAATATCTGTCTTCCTATAAAGCAGCAAATGCTGCACAATCTCCTTAAAGATGAATGAGATGGGGAGAAGCAACAGAAATGTGGTTCTACAGAAGGATGCTGAGAATATCATGGACTGAACATGTGAGCAAAGATGAGGTTTTGAAGAAAATGGAAACAAAAAGGAAACTTATATTTAACATCAGGAAGAGACAGTTAAGGTTTCTGGGATATGTAATGAGAAAGGAGGGTTTGGAGAATCTGATACTCATAGGGCAGATAGAAGGAAACAGAGACAGTGAAAAACAGTGAATAATATACTTAATGGTTTTAAGCAAATGGATGGCAGAGCAGGGTTTGGTAGAAACAACAAGACAAAATATATTAAGAGTTATAAGGGACGAGAAAATGTGGAGGACCATGAACGCCTACATCTTGAAGGGATACAGCACATGAAAGAAAAAATAGAAGAAGAAGAAGAAGAAGAAGAAGAAGAAGAAGAAGAAGAAGAAGAAACAATGGTCATTAAAAGTTTAATATCATTATACATGTAATCAGAGAATTTTGTTAAAAGGTAAATTATAACTATTTTTTTTGAGTTGATTATTTTTGATGTTATTGACTAAATTGTCATTTTTTATTATCTTATTCTTTTATTCATTTCACCCCAAGCAAGGCAGGACTACCACTGGTGCACAGAGGGTTACAGTGAGAGAAAAACAAGGTACAGAAGTATCAAAGAAAGGATAAGAGAAGAATGAAAATCAAGGAGATAGAACATTGCAATTGATGTTGCACTGAATCTTTTTGGAGCAAACATGGAAAGGAAACTACAAGACCTCCTACAGAAGGTAGACGAAGAGAGTGACAAGAAAGGACTCCAAATAAATTGCAAGAAAATCAAATGCATGGTCATAAGCAAAAAGAGCAGCCCAAAATGCCAAATACAAGTGGGGGATACTAAAAATATTTAAATATGTAGGAAGTATTCTAACAGAAGACGGAAAGTGCGACACAGAGATCCGAAGGTAGATTGGCATGGTGAAGGAAGCATTCCAGAAGTTGAGTAAAGTATTAAGAAACAGGACAATTTTGCTAGAAACAAAGAAGAGAGCACTGGATTGATATGTGATGGCAGTTCTTCAATATGGCAGTGAATGCTGGACAATATCATCAAAGATAAAGGAAAAACTTGAAACAACTGAAATGTGGTTCTACAAAAACATACTGGATATAAAGTGGGGGATCAATTACATATTACAATCAATATATAAACTGGCCCCTCACTTTGTGGTCACAGCAGTTTTTATACATTTATATTCCTGAGATCCAAAAGCACGAGGATGCATTCCAGAAGTTAAGTAAAGTATTAAGAAACAGGAAAATTTTGCTAGAAACAAAGAAGAGAGTACTGGATTGCTATGTAATGTCAGTTTTTCAATATGGCAGTGAATGCTGGACAATATCATCAAAGATGAAAGAAAAACTTGAAGCAATTGAAATATGGTTCTACAGAAGGATGCTGTGAATATCATGGATCGAGCATGTGAGCATGTGAACAATGATGAAATTTTGGAAAGGATGGAAATGAAAAGGGAATTAATACTGAGCATCAGGAAGAGACAGCTAAAATTCTTGGGGTATGCAATGAGGAAGGAGGGCGTGGAGAACCTGATACTAACAAGCCAAATAGAGGGAAAAAGAGACAGAGGAAAGCAGCAAATAACATATTTGAAGGACCTGATCAGGTGGATGATGGAATGAGGGTTGCGTGGTGTAACAGGAGAAAGCGTGCTGAGAGCTACCAAGGATAGGCAAATGTGGAAAGCCATGATTGCCTATGTCCTGAAAGGACAGGGCACATAGAAGAAGAAGTTATCAGGAAAGCAAGTAAATGGAAGGCAGTTCCACAGTAGGAAATGCAAGGAAAGAAACTGATAGAGTAGAAGAGAAAGTTACATTTAGCTATTTCAATGGTAAAAGGGTGGGAATTTGACACCAATCTAGTAGCATGTATAAATTCATGTGTCCAGGAACCAGGAAAAGAAGCTCATCAGACCAGTGGCCATAAAAATATTTGTAGAAACGACAGAGGGAACCCACATCACATATCCTGTTGTTTGCTTCCATTATTTACTGAGAAGAGAACATAATTTGTTAGATATGAACAATAAATTAGACATCTAAAAATCTTAAATGTAATTGCATTGTAAGCAAAGATCTTATTACAATTGACCTATGTTCTAAACAGAAAGTCTCAATAAAATGATTTAAACATATTTCATATTCTGGTTTTGAAAGATACAAAGATTATTCCTTTCTAATATGGTTCCCAAATGTATGCAAACACAATAAATGGAATCTTTGGATTAACAAGACTGTATTAATATGTAAAAATGATTTTTGTTAATCTATTGATTGAAATTCTTTCTTTTTCAAATGAACCCTTTTTTGTGCATGAACTTCTTTTTCTATGTGCCATGTCTCTTCAGGATGTGGGGAAAACATGGTTCTTTAAAACTTTCTATTTTTTGTAGCCTCTCCACAATGTTTATCATTTTACTATCCCATATCTGTTCTACCATCCATTTACACAAGCTCAGTAGGTAGGTTACTTGCTGTTTTTCTCAGCCCCTTTTGCCTTTAGATGTGCATTGTGGTGTAATGGATATTGGTTCAGAATGTGAGATCGGTGTGCCAAGTTTGAATTCCAGTTGAATTTCTTGCATTCACTTATGCACAAATATCCTTGGGAAAGGTATTAATCCATTTCTTATCTCCAGTTATGGGTTAAATAACAGAGCAGATTGGGTCCTATAGTCTTGACTGGTAACCAGTCTACCACAGAAAGTAATGGCAACCTACTGTGGAATAATCTCCTGCCAAGTCAGTCATGTCACTTTTGAGACATGATTGCTCAAAGCATGTATCATGTCTCATACCTCCAGTTAGGGGTTAAATAATAGGATAGATTGGGTTCTATAACCTTGGCTGGCAACCAGTTTACCGCAGAAAGTAATGGCAACCTACTGCGGGATAATCTTCTGACCAGTCAGTCATGTCTCGTTTGAGACATGATCACCCAAAGCATGTATCACATATGGCACTGATTAGATGTGCGTTGTGGTGCAGTATATAACAGCTCGGAACGTGAGATCGGTGTGCCAAGTTCAAATTCCAGTTGAATTCCTTGCATTCACTTACATGCAAATACCCTTGGGAAAAGCATTAATTTGTCTCTTACCTCCAGTTAATTGGTTAAATAATAGGAGAAATTGGGTTCTATAACCTTGGCTGGCAACCAGTCTACAGCAGAAAGCAATGGTAACCTACTGTGGAATAATCTTCTGCCCATTCAGTCATGTCTCTTTCAAGACATAATCACTCAAAGCATGTACCATGTAGGGCACTTAACTGACTGACATCCTGTAAATGTCAAATTTCCCAAATTTCTTTTTCCATTATGTCCTAGAAATTTCAGATATCTCTTTCTGATTGTAACTCTAAGTATCCTTTTTGTTTCTATTTTCCTTAAAACTTCTCCATTACTCATATGTTCTGTCTATGGTATTCTCAGCATCCTTCTGTAGAAGCATATCTTTATGGAAAAATTTAACTCAGCTGAAAATTAATCATTGTTTTTGTCAAGACTTGAAGGCCTTTTTTGGTTATTCTTGCTTTTCCTCTAAACACCAAATAATATGAATAAGAAGTAAGATCAAATGAAAGTGGTTCATTATCATATATATGGTTCTACTATAGTACTATAACCAACTAGAATACACTGATATATGTGTATACTTTTCTGAATAGGCAGGAAGACATTTTTCCCATTAACTTTAGGTGCCTTTCAGCCAACACTTTTTCAGAGGGCAATGTTGGCAAATATGTACAAATATCCTTGGGAAAGGTATTAATCTGTCTCTTTGCTCCAGTTATGGGTTAAATAATAGAACAGATTGGGTTCTATGGCAACCTACTGCGGGATAATCTTCTACCCAGTCAGTCATGTCTCTTTCGAGACATGATCACTCAAAGCATGTATCCTGTATGGCACTTAACTGACTGACCAGGAGCCAACCATTTTTCCAGCAGTTTTAGCAATGCATCATATATATTAGTTTTACTTGAAATCTGAGGTGACCTTGAGTCCCAGTCAATGTTCAAAGAAAGGATCATCTTGGTGTGCTCGATGAATACAAAAAGTTACTAGCTTAACTTTTGATATATTGTTTAGTTTTTTCATCTATTATGTTTTTTGTTTTAATCATTCCCTTTAATCAAGGAAGTAAGTAAATGGAAAGAAGTTCCACAAGTGGGGAGTGCAAGAAAAGAAACTGTTCAAGTAGAAGTGACAGTTTAACTATTTGAATAGTAAAAGGGTGTGACCTAGATTCCAATTTAGTAGCACACTTAAATTTATGTGGTCGAGGCACCAGGGGAAAAACCTTGTCTGAAAAGTTACCATGAAAATATTTGTAGAAAAGACAGAGGGAAGCCATGTCACATCAGTGAGAAAGTGACTGACGTCAAGATGCCAAGCTAAGATTGATTACATTGCAGATCCTTCTTTGGATTTTGTTGAGAACCTCAAAATGAATAGCAACAGTATTCAAGGTATAGACGAAGGGTAGATTTGTAAATGTGCAAGAACTAAGAAGAGTGATCAACTACAAAACATGGGACATCTAGATTTTTAGCAATACTTCCATAAACTGTGATTTCATCTTCTTAGATATTTACTAATGATCTAAAAATGTTTTAAGTAAACTGTTAATATAAAGCAGAAAGAGGGCAGAACAAAGGAGAAAGTGTTAGTTCTGATGTTGATCTCATGAGCTTCAAAAGCCTAACCTTCAAGATAGATGACCTGATAAAAAAACCTGTTGTTTCAGTTATACATTACAGGTGAAATCATCAGCATGCAAAAAATTTATGCTTTTGGTTTTATTGCTAGTTTTTATAACATCAAAATTATTTGAAAATAAGCCAAAATGTTTAAGGCTCACATATACAAACATAAATATTGTATAAATGGAAAGAAAATACTTAATAAGTATAAAGTCATATAAAAGAAATAAAATTCTTTTTATTAGAACATTCTGAATATAATAATGCAATGATGAAATTATATGTACATATTATGCCCTCACACCCTGATTGAGCACTATAGAGGAATGGTAAACTTTCAGTAATGAATGTGCATAAGTGAATGCAAGGAATTCAAACTCAGCACCCCCATTTGTTATTCTGAGTCAATAGCCACTGCATCACAACACACATCCTGACTCCTGGTAGCACTCCAGAAAGTACCTTCTCTTCCTACTAACCTCTGTTTCATATCACAGACTTCATTCAGTCTACTGGATTAATAAACAAAATATCTGTTAATTCTTTAGAAATATGTGTATCAATTCTTCTTCTTCTTCTTATTTTCTTCTGCCTATTTCTTCATTTTTAGTTGGTGACCTTTCATTATGGGTGTTCTCTATCAAGTTGTATGACCTCAGACAGAAAACACCTTTTACAGAATATTTGTGGCGACAAGCAACACAGACTTCTGTAGTGATGGGATACTAGGTATTATTCTGATTCTCTTGACATACAATTTTAAGTCAGGTGATATAAAACCCAATGACAATAGTGTCCTTAATGTACTATAATCTAAGTAGGTGGTTAGGTTTGCCAAGATCTCTATGCAGCGCAGCGTTATACGGGAAAACAAACACACTGAAACTCCCGTTTAAAAGCCTACACGAAGAATTTAAAGTAGCTAAAGTGAGAGCCACAATCCAGTATGAGTGCTTGAAAGATCCCAAAGTAGCCGGTGCAGGAATATCAGTATATACAGGTAGAAAATGGAATGCCGCGAAAGAACTGAATACAGCAAAAGAAAGAATCTGAGAAAAGGCAATACTAGGGACCATAGCTACTGGACGCGCAGGCCTGGGGTTTTTTCCCTCAGAAAAATATGACAAACTGCAAGGAAAAAAGAAAAGTCATCTTTTGCAGGAAGAAATCAGAAACAGCGAAAAAGAGAAATGAATAGCATTCCAAGTTGGGATGAGACAACAAGGGGCATAGACCAAATGGAGCTCTATGTTGAAATGTCAAATCAAATGGTCTGAAATATGGCATGGTGACTACAGATTAAAATTTCTGATTTGGGCAGTATACAACACCCTGCCAAGCCCCACAAACTTACAATTATGGTATAGAACCCAGTCGCCAAATTGTCATCTTTGTGGGCACAAAGGTACCTTAAAACATATCCTGAGTAGCTGTAAATCTGCACTAGCTGATGGGCACTATATGGTATAGCACTATATAGATAAAATTTATTAAAGTGGGCACAAAAATCCCATGAAATAGAAAGGTAAATCCAAACCTGCTATCTCCTGCAACAGACTGGGAACTAAGGGCTGATATAGGCTCAAGATTGAAATTCCCAGAGTAAATAGCCATCACAAAACTTTGCCCAGATATAGTTTTCTTCTCACATAACTTGAAGAAGATAGTCATGTGGGAACTGACGGTCCCCTGGGAAGAAATGCAGAGGAAGCTCATGAAAGGAAGAAGTTAAAATATGACAAACTGCTGGAGAGTTGCAGGGTTAAAGGCTGGAGGGATAGCTGCACTCCTATAGAAGTGGGGACTAGAGGATTTGCAGTAAGATCCTTATGCAAAGCCTTAACAAATATTGGGATAGTGGGAGTAAAAAAAGGAAAGCACTCAAGTTCATAACCGAAACAGCGGAAAGAACAGCTAATTGGTTATGGATCAAAAGAGAGAGTGCCTGGATTCCAAATTGTTAGCTGTAATTCCCCAAAATTCTGCGTCTAAATTAATGTTTTGAACGAGCTCATGTACGGTTTGCCTCTAAATGGAAAGTGGCTCTGACTGTCACCAATCAGAAGTATTTGCAAGGTTTCGTACCCGGCCTAAACATAATTTTCCAGTGTCTGAAAGCGCTTATCGAGGGTGGGCCAGAAACTGATCATCTTAGGTCGGGTTGGCGCGGTGAGGTGGGTATGATATTGAAAGACCCAAAACCCCCTAGTGATCCTCGCGATGACATCACTGATGACACCCTCTAGCGCCCCCATTACGGTGTGTATGCTTGAAATCTGGTAAACTCAATCTGAAAGTCATTGTATATCTTAATTGTCAATTTCTTTGACCTTATTATGAACACTAAAAACAGCTACATCAATGCATTTTCTTGTTTTTTTTTTTTCAATGTTGATGATATCTGGTTTAGTGGACTCATTAATGCGGTCTGTTTGGGTGTTGAAATCCCAGAAGATCTTGACTTGTTTGTTTTCTATCATCTTTTCTGGCTTGTGTCAGTTTTAGTTCTCATTGACTTATATTCATATTTTGTACATAGGCACTAATACAGATGTGAGATCACTTTATCAAGGTGATGCCTGCATTCTTTCTGTGCAAGCATTCCATAAACACTAAATAATATATAATTCTTTATCTTCTTCTTATTATTAAAGATAAAATTGATAGGATGTATATGTCATTTTTATATAATATATTGTAATATATAATATATGTAAAATGATATATTTGTTCCATAAATTGTATCATAAATAATAATAATTAATAATATATATGCATATATGTGTGTGTGTGCATGTGTGTGTGTGCATGGTATATGTCTGTGTGTGTGTGCTCATAATATATGTCTATGTGTGTATTTTGTGTGCATGTGTATATACATATACATATATATATAAATGAATAAAAACGAATAATAAAATAACAACGTTCAAAACATTCATTTAAAACAGTGCTCAATGTAAAAGTAGAGCAATGAATTTTTATTATTAATTATTATGTTAGAACATACCTGATGAGACATTGTTCTTTTAATATCAAAACAAAATGTACAATTTTGTAGTAGTTTATCGTTTTTCACATTTTCTAATGTAATAAGTAATAATATATATATATATATATATATATATATATATATATATATTGTTGTGGATTCCGGGTGAGGAAAATCACAAAATAATGAACAACAAGACAGATATTTGAGATAGAAAAATAAGTTATATTAAATGTAAAGATACAAACTGGAATACAGGTTAGTAATTCAGGAATATGATTAGTAAGGAATATATATATACAAGTCTTGAAGTGAAGCCATGCTAGAATTAGTATGTCCATGTCAAATCTGACAGTTGCTGTGTAATGCTATTCTGACTGAGTGGAACTCAGAGCTACTATGACTACTGACATGCTATTCTTTGTGAAACTTTGGTATTTTACTGTAACTTATGGATATCTTACAGTACTTGTACAATGTTTCCTGTATCTCACTATGGCAGGAGTATATGTATGCTCAAGTCAAGTCTATTATTATAGAAAAAGGGGAGATCCCACAACATATATATATATATATATATAGATAGATAGATAGGTGTGAGTTTGTAACCCTGGGTTTCATGCTCTTGCAATTGTCAGACAAACTGATTAATTAATTGGGCATGTATAATGATATACGCGCTAAAAAATCTGCCTTCTTCCACCGAACGCTCGTAGTCCAAAGGTAGAATCGCCAACTGACATCAATTCGGTCGGGTTTCAATCCTGGGTAAAAAAGCAATCGGAGTCTAACCGTACTGATGAGCTGTGATACAGTGAAATAGATCTGTCTGTGGATGACTATAATATATATATATATATATATATATATATATATATATATAATATCAAGTTCTAGGAGATTCATTGTCCTAGGACAACCATATAATGTGCACCTATTTCACTGTATAAAGTTATACAAAATTGAATTAGAATATATGAATGACTGCAATATAGCAATTTGTTACACACTAAGAAGCTTTCATAGTGAGTTTATTGGCCAAGGCAATTTTACAAACATAGTTGATTGTGGACTTTGTGTAGTGTATTATATTAGCCCTGTGTTAATGTTATTACTTTTACCATTATTACTATCGAGAGACAATACAGAATTATTAACAAAGATGACAAAGACACACACACACATGCATACACACCCACATGCATGCATGCAAACATGTGCACACACCCATACACACAGACACACTTACACATACATGCACACAGAAATGCAAACACACCCACATATTTGGGCAACACAAATTCTTTTAAACAAGTTTTGTTAAATGAAATGTCAATTGCCATCTTCTATCACCTTGAATCCCGTCCTTTTTTATCCTTTCTTTCTACACCTAATCTTTTCTCTCACTGTAACCCCCTGTGCACTAGTGGCAGTCCTGCCTTGCTTAAGGTGAAATGATTAAAAAAACTAATAATGCCAACAAGGTCTCTCTGTTTAACTTTTTTCATTTTTTCAAATAAGTTGTTTATGTCAGATTTAAAATTGGTAAACTTTTCAACGTTCAACACACACAGATACACACACACATGTATGTTTGTATATATATATATATATATATATATATATATATATATATATTTTAATCATATCACTCCGAGAAAGGTGGTAATGCCACTGATGTGCCGGGGGCTACATAAGAGTGAAAAGATTAGAAGAGAGAAAGCTGAAAACCACATCCTAAACAGGGAACAAGGGATGAGCCTCTATACCTGTTCAATAGATGTGGGTGGAGTGTGAACCAGGCGATAGTTTAGTCTATCTACTCCAATTGATCTCAGCTGATTATATAAATATGTATGTATATATATATAAGGGGTATATATATGTATGTATATATATATATAATTATCTCAGCTGACTATACATACTTATCTCAGCTGATTAAAAGTTTCAAGATGTTAATACTCTACATGGTGAAGATCAGATTATCAGATTATATTTTGTCTGAATTTCTAGAATGAGGAGTTATCATTATTTACACTACTTATATTGAACTTTTGCCCCTATCTTTGTTGTTATTACGACATTTCAGCCATCATACCATCAGACCTTCCTCAGATGAATACTGATTTTGGTAACCTACAGGAACTTCTGACCTGAACCCTTTATTTAATCTATGAAGTAGACTCTTCTTATTCCACTGCAGATGTCTAAGAATTTTGTCTAGTACTTAGTCTTGATTTTTATTTCTTTTTAATGACCAAAAGATTCTGATAACAACAAAGATGGGAAAAATAGTCTGAATATAAATAGTATAAATAATATTATCTTGATGTTGAGAAACATTAATATTTTAGTCCGTTTAGATAAGTGTTGTAAAGTTTTTATTTATTTATAAATTTACCTGCTGACTATCAACAAAATTCTACTTACATTGACATATGTTAAATTACATCATTTTACACATATCAAGAGGTCCTATTATTATTATTATTATTATTATTATTATGTCATTTTTCATCATATTTCGATTTCTGCTTTGGTCTCACTACCAACCAAGTCTGCGGGGAGACCTAAGGCAGGTAGTGGCGTGTTGTTATGGCTCCATTTCATGTTTTTCTATCTTCCCTATCATCCTCAGCATTACATAGATAAAGTTTTCCTTAGTGTGTGGGCTGTACTTAATAAGACAATTTTTTGTATGTCTCTTAAGCTGGGGTTTCCAGGGATTCTTTCAATGTGTTGTTTTGTTCCATTTTTTATCATTCCAAGTGCACCTACTATCACTGGCACAACTCTTGTTTTCAATTTCCACATTTTTTCTATTTCAATTTCCAGGTCTTTATATTTTGACAGTTTTTCAAATTCCTTGATTGCTATGTTACAATCCGCTGGACAAGCCATATCAATTAATAGACAAGTTTTCTCCTTCTGGTTTTTAACAATAATGTCTGGCCTGTTTGCCTCAATTTTTCTGTCTGTGTAGATGGTGTAATCCCATAGAATGGTTACATCTTCTATGTCTGTAACCGGTGCTGGATGATGTTCATACCAGTGTTTGTTTACAGCTTTTCCATAATGTTTGCACATTGTCCAATGTAAATATTGCCCAACTCTATCGTGGCGATTTTTATATTCGTTTGGGGCAAGCACAGAACAGCCTGAGATTAGGTGGTCTATTGTTTCTTGGTGTTTATCACAAAACCTGCATTTTGGGTCCATATTATTATGCATAATATTTGCCTGAAAGTTTCTCGTGAAAAGACTTTGGTCTTGTACTGCAAGTATAAATCCTTCAGTTTCAGACTTTAATCCAGATGCACGTAACCATCGATGAGTATTAACTTTGTCAACATTGGATTTATTGGCACGTACTGGATATTGGCCATGCAGAGGTTTGTCCTGCCAGCGCTGTTTCATCTTTTCAAGAGCTTTATCTTTGGCTTTCATTTTCATATTTTTTGCCGCAATAGTTGGTTCTTGGCTTCTGTTTTGCTTTTCTACAGAATCTACTAACTGTAAATCTTGTTTGTATTTACTGCCTTCTTTTATTATTGAATATTTTTTCTTTCTTTCTTCATGTTGCCTTACTAATTGTATCATCCAATCCTTTGTTGTTTCTATGTATGTTAGTAAGCCAATAGTTGTTGTCTTGTATGACAATTCCAGCTGAATAAGACCCCTTCCACCTTCTTTACGGGGTATGTATAGACGGTCTACATCAGCCTTTGGATGATGCATCTTATGCTTAGAAAGAAGCTTTCTTGTTTTAGCATCCATTCGTCTGATGTCGTTTAGAGTCCAGTTTAAGATGTTGAAGCTATATTGGACAACTGGGATTGCAAGGCTATTAATGGCCATAACTCTGTTCTGTGAATTTAATTCAGTTTTTAATATCATTCGTAGCCTTCTATAGTACTCTTTACGCACTATTTCTTTCATTTTTTTATGGTGAATGTTTTCGCTCTCATTTACACCTAGGTATTTATAAGCTTCTTCTGGTTTCAAGGATGTTTCTTGTATTGATCCACGTAAAACTGTAGCTTTAGCACATTTATTCAAATTAAATTTCATTCCAATGTCTTCGCTGAAGCATTTTACAGTTTGCAGAAGACCTTCCAGCTCATTATCATTCTTAGCATATAACTTTAAGTCATCCATGTAAAATAGATGGCTTATTTTCTTTTGGCCTATTTTATAACCACATTCTGTCTTATTAAGTTGACTGGTTAGTGCTATTAATGATATGCAGAATAGTAAGGGAGATAAAGAATCACCTTGAAATATACCTCTTTTGATGTTTATTTCATCAGACTTATAGGTTCCATTTATATGATTGAGGTAAAGGGTTGTTTTCCATATAGACATGCACTGTTTGATGAAATTGATGATGACGGGCGATATCTTGTATATATTTAAAGTCTTTATTATTATTATTATTATTTTATCTATAAAGATATATAGTAAAATCTTTGGCAACTTTTTCATGCAAAAACCTTTGGCAAATTTAAACTATTGTAATTTTCTAATAATTTCTAAGAGAATGTCTTACATTCCATTTTCTACAGGTGAAATATTTGGAGTTATTCTCAAACCTAGGAAATCATATCTTTGTAGGTCGTAATTAGATGGAAAGATGCGAGAAAAAACCCCAAAATGACTGTGCAAAGATTTTGTCTCCCTGAAACTTTCAATTTTCTCTTTGGTGTTGTTACAAAAATATTAGCAGAGGAACTAGTAATATTGAAATATCTTTTTGCAGCAGTGCCAATTTTTTTCTTACATGCAATAAAAATTCTTATATAGAATTCCTGCATCCTTTAATTGCTTGAAATAATGGTAAACATTTCCAAAGGAACCAGGATGAAGTTAGTGAATATCACCAAGAATATGAGACAGTGAGAAATAACTAAGGAATTTTAAGAAGCAGCAAACTCATCTTGATGTTTCAAGGCACTGGAAAAGTTTCAGATCAGCTAAAATATAGTTACCCTTGAAGGCTGCAGTATAGGATTACACAGAAAATGATCAGGGCATCAAAACTCAGCCAAAGAAGATTGCTTGACATGTGAAGTGTAAGTGCAACTTGTTCAATTTCTTCAGTAGACTTCACAATGTACATCCTTTAACACTTTTCAGGTCATTGAATAAAAATAGCTTTAAACAAATGAAGCCTGTAGGTCTTAGCAAAAACCATACTTCTTTGAATTTTCTGAACTGGTACTACAAAATCACAAAGAACTACATCAGATAACAGAAACTTGAAGACTTTCAGCTGCAGCAACAACTCAAATGTAACTTGAAAAGAAAATAATGGCATAATCAAAATGTTCATATTCTACACTTCTTAAAAAAAAATACTAAGTAAGAAGGTCCTATCAATACTGGAAAGAGCAGTAATAATTATTAGGTATAAAAAACCTATTGTTTTAATAGAAAGTTGTTATAAGTTCCAACCAATGGTAACACTAGCTGCTCAGTTAATGAATACTGAATATTTTCTTATAACGAAATGGCTGTTATTACCATTACCATTTGATAACATGAACCAATATAGTGCATTTCAGCTAACCATCATCAAGCAAAAATATTTGATGGTAAAATTAAGTTGGTCAAAGAGAATATGAACTTCTGGATGCAGGTGTTTGATCATATTTTGCAATAAAACTAGGATGATGTTGCATTCTAATAAGCAAGAATTTGTCAGAAGGCCTACACAAAAAAATTTTCAACAAAACAATGATGCTTGGTACTAAGATTTTTACGCTTTAGGGTTCCAAAAGAGGTAATGGTTCAAGAAAGTTAAAATTGTCAATAGTTTGAATAGTATCATATACATCCATTTGAGAAATGTCATACGAGAAATCGGGAAGCCGAGTTCATATTCCAGTTAAATTCCTTGCATTCACTTATGCGCAAATACCCTTGGGAAAGGCATTAATTTGTCTCATGCCTCCAGTTATGGGTTAAATAATAGGACAGATTGGGTTCTGTAGCCTTGGTCGGCAACCAGTTTACTGCAGAAAGCAATGGCAACCTACTGAGGGATAATCTTTTGCCCAGTCGGTCATGTTTCTTTTGAGACATGATCACCCAAGTGTGTATCACGTGTGGCACTTAACTGACTGACTGACATCATGATAAAGCTCCATGCTACAATTTTTTTTTTTTAATCATCTCACCCCAAGCAAGGCATTCCACTGCCACTATTGCGCATGGGGCTACATAGGGGAAGGTAAAGAGAAGGAGTGGTTAGACATAGGGAATGTCAGGAGGAAGGTGACAGATGAGTAAGGATAGCGAGGATGAGGGTTGGGCAGATGGGAAGAGTGCTTGATAGAATGGGAGCAGGTTAGTGTGTTAGGAGGTGTCTATTGACCTTACATTTAAACTCCTGGAGATTGTAGCCGTCGGGGAAGCAATCGTTTGGAAGAGAATTCCACAGTTGGGAAGTGCGAGGAAAAAAACTGTTGGAGTAGAAGTTACGGCTGCATTTTATCGGTTTCACTGTAAAAGGGTCGGATCTAGTTGTTAATCTAGTATCTCGTTCAAATTCGTATGTAGGGGGCACTAGTGATCTAAGTTCATCGGAGCAGAAGCCGTGGAAGTATTTATAGAAGAGACACAGGGAAGCCACGTCGCGCCGGTGGGAGAGAGAGTGCAGGCGGTCTGCCAAGTCGGTATCTATCACATTACAGACCCTCCTCTGAAACTTATCGAGAAGCCCAAGGAGAACAGCAGGGGCACCTGACCAGATATGGCAGCAGTATTCAATGCACAGGCGGATGGTAGATTTATAAATGTGCAGGATAGATTTAGACGGAAAAAACTTCCGGGCCCTACACAGAGAACCGACTTTCATAGCAGCGGATTTAGCAATGGATTCGATATAGTCATTCCATTTGAGGTCCGCTGAAAGTGTGAGACCAAGGAGGCGTAGTGTTTTACTCTCTGGGAGGCAAGCCTGGTCCATGCTAATGGGAGGTAGGTGAGATTGTCGATGATGGTTAATTGAGAGTAGCTTCGTTTTAGAAGCATTAAAATTTACTAGCCATTTCTTACCCCAGTCCAATATGGATTGGAGGTCTTTTTCAATCTCGGCTGCGAGGTAAGCTTTGACGCCTATACCAGATTTTTGTAGGGGGCGAGAGTAAACTGTGGTGTCATCGGCCTACAAACCTATTTGGGCTCTTATGGAATCAGGGAGATCATTAATGTATATCAGGAAGAGTGTAGGACCTAAGATGGAGCCTTGGGGGACACCTGCATTTGTATGGTAGTTCTGAGAGGCATGTCCATTTAATACCACCTTCATTGTGCGGTTAGAGAGGAATGACTGGATTAGTTCAAACAAATGTCCAGTTATACCATAGCTCCGCAGTTTACATAGAAGGCCAGCATGCCAAACTCTGTCGAACGGCTTAGATATATCCAATGCAATGGTTCGGGCTTTGACATTCCTGTCGAGTGCCTGGTATATGTACTCGGTGATGGTCATTAGCATATCAGCAGTAGACCTGGTGAAGCGGAAACCATATTGCTTGTTCGAGAGGAGCCTGTGTGCTGTGAGATGCTGAACCACCTCGGCGTTGATAATGGCTTTGAACACTTTGCCAAAGATCGGAAGAAGGCTGATAGGGCGGTGATTTGCAGGGTCAGAGGGTTCTCCAGTGTTTTTAAATATAGGAACTACAGAGGAAGATTTCCAACAGGCAGGAAAGCAGGAAGCAGATAGGCAGAGGTTGTAGAGCTTAGAAAGAACAGAGGAGAGTTCAGGGGCACATTTCTTTAAGACTATGGTTGGGATTCCGTCACCACCGCTCACTTTGTGAGGGTCAAGTTTTAAGATTATCTTAGAGACAAGTGAAGGTGTAATGTGGACATCATTCAGTTGTGCCTCGGTTCTAGCTGAGAAGTCGGGTGTAAAAACTCCAGATGAGTCCAGACTCGAATTGTTCGAGAATCTGCAGGTAAAGCATTCAGCCTTATCTGCTGGGGAGGAGAGGACCTCAAATTTGTTGATTAGCGGGGGTATTGTGGACTTGCTCTTGTTAAGTACTCTTTTACAGAGTCGCCAGTAGTCTTTAGAGCCGAATTTAGAGCATGCTATGCATTGCTTCATTCTGGCAGCAAACAACATCTTAGCTTCATTGAGTATCCTTTTACACTTATTACGAGCTGAAGTGAAAAGGCACCTGTTTTGGTCCGATGCGTAGTTACGATAGAGTCGGAAGAAATGATTCCGGTGGGCAATGGCAGCCAAGCAAGCGGGTGAGAACCATGGAGATGAATGAGATTTAAGCTGGAATTTCCTAGCAGGGATGAAGGCATCGATGCCAGCCTTAACCCAGGAGGAGACCTCGAATGCACATTCTTTGATGGGAAGACTAAAGACGTTGTTCCAAGGGATGTCACAGAGGAAGTCTCGGAACGAATCCCAGTCTGCTCTTTGATAGCAGTAGGATATTCTACTTGTCTGGGTTTCATGGGTCGGGCGGGAGTGGAGTGAAATATTGACGGACACTACAGTGTGGTCAGAGTTTCTGAGTAGGCAGAGTTGTCTGGTAGTGCAAGAGTCTGGGATGGAAGTGAAGCAGAGGTCTAGAAGTGAGTCCCTTCTGTTAGGGTTGTCGGAGAAACGCGTGGGGAAGTCCACTACTTGGGTAAGGGATTGGGTGATTGAAAAGTTCATGGTGTGGACACCAGCAGGGTCAGTGACAGCGTTCTTCAGCCACTTGGTGTGGTGGGCGTTAAAGTCACCAAACACGGATACATGGGCAGAGGGATGGGAAGAAATGGCTTTGTCAATATTGTCAGAAATGATGTCAAGTAACGAACAGTCAGGGGAGGAAGGAGAGCGGTAAAGAAAGAAGAGATAGCTAATCAAGCTGAGAAGTGAGAGGCGGAAGCACATGAAAGTATGATCTGGCGATTCAAAAGATGACACCCTAGCTAAGGGAAGGTGTTCGCTGACATAGACACCAAGCCCATGCATATGAACATTGGAGTCCTTCCTGAAGAGGGGAAGGTAGCCAGGAATGTAGAACTCAGATGAGGGGATAGAAGGGTTAAGATTAGTTTCACATAGGGCTAATATATCAGGTGAGTTATTATGGAGGAAAGAATCTGGGGAAGTTGGTGTGGATGCCGTGTATGTTAGTGAAAGAGATGCAGACAGGTTTGGGCGTTTTCAAATGAGCTGGTTTAGTTTTGCTATTATGTTTGCTTTTTTCCATAGTGATTCGGTTAAGGAGAGGTCTTAGAATAGAATCAGTCAGTCAATAATTTGCAACTTGTGAAGGATGGAGACTGGCACGGCCTACAACATAAAGTGGCCTCGGGGTTGCCCACCGAACGTTCATGCAGGGATGCCCGTCCATGCGCGATATGGCACTACAAGAACCCTGGTATTATTCAACTGTTGATCAGAGCAGCATCTCAAGATGCTACGCAAGAGTTCGGGCTCCTAACTACCAGTTGGAAGCAGCAACCAGGAAACTGCCAACCCAGTACCCTCAGAGTGTAAAGATGTTGCCACCATACTCCGTAACTGCAAAGAGCTTCCAGCTGAACTAACACTAAGACCGGAGAAAGGGGATGAACCGGGAACCCCTTTCTAAACAAGAAACAAGGCGATCACCTCTAAACTCATTCAAAAGAAGTGGGTGGAGTGTGAGACCGGGCGATAGTAGGAACTATCTATTCCAATTAAAGAAAAAAAAATGAAGAAAAAAAAGTGACTGAGGTTTACAAAGTTTTAACTTAGTATAAGTAAAAAATAACCTTGAATTGCAAAATAATTTACACAATCTAAGTGACAAAAAAAAAAAAATCAAAGACGAACAAAAAACGAAAAAAAATAATATTTCTTGGAGTTTAAGAAGCTGGTTGGTAGAGCTATTGAATGATTGGCCAGCTCAGAGCTCTGGAAATATGAGAGAAATGTTTGTCAGAAGAATCAATGCAATCTTGAAGAACTATGGGAATTCAATCACAGAGAATAGCTTCTCATACTTGCAAAGATTCTGAGATATTCACACTGATTCCTTCTTAAGTATAATTCTTTATCGTTACTATAACTCCTATAATAAATAATTCTCAATAATTTTCTATAATTCCTCTAATAAATAAATCTCTGTTTCTCTATAATTCCTATAATAAATAATTCTCAATAATTTTCTATAATTCCTCTAATAAATAAATCTCTGTTTCTCTATAATTCCTATAATAAATAATTCTCAATAATTTTCTATAATTCCTCTAATAAATAAATCTCTGTTTCTCTATAATTCCTATAATAAATAATTCTCAATAATTTTCTATAATTCCTCTAATAAATAAATCTCTGTTTCTCTATAATTCCTATAATAAATAATTCTCAATAATTTTCTATAATTCCTCTAATAAATAAATCTCTGTTTCTCTATAATTCCTATAATAAATAATTTGGTTTAATTCCTCAAATAAATAATACTCTACAATTTTCTAAAATTTACTACAATGAAAAAATCCCTCTAATTCCTATAATAAATAATTCTTCAAAATGTCTATAATTTTCTGAAATTCCTATAATAGATAATTCTCTATAATTTCCTATAATACTATAATACATAATTTACTATAATTCCTATCATAAATAATTCATTATAATTTTCTAACATTCCTATAATAAATAATTCTCTATAATTTACTATAATTTTCTAATATTTTCTATAAATAAATCCTTATAATTTCTATAATTCCTATAATAAATAATTCTTTATAATTTACTATAATTGTCTCATATTTTCCTATCATTTACTATAGTTCTATAATAAATAATTTCTATAATTCCTATAATAAATAATTCTATATCATTTTCTAAAATTTACAATAAGAAATAATTTTTTATAACTCTCTCTAATTTTCTAAAATTAGCTATAATAAATAATTATCTATAATTTATATAATTTCCTATAATAAATAATTCTCTAAAATTTCTATAACTTATTATAATTTCCTATAATAAATTATTCCCTATAATTTTCTAATATTTTCTATAATAAATAATTTTACTGTAATATCTATAATAAATAACTATAATTCTAATTAAAATATTTTAAAACATTGTATTTAGCTTATGTGAAATGTCTGAAAGCAATTATATACCATTTTTATCATCTTGTACATTTTCCATTTATTCAAAATTCCTGCAACAAAACAAATCTAGGTATGGAAATGACTCATTAAATAGATTATCCACTGTTTCTTTTTGCTCTTTTTGCATTTAATGTGAATGTTAAATTCTCCAAGCCTTCCTAACTCATTATTATATTCCAGAAATTTCAGCCTCTTTCTGATTTTAAGTATAAATGCCCTTTTCATTCCAATTTCCCTTTAATTTTTTTGTTGCTCACATGTTCAATTTATAGTTTTGCGACATCCTTATGTAGAACCATGCAAATATCCTTAAGAAAGGTATTAATCTGTCTCTTCTCTCCCAAGCTATAGGTTAAATAGCAAGACAGATTGGATTCTAACACATCACTCAATAAATCTCAGGCTAACTAATAAAAAATCAACTTTTAGACAAAATTTGACTTTATTCATCAACATAGTCTCCTCCTAGGGTGATGCACTGATTCCAATGTTTATCTAACAATTCAAGGCTTTTTTTGTAGAACATATTGTCTTTGACCTCAAAATACACCTCAGTTTCAATTATCACTTCTTCATTAGAGCTAAATCTCTTTCCCTGAAGCATTCTTTTAATGTATGATATAAGAAATGACATTCAGTATGACATTGTCTCAAATGACACAGTGAACTAACTTTCTTAGCAGCTGGTCTACCAGTGAATTCAATATAGTCTTTCCACTTCATTTCAGCTGAGGACGTTAGCCAAAGAAACAAGTCACTTTCATGGCTATTAGCATCAACCATTCTGATGTAAGGTAGATTGCTGTTTCGCAGATGATTAATAGAGAGAACTTTCTCATCAAGAAAGTCATTAATTAAAATCAAAGTCATTAATGAAAATTAAAGACTAAGAATAGATCCCTGGGGCACACCTGTGTTACTAAGAAAGTCTCCATTCAGGATAACTTTCATTTCATGATTTGATAGAAAAAACTGGATCAGCTCAAATTAAAACTTTTCAGCTTGTGGAGAAGACCTGTTTGCTATACATTGTAAAGGTCTTTGAGATGCCTAACGCTACAGTCTGGATTTCACTGTTTTTATCTTTAGAACATGATAAACTCTTTCTACAATTACTATCAGTACAGCAGCAGTTGACACAGAGAAACAAAAGCTTTATTGCTTGTCTGCAAAAAGGCCCTGCAATGAGATATGATGAGCCAATTCAGCATTAATTAGGACCTCTAGGAGTTTGTCAAAAAGAGGTAGAAGGCTAACAAACTGATAGTTAGAAGATCAAACAGCTCACCTGAGTTCTTAAAGATTGGAATAGCAGATGATGGCTTCCAGCAGGCAGAAAAGCAGGAGGCAGCAAGGCATTTATTTATAATTTAGAGAGAACAGGAGCCAGTTCAGAAGCACAATTCTTAATGACTATTACACGGATATGAGCAGCTCTACTTGCTTTGTGTGGATCTCGGTTAGAGTTGATAGCAGAAACCATGGAAGTGATTATATGCACATTACCCAAAAGAGACTCAGTTCTAGGCGGGAAGTTAGGCAGTGATATTTCAGTTGACTCAAGGATAGAGTTTAAGAAGAATTTATGGGAAAAACATTCAGCTTAATCAGCAGAGAAGGATGACACCTCAAATTAATTAAAGGGTGGGGAACTAGAGACCCTGCACTTGTGTAATACATTATTACAGATGGGCCAGTAATCATGACAGCTGAAGTTGTTAAAGGCTATACAGTGTTGCCTTCTCTCAGCAAACAGGGACTTTACTCCTTTGAGGATTTACTTACATTGGTACTTGCAACAACAAATAAATTCCTGTTGTGGAAAGAGCTGGCATGCTGTTATTACTGAAATTATTGTTCCTGTGTAATATAGTGGCTGAATATGTTTGCATGATTGATAGATTGAATTGAAGTTTTATCTGGTATTTCTGAGAAGGGATGAAAGTGTCCATGTCAGCTCCCCCCCCAAAAAAAAAATATCAATGGGACAACTTTCAACAGAGAGGTTGATGATGTCAATCCATAGAGCATCACAAAGAAAATCATGGAGTGAGTATAAATCAGCATAGTAGTAATGAAAAGAGGTCTTATGAATAGGGACTTCTGGCTTAGATGATTGGAATGAAATATCAAGAGCTATCACAAAATGATCACAGTTACCAAAAGGACAGTATTGCAATGCTTGGTGAGAGTGAGGTGAGGAAGTAAGAAATAAATTAAGTAGAGAAGCCTGTTACTTGGTTTTGCTAAGGAGATGAGTAGTGAAGTTTATGATTTGATTAAGAGAATGGGAAGTTTAAAATTTGAATGCAGCAATATCAGTACCTTTAGAATGTTTCAGCCACTTGTCATATTGAGCATTAAAGTCACCAAAGACAAAGATATTCAAAGGATGAAAAGAAAGTGCACTTTTTATACTGTCAGCTATTATGCCTAATATACTACAGTCCTTGAAAGGGGAGTGATAAAGGAAAAAGAAAGTGCCTTTTTTATACTGTCAGCTGTTATCACCTAATATATTACAGTCCTTGAAAGAGAGGGAGTGATAAAGGAAAAAAGAAAGTGCCTTTTTTATATTGTCAGCTATTATGCCTAATATACTACAGTCCTTGAAAGAGAGGGAGTGATAAAGGAAAAAAGAAAGTGCCTTTTTTATACTGTCAGCTATTATGCCTAATATACTACAGTCCTTGAAAGAGAGGGAGTGATAAAGGAAAAAAAGAAAGTGCCTTTTTTATACTGTCAGCTATTATGCCTAATATACTACAGTCCTTGAAAGAGGGAGTGATAAAGGGAAAAAAGAAAGTGCCTTTTTTATACTGTCAGCTATTATGCCTAATATACTACAGTCCTTGAAAGAGAGGGAGTGATAAAGGAAAAAAGAAAGTGCCTTTTTTATACTGTCAGCTATTATGCCTAATATATTACAGTCCTTGAAAGAGAGGGAGTGATAAAGGAAAAAAGAAAGTGCCTTTTTTATACTGTCAGCTATTATGCCTAATATACTACAGTCCTTGAAAGAGAGGAGTGATAAAGGAAAAAGAAAGTGCCTTTTTATACTGTCAGCTATTATGCCTAATATATTACAGTCCTTGAAAGAGAGGGAGTGATAGGAAAAAGAAAGTGCCTTTTTTATACTGTCAGCTGTTATGCCTAATATACTACAGTCCTTGAAAGAGAGGGAGTGATAAAGGAGAAAAAGAAAGTGCCTTTTTTACTACTGTCAGCTGTTATGCCTAATATATTACAGTCCTTGAAAGTGAGGAGTGATAAAGGAAAAAGAAAGTGCCTTTTTTATATTGTCAGCTATTATGCCTAATATACTACAGTCCTTGAAAGAGAGGGAGTGATAAGGAAAAAAGAAAGTGCCTTTTTTATACTGTCAGCTATTATGCCTAATATACTACAGTCCTTGAAGAGAGGGAGTGATAAAGGAAAAAAGAAAGTGCCTTTTTTATACTGTCAGCTATTATGCCTAATATACTACAGTCCTTGAAAGAGGGGAGTGATAAAGGAAAAAAGAAAGTGCCTTTTTTATACTGTCAGCTATTATGCCTAATATACTACAGTCCTTGAAAGAGAGGGAGTGATAAAGGAAAAAGAAAGTGCCTTTTTATACTGTCAGCTATTATGCCTAATATATTACAGTCCTTGAAGAGAGGAGTGATAAAGGAAAAAAGAAAGTGCCTTTTTTATATTGTCAGCTATTATGCCTAATATACTACAGTCCTTGAAGAGAGGGAGTGATAAAGGAAAAAAGAAAGTGCCTTTTTTATACTGTCAGCTATTATGCCTAATATACTACAGTCCTTGAAAGAGAGGGAGTGATAAAGGAAAAAAGAAAGTGCCTTTTTTATACTGTCAGCTATTATACTAATATACTACAGTCCTTGAAAGAGAGGGAGTGATAAAGGAAAAAGAAAGTGCCTTTTATACTGTCAGCTATTATGCCTAATATACTACAGTCCTTGAAGAGGGAGTGATAAAGGAAAAAAGTGCCTTTTTTATACTGTCAGCTATTATGCCTAATATATTACAGTCCTTGAAAGAGGGAGTGATAAAGGAAAAAAGAAAGTGCCTTTTTTATATTGTCAGCTATTATGCCTAATATACTACAGTCCTTGAAAGAGAGGGAGTGATAAAGGAAAAAAGAAAGTGCCTTTTATACTGTCAGCTATTATACCTAATATACTACAGTCCTTGAAAGAGAGGGAGTGATAAAGGAAAAAGTGCCTTTTTTATACTGTCAGCTATTATGCCTAATATACTACAGTCCTTGAAAGAGAGGGAGTGATAAAGGAAAAATTACCTTTTTTATACTGTCAGCTATTATGCCTAATATATTACAGTCCTTGAAGAGAGGGAGTGATAAAGGAAAAAGAAAGTGCCTTTTTTATATTGTCAGCTATTATACCTAATATACTACAGTCCTTGAAAGGAGTGATAAAGGAAAAAGAAAGTGCCTTTTTTATACTGTCAGCTATTATGCCTAATATACTACAGTCCTTGAAAGAGAGGGAGTGATAAAGGAAAAAAGAAAGTGCCTTTTTTATATTGTCAGCTATTATGCCTAATATACTACAGTCCTTGTGAAAGAGAGGGAGTGATAAAGGAAAAAGAAAGTGCCTTTTTTATACTGTCAGCTATTATGCCTAATATACTACAGTCCTTGAAGAGAGGGAGTGATAAAGGAAAAAAGAAAGTGCCTTTTTTATACTGTCAGCTATTATGCCTAATATACTACAGTCCTTGAAAGAGAGGGAGTGATAAAGGAAAAAGAAAGTGCCTTTTTTATACTGTCAGCTATTATGCCTAATATACTACAGTCCTTGAAAGAGAGGGAGTGATAAAGGAAAAGAAAGTGCCTTTTTTATATTGTCAGCTATTATGCCTAATATACTACAGTCCTTGAAAGAGAGGGAGTGATAAAGGAAAAAGAAAGTGCCTTTTTTATACTGTCAGCTATTATGCCTAATATACTACAGTCCTTGAAAGAGGGAGTGATAAAGGAAAAAAAGAAAGTGCCTTTTTTATACTGTCAGCTATTATGCCTAATATATTACAGTCCTTGAAAGAGAGGGAGTGATAAGGAAAAAAGAAAGTGCCTTTTTTATACTGTCAGCTATTATGCCTAATATATTACAGTCCTTGAAAGAGGGAGTGATAAAGGAAAAAAGAAATTGCCTTTTTTATACTGTCAGCTATTATGCCTAATATATTACAGTCCTTGAAAGAGGGAGTGATAAAGGAAAAAGAAAGTGCCTTTTTTATACTGTCAGCTATTATGCCTAATATATTACAGTCCTTGAAAGAGAGGAGATGATAAAGGAAAAAGAAAGTGCCTTTTTTATACTGTCAGCTATTATGCCTAATATACTACAGTCCTTGAAGAGAGGGAGTGATAAAGGAAAAAAGAAAGTGCCTTTTTTATACTGTCAGCTATTATGCCTAATATACTACAGTCCTTGAAGAGGGAGTGATAAAGGAAAAAAAGAAAGTGCCTTTTTTATACTGTCAGCTATTATGCCTAATATACTACAGTCCTTGAAAGAGAGGGTGATAAAGGAAAAAGAAAGTGCCTTTTTTATACTGTCAGCTATTATGCCTAATATACTACAGTCCTTGAAAGAGAGGGAGTGATAAAGGAAAAAAGAAAGTGCCTTTTTTATACTGTCAGCTATTATGCCTAATATACTACAGTCCTTGAAAGAGAGGGAGTGATAAAGGAAAAGAAAGTGCCTTTTTTATACTGTCAGCTATTATGCCTAATATACTACAGTCCTTGAAAGAGGGAGTGATAAAGGAAAAAGAAAGTGCCTTTTTATACTGTCAGCTATTATGCCTAATATATTACAGCCTTGAAAGAGAGGGAGTGATAAAGGAAAAAAGAAAGTGCCTTTTTTATGCTGTCAGCTATTATGCCTAATATATTACAGTCCTTGAAAGAGAGGGAGTGATAAAGGAAAAAGAAAGTGCCTTTTTTATACTGTCAGCTATTATGCCTAATATATTACAGTCCTTGAAAGAGAGGGAGTGATAAAGGAAAAAAGAAAGTGCCTTTTTTATACTGTCAGCTATTATGCCTAATATATTACAGTCCTTGAAAGAGAGGGAGTGATAAAGGAAAAAGAAAGTGCCTTTTTTATACTGTCAGCTATTATGCCTAATATACTACAGTCCTTGAAGAGAGGAGTGATAAAGGAAAAAAGAAAGTGCCTTTTATACTGTCAGCTATTATGCCTAATATACTACAGTCCTTGAAAGAGAGGGAGTGATAAGGGAAAAAGAAAGTGCTTTTATACTGTCAGCTATTATGCCTAATATACTACAGTCCTTGAAAGAGAGGGAGTGATAAAGGAAAAAAGAAAGTGCCTTTTTTATACTGTCAGCTATTATGTCTAATATACTACAGTCCTTGAAAGAGAGGGAGTGATAAAGGAAAAAAGAAAGTGCCTTTTTTATACTGTCAGCTATTATGCCTAATATACTACAGTCCTTGAAAGAGGGAGTGATAAAAAGGAAAAAGAAAGTGCCTTTTATACTGTCAGCTATTATGCCTAATATATTACAGTCCTTGAAAGAGAGGGAGTGATAAAGGAAAAAGAAAGTGCCTTTTTTATACTGTCAGCTATTATGCCTAATATATTACAGTCCTTGAAAGAGAGGGAGTGATAAAGGAAAAAAGAAAAGTGCCTTTTTTATACTGTCCTTATGCCTAATATATTACAGTCCTTGAAAGAGAGGGAGTGATAAAGGAAAAAAAGAAAGTGCCTTTTTTACTGTCACATGTATGCCTAATATATTACAGTCCTTGAAAGAGAGGGAGTGATAAAGGAAAAAAGAAATTGCCTTTTTTATACTGTCAGCTATTATGCCTAATATATTACAGTCCTTGAAAGAGGGAGTGATAAAGGAAAAAAGAAAGTGCCTTTTATACTGTCAGCTATTATGCCTAATATATTACAGTCCTTGAAAAGAGAGGGAGTGATAAAGGAAAAAAGAAAGTGCCTTTTTTATACTGTCAGCTATTATGCCTAATATATTACAGTCCTTGAAAGAGAGGGAGTGATAAAGGAAAAAAGAAAGTGCCTTTTTTATACTGTCAGCTATTATGCCTAATATATTACAGTCCTTGAAAGAGAGGGAGTGATAAAGGAAAAAAGAAAGTGCCTTTTTTATACTGTCAGCTATTATGCCTAATATACTACAGTCCTTGAAAGAGAGGGAGTGATAAAGGAAAAAAGAAAGTGCCTTTTTTATACTGTCAGCTATTAATGCCTAATATATTACAGTCCTTGAAAGAGAGGGAGTGATAAAGGAAAAAAGAAAGTGCCTTTTTTACTGTCAGCTATTATGCCTAATATATTACAGTCCTTGAAAGAGAGGGAGTGATAAAGGAAAAAAGAAAGTGCCTTTTTATACTGTCAGCTATTATGCCTAATATATTACAGTCCTTGAAAGAGAGGGAGTGATAAAGGAAAAAAGAAAGTGCCTTTTTTATACTGTCAGCTATTATGCCTAATATACTACAGTCCTTGAAAGAGAGGGAATGGATACAGTCCTTGAAAGAGAGGAGTGATAAAGGAAAAAAGAAAGTGCCTTTTTTATACTGTCAGCTATTATGCCTAATATTTTACAGTCCTTGAAAGAGAGGGAGTGATAAAGGAAAAAAGAAATTGCCTTTTTTATACTGTCAGCTATTATGCCTAATATACTACAGTCCTTGAAAGAGAGGGAGTGATAAAGGAAAAAAGAAAGTGCCTTTTTTATACTGTCAGCTATTATGCCTAATATATTACAGTCCTTGAAAGAGAGGGAGTGATAAAGGAAAAAAGTTAGTTAACAGAGGTTAGTAATAGAAGACAAAAGCAGGTGAAAGAGTAGTCAGTGGCCTCGGGGGACAATTCCCTGGTTATCGGAAGATTATCCTGGATGTAAACACCAAGGCCATGCATGTGAATGCTGGCATCTTTTTGGCAAGGGAATATGTGGTGATATCGACTGAACAAAAGTGAGAAACCGGATGTTGGCTCTCTCACAACAAAAAGGCAAATGAATAAAACTCGTCGTGCACATCCGAGTTTGCGCAGATGTTCCGGTTGAAAAATAAAAATTAATCAAATATCAAATTTCCATTTTGCGAGCCTACACAAATTTTATCTACCTGCCAATGGGAAGCCTGGAATCAAATTCAAGGATGAAATTTGAAATGAGCTGCTCTTGATCCAAAAGGCAGATATAAAAAGCAGAGACAAAAAGCATCATTAGACAGACAATGATAGGATAGAGTTATCAGTGCCTCCCCTTGACTTAAGTCGAGTGGTTACTATGCTGACCTCTTTCCTTCTCCCTGTCTCATAAGTACTTACTGACCTTTTCAAAGACATTCCTCAAAAGTACTTACTGACCTTAGAAGCGGCAACTTCAAAATAAACATCCCTTTACCTACAAGACGCTTCCACACTCCTAATCCTTTTATTTTTTCAGCATTATATTTTCCATGAACATTCTAACCTCCGTTGGACCTTTATTTCAAGTATTGCTTTAATTGTAAAACATTAATTGATATGTGTATATATAAATGTTATTTTCTACTTAAATTGCCTTTCTTGATTTTATAATCATTTTATGAATTATAGTGGGCTATCTTCCCACAAGGCCAAATTCCATTTTCCCTGCAACGGTATACAATTACCCTTCACTAGAACGGAATCCTACTACAATTAGAAAAAGAATAAATAAGAGAAGATACCCGCTATAGCCTGGAAGAAAGAATTCATTGGTATCAATGGAATAATCTAATTTGGTTTACAAAGGGCTAATATATATAGTGACCATTTCAAGAGAAAAGATTCTACACTGCAGAAGTTAGAATGAATACCATAAATAGTATTAAAAGAAAGCTTCATGTTGGGTAGGTAGTTTCTGCTTGCTAGTTTAGTTGTGTTTCATTTTGTTGTGATTTCCATGAAATTTGAAGAGAGAAACAGAAAAACCACTGTAATTGTCACCATCTGTTGTTAATGGTAATACAATCCAGCTGAGAAAAGAGTATAGTGTGACCTCAGGGTTGCCAACTGGAAATACATGCAGGGAGACCTACCCATGCCTGACATGGCACTACAAATATCCTGATATTATATAACTGTTGATCAGGGCAGCCTCTCTAAGTGCTAACAAAGAGTTTATACTCCTAATAATCAGTCAGAAGAAGCAGCCAGCTGACTGCCAAACTGGTACCCTCATAATATCAAGTTAAAGTCACTGGTTAGTCTGATTACCAAAAATTTAACATAGTTAAATCATGGTAGCCCTTGTAGAAGAAAGAGGGAAGTTTTAAACCATAACCTGATTAGGGAACAAGAGATGAACTATTGCTGTTGATCATAGGAGTGTGGGTCAGATGATACGTGTGTATATCTTCTATTAATCTGTAACAAAAAAGCACATAAAATATGAAGGAATTAATATTAACTTTTGACTTAGTATATGTTCTGATGTCCACTACCAACTAAAAAATTGGAATGGGAAAACTTAGTTCCATCTTGTGACATCAATTTCTCAGCATTGATAAGCAACAGTAGGTAAGCATATCTAAAATTAAGCAAGTTGGAGGAGGGGACTAAAGTAAAAAAAATTGGTAACTAAAACAATAAAAAAAACCTTCGGAAAAAGTAACAGACAAAGAAAGAAAAAGATTAAAATTTAAAAAAATAAATATTTACAATGATAAGATAGCAGAATACACTATTATTAGTAATATTATTTTTGTTGTTTTATCTTTCAACATTCTTTCATTGGTTAAAATATTATTTGTAATGGCTACTCATATTTGAGTAGATAATTTGTTTCTATTATTGAACAGTGTATATTTTTATTTACTGCCTGAATATTCAAGAAATCTTGTTAGAAAAATATGTGCCCTTTGGAAGGATTCTAAGCTGTTTTCTCTAGGGAAAACCATTATTAGATCTCATGTGCCTTAGACCGCTCAGCCAGATAGGACCTCCTGATTAGACAAATCCTGAATAGTGCTTTTGATCACATACCTTTCTTGATTCTTGAAATATACATATATGCTCTGTTTTGTATCCTAACATAAATAAAGACAATTGTCAAGGAAATGGTTTAAATCTGATATATTTTTAATTTATTTGTTTAAATATTATTTGCAAAGAATGTTCATATTTGAGTAGTTGATCTGTTTTCATTATTAAACAGTATATATATATAATTTTTATAATTTCCTTTAATCTCTGTTGTATACTGATTTTCTCCTGGAGACTTAGGGGCAAAGACATCTTCATGACATCTTCCACTGCACATTTATGTAAAGAAAAAACAAAGTGAAAACACACATTTTACATAAATAAAGCCTTTTGTAGAGTGTGAGCTGTGCTTGTAAGAACAATTTTTTAAATTTTTTTAAGGCATAGACTGCCAGGGATCCCTTAAATGAAACTATCAGAACCTCTTCCAATCAAACCTGCAACATCAACTAGTATTATTGATGTCTTCATGCGCTATTTTTTATGATTCCTACTCTGAGATTCTTTTATTTTGATAGATTTTAAAAAAATCTGACTGACTCTGAGGTTCTTTTATTTTAAGGATGTGCGTTGTGGTGTAATAAATATCGACGTGAAACAACAAATCAGGGAGCTGAGTTTGAATTCCAGTTGAATTCCTTGCATTCACTTGCGCACAAATACCCTTGGGAAAGGTATTAATCCATCTCTTTTCTCCAGTTATGGGTTAAATAATAGGACAGATTGGGTTCTATAGCCCTGACCAGCAACCAGTCTACCGCAGAAAGCAATGGCAACCTACTGTGGGATAATCCTCTGCCCAGTCAGTCATGTCTTTTTCGAGACATGATCGCTCAAAGTGTGTATCACATATGACACTTAACTGACTGATTCTGAGATTCTTTTATTTTGATAAATTTTTAAAAAATCTTCTAAGAAATGTTACAAAAGGGTATTTTTATTTTCATTATCATCATCATTGTTATTATTAAGTAAGAAAGCAGCAGGCCAACAGTGTGATGCTGATGTACATATATCAGTCAGTCAGTTAAGTGCCATATATGATACACACTTGAATGATTATGCCTCAAAAAAAACATGACTGACTGGGCAGAAGACTTTCCTGCAGTAGATTGCAATTACTTTCTTTGGTAGACTGGTTGTTAACCAAGGCTGTAAAACCCAATCCATCTTGTTATTTAAGCCATAGCTAGAAAAAAACAGATGGATTATTAACTCTTCCAAAGGTAATTGTGTGTAAGTGAATGCAATGAATTCAACTGGAGTTTGACCTTGGCTCTCTGATTTCTTGTTCCAAGCTGATATCCACTGCACTTCAAAGATATAAAAAGCCTAATATGCTCATCATGATACAGTTTGATACTAGGTACATACTTCACAGCCAATTATGCATGATATGGCGGCACATTTTGATAAAAGCAGTGCATCACTTCGCAGATATGGCCCAGTTGGAATTATCTTCAGGCCAGGTAATTTGACTTGGTTGTCTTATATGTCAAACATAAAAAACAATCTTATTAACACTTTTCCATAATGCTTCTCACAACCTTTATTATTATTATTTTTAATATTTTTATTATTACTGAGTGAGAAAGCAGCATACCAACAAAGTGATGCTTGGGTACAAATATTTAAAACCAAATACACCCATCATGACACCCTGTCTGATAAGAGTATAACAAATACATACATCACAGAATAATAATTATTATTATTATTATCATTGAGGGGAAAAAGCAGCATGCCAACAAAGAGATGTTTGGGTACAAATATTCAAAATCCAATATACCCATCATGACACACTGTCTGATAAGAGTACATAAACTAAATGCATCATAGAATTATTATTATTATTATTATTATTATTATTATTGACTGAGAGAGAAGGATGCTAACAGAATGACACTGAAGCTCAAATATACAAAGTTCATGAAACCTATCATGACACCTTCCTCCTCCTCCTCCTCTTTTTACTCCTCTTTCTCTTCCTCCTCCTCCTCCTCCGTCTTCTTCTTTGTATTTTTAGTTCTGCATTCCTCAAAGGCTGGGCAAAACCCACTATTAAATTTCCTTGTTTACTTTAAAGACAGTTCATTTAACATTCAGCAGAATAGGTATATTGTCAATGTTTATTGTTGTAAAAGGTGAAGGATCAAAATCTTTATCACAAAGGAATTTACATTTGGAGAAATGTTGTTAGTTATATTCATAAAGTTTTTCTTTCACACATTCCTTAAATATTCAAACCTTAATTCAATAAATTATTTATAATGGACTTATACATTTACATAAGGAAAAAACACTGAAGTGTACAGTTAGCATCCTAATAAACTTTATACAATCACTCTTTATTGAATTCATCAATCAGTCAGTTAATGCTATATGTGATATAAGCTTGGACAATCATGTCTTAAAAGAGACATGACTGACTGTGCAGAAAATTATCCCGAAGTAGGTTGCCATTACTTTCTGTGGTAGACTGGTTGCAAACCAAGGCTATAGAACCCAATATGTCCTGTTATTTAACCCATAACTAGAGGAAAGAGACAGATTAATACTTTTTCCAAAGGTATTTGTGTATAAGTGAATGCAAGAAAGTCAACTAGAATTTGAACTTGACTCTCTAATTTCTTGTTTTGAGCTGATATCCACTGCACCACAATGCATATCCAATCAATGTTCAATTTAGATGTAAATCTACATCAAAAAGTGAGTGCTGACCATCACACACTGTATACAAGTAATGTATATGCATATGCCTATGTTTTGTATGGGTGACTTTCATGTACTTTTGCCATTTAATGTACAGGTATAGTAATTGTTCTGCTGAACTTTCTTCTGTGGTACCTAGACTTCATTAATTTAAGTGCAATACTAGATTGGTGGCAAGGTCTCATCATTTTACAATTCTGGCTTTCTCTTTTCCAAAATTTACTCTCATTTTTTTCTTTTCTCTTTTTTTTTTTTTTCAATTGGAGTAGATAGATTAAACTATCGCCCCGTTTACACTCCATCCTCGTCTATTGAACGGGTGAAGAGGCTTACCCCTTGTTTCCTGTTTAGGATGTGGGTTCCAGCTTTTTCTTTTCCAAAATTTACTCTTATTTTTTTTCTTTTCTCTTTTTTTTTTTTTTTCAATTGGATTAGATAGATTAAACTATTGCCCAGTTTACACTCCACCCTCGTCTATTGAATGGGTGAAGAGGCTTATCCCTTGTTTCCTGTTTAGGATGTGGTTTCCGGCTTTCTCTTTTCAAATCTTTTCTCTCTCATGTAGCCTCCTGCATGTCATTGGTGTTACCGCCTTGCTCAGGGTGATATGATAAAAAAAATATGGTCAAATGTAACCATAAGTTTTATGCTAACAGTTTCTTCTGTCGCACTTCTCATTTGTGGAATTCTTTTCTGGCTTCTTGCTTATTTAATCTTCAAATATTTAAATGAATGCCAATTATTATCTTCTATCTTCTTAATTCTTGTTCTTTTATTATCCCCTTTCTTTAGTAGTATATTTTTCTCATATTCTGTAACACTCAGTAACCCCCTTGTGTATTAGTAGCTATATTGCCTTACTTTGGATAAAATGATTAAAAAAAAAAAGACAGGAAAAAATGGCTGACTTATTTTTCAGTGGAAAAACAGTAAGTTTTTAAATACTAAACAGATAATTATAAGATTTTATTGAACTTTTCAGAAATATAAATGTAATTATTTTTAATGTTTTTTTTTTACTTTAATTTTATAAAAATTGAATTAAAATATACATTAATTGAATTCAAATGCATATGTCCATATATAGAAATTAAATTCTATTTACTTTTTTCAACCAATAAAATCCTGTCAGAAGGTTTATTTGATAAACAATACTTACTAGGGAAAATACTACCAAAATACTTTGGGATGTAGTTGTAGACCTACCATGTGTTATTATCAGGATAAGATAACTGAGTCCTATCTTGCTACATCAATTTTTCAGCATTGATAAGAATGGCAACAAAAAGGAAATTGATGCTGAGCATCAGGAAGAGACAACTGAAGTTCCTGGGACATGCAATGAGGAAGGAGAGCCTGGAGAACCTGATACTGACTGGACAGATAGAAGGAAGGAGAGACAGAGGAAGGCAGCGGATAACATATTTGCAGGGTCTGATCAGGTGGATGACGGAACGGGGGTTGCCAGGAGCAACAGGAACAAACATACTAAGAGCCACAAGGGATAGGGAGACGTGGAGATCCATGAACGCCTACGTCCTGAAGGGACAGGGCACATAGAAGAAGAAGAAACAACAGTAGATAAGCATATTTAAAATTAAGCAATGTATTTGTGTGGGGGTCTATGAGTAAAATGTTTGAGAATTAATAGCAATGGAGGGCACAAAACATTCAGAAAAAAAGCAAAAGACAAAAAAAAAATTACAATAACTGACATTTACAACAAGATAGCAAAAGACTCTGTAATCAATATTATTATTTTTGTTGTTTTATCTCTCAAATTTTTTTCATTGACCTGATATATATATATATATATATTTTTTTTTATATAATCGTGTGTCCCTAAGCAAGGCATTTTACTGCCACTGTTGTGTAGGGGGTTACATAGGAGGAATGTTATGAGAAAGAGTGACAGGCTACAGAGAGTGTCAGGAAGAGAGTATGAGAAGGAAGAGAGTACTGATGAGTGGGGTGGATGGAGAAAAAAGCATGAGAGAGAGAGGATGTAAGTTAGTGAGACAGGAGGTAACTATTGACTTTACATTTAAATTCTTCAAGATTGTAACTGTCAGGAAAGCAAGTATGCGGAAGGGAATTCCACAGGTGGGAAGTGCAAGAAAAGACACTGCTGGAGTAGAATTTGCGTTTACAATTTATTGGTTTCACAGTAAAAGGGTGGGACCTAGTTGCTAATCTTGTGGCTCAAGGAAATTCATACATAGGGGGTACTAGTGAGCTAAGTTTATTGGCGCAGAAATCGTGAAAGTATTTGTAGAAGAGACACAGGGAAGCCACATTGCGTCGATGAGAAAGTGACTGTATCCTAGCTGCCCAGTTGGGATCGATCACATTACAGACTCTCCGTTGGATTTGATCAAGGACCCCTAGGTGAATAGCAGGAGCACCTGACCAGATATGGCAGTAATAAACAATGCACGGGCGGATGGTAGATTTGTATATGTGCAGTATTGTTTTAGACGGGAAAACTTCCTAGCTCTACACAGAGAACCGACATTCTTAGCAGCGGATTTAGCTATGGATTCTATATAGTTATTCCACTTAAGGTCTCATGTGAGAGCTAATCCAAGGAGGCGCAGTGTTTTACTTTCAGGGAGAGAAGCCTGATTCATGTTAATGGGTGGGAGGAATGATTGTCTGTGATGGTTAATAGATAGCAGCTTCATTTTGGAGGCATTAAAATTTACTTACTTCATTTCTTACACCAGTCCACCACAGATTGGAGGTTTTTTTCAAGCTCAGCAGTGAGGTTTGCTTTGTCAGCCTCGTATATATATATTTGAAAATATTTTTATAAGTACAAAATTTAATTAAAGAGATGAAAGTGTGTAGCTTAATGTTACACATTATAAAATAATAAAAAAGCAAAGCAACCGGTTTCACTCTCACTTGTCAGGCCTCTATGGGAGATTTAGACTAGGATTAAAATAAAGAAGTTTGTGAAGTAAAATGAGGAAAGAAAAAAATGAGTACAAAGAGATAGAGGCTAATAATAGTGAACCCCAACAATTCATGCTGTTTGCACAGGGAAGATTTGCGGGACCCGATATATAAAGCCTCTAGCATCTTCAGATGGAATAAAGAGTTTGACCGGGACAGAACAGTGAACCAGTCAAGACTAAAATTAGCAGCACACTGTCTATTATTTAATAGGTACTCACAAATGCCGGAACCATAAGTATTTGGGACAAGTCCAGTCTGAGGTAAGGTGTGGTTCCTGATCATAGTGAGGTGTGGTTCCTGATTAAATATATATATATATATATATAAAACCAGTCAAGACTAAAATTAGCAGCACACTGTCTATTATTTAATAGGTACTCACAAATGCCGGAATCATAAGTATTTGGGACAAGTCCAGTCTGAGGTAAGGTGTGGTTTCTGATTAAATATATATATATATATATATATATATAAAACCAGTCAACACTAAAATTAGCAGCACACTGTCTAGTATTTAATAGGTACTTGCAAATGCTGGAACTGTAAGTATTTGGGACAAGTCCAGTCTGAGGTAAGGTGTGGTTCCTGATCATAGTGAGGTGTGGTTCCTGATCAAATATATATATATATATATATATATAGGAGAGTTATGTAATTTGCTTGAAACATTGTGTATATTAGGTGTATGGGTAGGTTTTGAAGGCTATCAAAATGTATTTGGGTATTACTTATTTATTATTCATTAATATTTCGAGATCAAAATCTCATCTTCAGAATGGTAGGAGAGCTTGATTTCACGTCCGCTTGTGAACCATGCCTTTCAATGAATGGTCATTTTTCACTGCTACTACTCTCTTTAATTGTAGTGTGTGTGTGTACCTGTAAGTGTGTTTGTGCATGTATGTGTGTGTGTATGTTTATGGTTGAAAGGCATGGTCCATCAGCAGAAGTGAAATCAAGCTCCCCTACCATTCTGAAGATGAGATTTTGATCTTGAAATATTAATGAATAATAAATAAGTAATACCCAACACCTTCTTTACCTTCCTTTATTTTACTAAATGCATTTTGATAGCCTTCAAATACCTACCCATACACCATATATATATATATATATATATATATATATATATATATATATATATATATATATTCTGTCATTTAGAACAACACGGTTATCAATGCACACTTCTGAGAAAAACGCTTGTTAATAACACGTACATACTTAAACAAGAAAATAACAAACAGAAACTAAAAATCCTCGAAACAATCTACATTAAACAATTTAAACCTGGTTTGAATACAATCAATTTTGATATTTCCAATAACGTACTCAAATGTCTGTAATCAGACCAGGGACCACAACGCCATTATTTTGTCACTGTCTTTGGCCATCCGCCACGGTAGGGATGGACTTATATTTTCAATTCAGTTCTCTTTATTGTTAATAACTTAAATGTTCTATGTTTACTGTGTATTAATATTTACTCTTTGATAATGGCTTATGTGAGCCGAAAGCTTAGACCCGATAAAAAAATCAACAATTACTGTGATTTTTTGTTGTCTTTCAACGACATCACCATCAAGACGGTATGAACGGATCCTACACAAAATTAATAGACAAAACTTGTCTATATTATTCAATGAAACCTGCATTAATATATATATATATATATATATATATATATATATATATATAATCTTTGTTATCAGCCAATTTCCCTGACGAGCCCTTGGGCAAATCCGTGGTAGGTTGTTGGCTCTTGCTTAGATTTTCTGTCTTTGTTTTTTCTTTTTTTTTTTTAATCATATCACCCCAAGCAAGGTGGTAACACCACTGATGTGCAGGGGGCTACATAAGAGTGAGAAGATTAGAAAAGAGAAAATCAGAAACCGCATCCTAAACAGGAAACAAGGGATGAGCCTCTTCACCTGTTCAATAGATGTGAGTGGAGTATGAACCGGGTGATGTTTGCTCTACTTTTGTATTGAGCGCTTTAGTGTTAGGGTTTTCGTCTTCGGGTTTTTTTCTTTCTTACGAGTACTTGACTTTTTGTTCATGTACTTTGTTTGTTTCTTTTTTTACTTCCCCTCCTTTTCCCTCCAAGTTTGTTCTCAGTGGGTTGTACAAAACAATGTAAATTATAGCTAAATTAATACTAGTTTCGCCAGAGTTAGTTCTGTTACTATTGGTATTGTTATTACTATAGTTAATATTATTATTATTATATATATATATATATATATATATATATATATATAGTGTATCGAGGCAGCAAATAATTTTCTAAACATATACTGTTAAATATAAGAGACAATGAATGTCTATTATGTTTAAACATAAGCTATTCTAAACATCATATTTTGGCTTTAATTTCAGTCGAAAATAAAGACAAAAATTCTCCAACATTTGGATAATTTTTTATTAATTTGTTTCTAAGCTTTCGGCTCACATGAGCCATCTTCAGAGAGGTCACCAAGACAGTAACACAATAACATCCACCATCACCAATGATTTTATTTTATGTTGACATAAAACTCTGCTAGGCAATGGCAATAGTTACCAAAAATAACAAACGCAGTTCACAAATTTGCAATGCAGTTCTATGACGTCACACCGCGTGATAGTGCGAAATGACAACAGAACCATGTATTCAAATGCAATGTAATGTGTTATGGCCAGATATATATATTTGATCTACACATGCATGTACCTTCACACAAATACATACAATAGAAGACAACAGTCAGCAGACACTAACATAGGCCTTGACCACCCACTGATAGAACATTATGTTGACTGTCATAAAGTAAGCCTGTCCATACGTCTCTCACCATACTAAGGACACTTAAACTCTTGATAAAACAAACTTCACTGCAATGAAAATTGCAAATTTAGTTCTTCTTGTATATTTCTGAAAAGAATGTATAAATGTAGAATATATATATTGGTGTGTTGCTTAGAGGTTAGAACATTCACTTTATAACCATGAGGCCTAGGGTCAAATGTCACTATGGTTGATTTATCAGGAAGGTGACCTCTTGATGTTATTGGTCTGGAGGAATCAGTCACAGTATACTGCCTGTTTGGAAAGTGCCTGAAAACCATACCACAGGTTGACCCAATCTATGTAAGTGAAATTAGGTAAACAGGATCCTTTGGTGACGGTTGAGCTAGCACAATGTCACAAGTCATCATGACTGAGGGTTTAAGCATCCTGGCTTTGTTCATACTGTTGTTTATGCTAGATAACGTGCTCTCTCCCACAAACTGTAACTAAGGTCTGCTCAGCATAGTTGCAGCATAAACCACTGGTGGGATCTCTGGGTGTTGAACAAACACAAATATACCTAAGCAAGAATATACAACAGGGATTAACTAGCTGCCCCAGGAAACAGGTATCCTTGGATATGAGTGATCAGCCATTATATAAATGTAATTTCAACTGATGTTCTGCTTCTACTTTTTTTTCATAGAATAACCTTTTTTTATGCTTCATTTAAAAAATGGGTTGTTTTTGTAAATGAATCCTGCCACTCAGATAAAAAACAAAAATCTGGGTAGACACATCTGACACATATGTAAATGTAGATACACACACACAATAAGAATGAAATTGAAATGGATGTCTATGTTGGGAAGGCTAATTTGGCTTTCTTTCTAGCAACAACAGAATAAGAAGAAAAAGAGTATATAATGAAATGAAGTTCTTTTTATGATTCTTTCTGTATTTAAACAGAATATAATCTAAACTTATTTATAAATGGAACTTTGTCTGTGTGTGTGTGTGTGTGTGTGTGTGTGTGTGTGTGTGTGTGTGCATGTGTGTGCGCGCGTGTGTGTGTGTGTGTGTGTGTGTGTGTGTGTGTGTGTGTGTGTGTGTGTGTGTGTTACCTATAGACACCTAAACAGCTGAACTTATTTTCTTGAAAATTTACACAGTTGTACTATAAGCATCTGCGAGTGTTCTTAGCTAGATTTTGTGTTGAGGTACCCCCAATAAATATCGAAAATCGATAATCGAAAAAATCGGGTTATAGAAGGAGTGGTCCAATTTTAATTAAATTTGATACACTCATAGACAAAGACATAAGAAACGATATTCAGAAGTTTCAAAGTTGCAGTTCTTACAATAGTGCAGAAAATTGATAATATATATATATATATATAAAAGGCAAGATGTTTGTGTGTGTGTCTGTTTATCTGTCTGTATGGCATTTATACAAATCCACAATTTTTATCCGATTCTCACCAAACTTCACACAAATATTCTTTAGGCTGAGTCTGAGCTCCAGGACCATGGATTAGTTTTAAAGCTTTCATTTACACCCGAGCAACACCAGGCTATACTGCTAGTTTGTAATAAATGTAGGATTTTAAATGGAAAAACAATTTAGATTTGAAATTTGATCATCCTATAGTCAGTGAAATGATGGGGAAGTGATCTATTTAAAAAATTAAAAAAATACTTAAACTAACTACTGATTAAATATATCAGAATTTTCTGCGAATAATTTGTTATATTTTTTATTTTGTAGAAGTAAACAATTTAAATATATGGGAAGTGTTTTAGCAGAGGATGAAATGTGTAAGACTAAAATCCAAAGACACATTGGAATAGAAAAAGACAGAAAGGATTAAAAAAAAGGAAAATTTCATTGGAAATAAAAAAAAGAGTCCTGAACCGTTATATAATATCAGTCCTCCTATATGGCAGTGAATGCTGGACAATCTCCTCACAGATGAAGAAGAGACTTAAAGTAACAGAAATATGGTTCTACAAGAAAAGAGTCCTAAAGTGTTATGTGATATCAGTCCTCTTATATGGCAGTGAATGCTGGACAATCTCCTCACAGATGAAGAAGAGACTTAAAGTAACAGAAATATGGTTCTACAAGAAAAGAGTCCTAAAGTGTTATGTGATATCAGTCCTGCTATATGGTAGTGAATGCTGGACAATCTCCTCACAGATGAAGAAGAGACTTAAAGTAACAGAAATATGGTTCTACAAAGAAAAGAGTGCTGAACTGTTATGCAATATCAGTCCTGCTATATGGCAGTGAATGCTGGACAATCTCTTTTCAGATGAAGAAGAGACTTAAAGCAACAGAAATGTGGTTCTACAAAGAAAAGAGTCCTAAAGTGTTATGTGATATCAGTCCTCCTATATGGTAGTGAATGCTGGACAATCTCCTCACAGATGAAGAAGAGACTGAAAGCAACAGAAACATGGTTCTACAAAGAAAAGTGTCCTGAACTGTTATATAATATCAGTTCTCCTATATGGCAGTGAATGCTTACAGATAAAGAAAAGACTTGAAACAACAGAAATGTGGTTCAACAGCAATATGCTGGGAATACTATGGTCTAAACATATGAACAATGACAAAGTCTTAGTGAAAATGAAAATAAAAGGACATATATACTTAAAATAAGAAAGAGAAAGTTAAAATTTCTAGGGTACATAATGAGGAAAGTGTGTGTGGAATATTTTATACTCATAGGACAGATTGAAGGCAAGAAGACCAAAGGAAACCAAACTGTAAACTACCTAGTAGAGCTATGTTATAGATAGATAGATAGATAGATAGATAGATAGATAGATAGATAGATAGATAGATAGATCTGAACAGAAAGAGATAGATAGATAGATAGATAGATAGATAGATCTGAACAGAAAGAGATAGATAGATAGATAGATAGATAGATAGATATGAACAGACATAGATAGATAGATAGATAGATAGATAGATAGATAGATAGATAGATCTGAACAGAATGAGATAGATAGATAGATAGATAGATAGATAGATATGAACAGACATAGATAGATAGATAGATAGATAGATAGATAGATAGATAGATAGATAGATCTGAACAGAATGAGATAGATAGATAGATAGATAGATAGATAGATAGATAGATAGATATGAGACCTGTTTTTTAAATTTCAGATACATACATGATTCTTTGTTAAGAAATGCTTGAGTCATCTCTTGTCTACTCTCTTGTTTCATGACATTTTCTTTTTGTACATTGTGTTTTTGGAAAGATCATTGTTATTCTTAAGAAATTGTTAATACAAAATTCCCTAAAAAAGGGAATTAGTCTTATAATTGAAAATGTGTTTCTTTGCTACAAACAACCCATAAAAATAGATAAAAACCTTCTTACAAATTAATAAGGCTGATGAAAAAAATGTAAAAGTAAGAGGAAATAGCTGGAATATTACCAATAAGGAAAAGTTGGATGAAGAACTGACATTTTAAAAATGTTTTTATTGGCTAATGTTATGAAAACATTCTTGAATCAAAGCAACTAGAAAATATTACATCAGTGACAAATATAAATTCCTGCAAATCATTTAAATACAGAGACTCAATTGTCTTATGATTACATGAGTCACTAACAACAATCCAGATGATTTGGTAGAACAGTAATATAGTACTATGCTGGTTGACAAACTTACCCACCTCTATCCCAGTCCTTTATCCCTGACCACCATCTGTTGCAATTTCTTTGATTCTTTTTCACATTTTTGTTTTGCTCTTTTCTGTTCTAGAGATTTCTATGAAAGAATCTATTTAGTGAGTCAAGCAGTTAGTAATCTGTGCTTAAATTTAAAAATCTGTCATGTATTTCTCCTTCTTTTATATGCTATGTCTCTTCAGGATATGAGCAATCATAGCTCTCCACAACTTCCTATCCTTTGTAGCTCTAAACAATGTTTATCCCTTACTATCCATCCCACTCCCTGTTTTGTCATCCATTTATGCAAGCTCATTAAGTAGCATGATCATGACTCTCCACAACTTCCTATCTTTTGTAGCTCTAAGCAATGTTTGTTTCTTTATATCCCTCCCCTTCCCTGTTTTTCTATCCATTTACACAAGTTTTTTAGATTGCTTACTTGATATATCCCTCTGTTTCTTTTGACTTCAATATGTTCTCTTGGTGTCAAATTCTCCAAGCTCACTTGCCTCATTATATGTACCAGGAATTTCAACTGTCTCTGTATACATTTTGTTCCTATTTACATAAAAATCCCCCATTGTTCATTTTTTCTTTCCATAATATTCTCAGCTTCCTTCTGTAGAAACATATTTCTGTTGCTTTAGCTATCATCATCATCAGTGAGAAAAATGGACAGCATTCACTGCCATTTTTTTTTTTTTAATCATCTCACCCCAAGCAAGGCATTCCACTGCCACTATTGAGCATGGGGCTACATAGGGGAAGGTAAAGAGAAGGAGTGGTTAGACATAGGGAATGTCAGGAGGAAGGTGACAGATGAGTAAGGATAGCGAGGATGAGGGTTGGGCAGATGGGAAGAGTGCTTGATAGAATGGGAGCAGGTTAGTGTGTTAGGAGGTGTCTATTGACCTTACATTTAAACTCCTGGAGATTGTAGCCATTGGGGAAGCAATCGTTTGGAAGAGAATTCGACAGTCGGGAAGTGCGAGGAAAGAAACTGTTGGAGTAGAAGTTACGGCTGCATTTTATCGGTTTCACTGTAAAAGGGTGGGATCTAGTTGCTAATCTAGTATCTCGTGCAAATTCGTATTTAGGGGGCACTAGTGATCTAAGTTCATCGGAGCAGAAGCCGTGAAAGCATTTATAGAAGAGACACAGGGAAGCCACATCGCGCCGGTGGGAGAGAGACTGCAGGCAGTCTGCCAAGTTGGTATCTATCACATTACAGACCCTCCTCTGAACCTTATCGAGAAGCCCGAGGAGAACAGCAGGGGCACCCGACCAGATATGGCAGCAGTATTCAATGCATGGGCGGATGGTAGATTTATAAATGTGCAGGATAGATTTAGACGGAAAAAACTTCCAGGCCCTACACAGAGAACCGACGGATTTAGCAATGGATTCGATATAGTCATTCCATTTGAGGTCCGCTGACTGAAAGTGTGAGACCAAGGAGTTCGTAGTGTTTTACTCTCTGGGAGTCAAGCCTGGTCCATGCTAATGGGAGGTAGGTGAGATTGTCGATGATGGTTAATTGAGAGTAGCTTCATTTTAGAAGCATTAAAATTTACTAGCCATTTCTTACCCCAGTCCAATATGAATTGGAGGTCTTTTTCAATCTCGGCTGCGAGGTTAGCTTTGACGCCTATACCAGATTTTTGTAGGAGGCGAGAGTAAACTGTGGTGTCATCGGTGTACAAACCTATTTGGGCTCTTATGGAATCAGGGAGATTATTAATAATAAAGCAGGATTGATATTATATATAAGACATTGAATACATTTTCCCTGATTTTTCATGAAAAGTCATGTTTTATTTACAAAAATTAGAGCAGAATCTTTGAATCATGGATATTCAGCTTTGTCTCCCATATTGATGTGTAGCTTCTATGCTTAGGGTTATCATAGTATATCCACTTTTTATTGCTGGTCATGATACCATGCAAAAAACCTTATCTTTTCTGCCATTGAAGCAGCTATTCACACATGACAAGATGCTATTTGATGTCTCTCAGTTTTAGTGGGGGGCGGCTTGATCATGTTTATTAAATTAGCTTTGTGCCAAACATAACCAAACTCCCCACAAGCTAAGATGTCATCATCAGAAGGTCAGAAAAAATTAAAGTAGTTTGTATGTTTAAATAGAAATGTATTTATCGAACAGAATAACATCAATTTGTAGGAATTGAAATTATTAACTGTGAAAATGTTTTAAAAGAAATAGTAGTAAAGAGTTAAATGAATCCAGAGTTTGTAGTTGTAGAAAAATGTGTGCATGCAGAAAAAGATTATCTGGGTAGTAATAAAGTCTGTGTTTCTTTCTTTCTTTTTGCAAACAGCAAGAAAGTGGAAAAGAAGGGAAAGTAATAAAAGAAAAGTGTACTTATCGACGTTAATTTTTAGAGTCAGTTGAAGTATCTTATTGTTGTCATTGTATCTTCTTTTTTGTTGATGGCAAGAATGGTGAGGACAAAGAAGAAGAGATAAAGGAAAATGGTGCACAAGAAGAAAAGGGAGAACAAATGTATGTTGACAAGACCTTATATCTAGTTCAGCAGCTTGAAATTTCTCTCTTACATTGTGGCAGTGCCTTATCTGATCTTTGCTTACATCTCACTGATTCCACTTTTTATTCTCTATTTATATTAAAGGACTTTTTCACACAGGCTAGTTAACTTCTCTTAGTTTTGTAAATTGCTCCCTTTTCATTGGTTAGAAAATAACTCATACTGGATTGCAAATTTGGCTTTGTCTTTTTTCTTCAGTCTAGAGTCAATCCTTTTTCCTATTGGTCAAAAGGATTTTTGCACTGGTTCATAAAATTTGTAAAGAGTGAAGAGAAGAGAATTACTTTTATTTTATATTTACCACAGCTTCAACTTGTACAGCACCCAATGTCCTTTCTTTTTAATCATTCCTAATGCTTTCAAACATTTAAAAAATATGATGTGATCAATTCTTAATGGTTCTGCAAGTTCAGCTTGTGCCTGACATGAGTCTTCATGAAGTAATTCCTCCAATTCTTTGTCTTCAAAAATTTTTGATGTGCCAGAGCATTTTTTATCTTCAACATCAAAATCATTATTTTTTAAGAATTTAAACCAATCTCTGCATGTTGTTTCAGACAGAGCATGGTTGCCATAAATTTCAACAAGAATTAAGTGCGCTTCAGCTGCAGATATTTTTTGAATAAAGTAAATTTTCTTGCAAATACACTTTCTTTGATACAAAATCCAACATGTTTAAAGCTATGAAAAAGAAGTTGTTTACACTTCAGCAAAATGACATACACTGAAATTTAAGCTTTGCTTATAGTACTTTCTTGTAGATGCATTACCATCTGAAACTACATGCAAGCAGTTCTGGGGAAAATTTTTTGGAAAATATTTTTTTTTTTTGAGACTAGCACTAGTAACAAATCATAAAATCACAAGACTTTCATAATATGAAAATGTAACTGATAAGAGTGTATCTTTTAAATGGGTAATTTAGATGGCTTTATAGCTTAATTTTTTTCATTTTTGTCAGAGATGGTAAAAATCATCCCTAAAAACTTATGAAAAATATTTTAAGTGATGAATTGAAGGCAAAAACTTGTTTTTCTTTTGTCATTATTTCTCAAGCATTTATTAAATAACAATTTAATATTTACTTTTATACTTATCAAAATTTGTTTACACTTCAGCAAAATGACATACACTGAAATTTAATCTTGCTTATAGTACTTTCTTATATATGCATTACCATCTGAAACTACATGCACACAGTTCTAAGAATGCCATCTTTTGAAAAACAATAAAAACTTATTCAAGGTCTTAATCACAATTCAACAAACATTTCTTTTTCTAATTAAACTTTCCTATTTCTTAATACTTTGTTTAACTTTTGGATGATATCTTTGTCATTCCAATATTCTGTTGACATTCAAGACAAAGGTGATCATTCCTTTTGACTGTTTCCTTTTTTTTATTATTTGTGAATTACCTGGCATCTTGGGAATGATAGTGGAGTGATTTCCCATGGCCTTCTACATGAATTTAAATTTAGTGTTAGCCTTCACATAGACTGGCTGCTTTTTTCATAATACTATGTCCTTTAAAGACAAAGGTAATCATTGCTTTCTACTGTTTCTTTTCTTTTATCATCTGTGAATTGACTGACTTTTGGGAAAGATAGTGAATTGGTTTCCAGTTGCTTTTTGTATGAATTTAAATTTAGTGTTAGCCTTCACATAGACTGGCTGTTTTTTTCTTAAAAAATTTTCCTTTAAGTGAAAAGTGATCATAGCTCTTTACTGTTTCTTTTCCTTTATTTTTATCCATTACATTACTTCAGGGGAAAGATAGCAGAGTAGTTTTCTATTGGTTTCTGCATGGATTTGAATTTAATGTCATTCTTCTCCTAGATTAAATGATTTTGTCTTAATACAGTATCCATTCAAGACAAAAGTGATCATTGCTTTCTACTGTTTTCTCTTCTTCCTTATCTGTGAATTACCTGACTTCTTGGAAAATATATTGGAGTGGTTTCCCATTGCCTTCTCCAAGGATTTGTATTTAGTGTTTTGGAAAAACCCAGACCATGACTAAAAACATTTGGGAAAAACCCAAAGTAAAATTGCACACCCACAAAAGTGGAGTCAAAGGACTATTCACAAGTCAGTGTAAAAAACAAATCCTCAATCCTGATTGAATTAAAAACAGAAAATTCATAATGACATTATTTCACATCTGAAAGCAAAAATGCCACTGGGGATGGTCACATGACCAGATTTAATTACTTAAGGACATTCTGTGACCGGTCAACAGACTCAGATGGAAGCAGTGAGAAAGACAAAACTAAATTGTAACTTCAACTTCAAATCAACCCAGAGATAAGATCAGGTTGCACCTTGTTCTCTACTGATTCATTCTACTTCTTCTTCTCCATCCAAAGACATTCCTACTGAATACATACATACATACATACATACATACATACATACATACTCTTTCAACAATTACTACTACAAACATTTTGTACAAACTCTTGATACCCATAACTTTATCATTGAACATGAACTTTACCCTTAACTTTTTAATAATGTTTCTAATTGCACATTAACTTCTCTAATTTGTGTTATTCTTTCCTTTTAATAAACTTCTATTTTAACATGAAAAATTTATATTTTATTCTTACACTATTCCACAATATTCCACACATTCCAACTTGCAACCAACCCTCTGATGAAAACCTTCTAATGATAATACTGGATAAAACTTGTAAGCTGTAGGGAGTTTGGTTAAGTATGACACAAGGCCGAATCAAAAGAAACATTAACTAGCTTCCTATATCCTCATTATTATTCTCTTAGAATGCTTGTTTTTTCTTAATACTCTGTCTCTTTTTTTTTTAATCATATCAACCGAGCAAGGTGGTAAAGCCACTGATGTGCAGGGGGCTACATAGGTGTGAAAAGATTAGAAAAGAGAAAACTGGAAACCACATCCTAAACAGGAAACAAGGGATGAGCCTCTTCACCTGTTCAATAGACATGGATGGAGTGTTAACCAGGCGATCTTTAAGTCAAAGTTGATCCTTACTCTCTACTGTTTCCTTTTCTTTATTGTTTTCTGTGGATTGTTTGACTTCTTAGGAAAGATAGTGGAGTGGTTTATTCAACATAGATTTGATTTTAACTCTATTGTTCTCCTAGACTGGTTGCTTTTTTCTAAATAATATGTTCATTCAAGACAAAGGTGATCCTTATTCTCTACAGTTTTTTTTATTATTTGTGAGTTGCCTGACTTCTTTGGAAGGATAGTGGAGTGATTTTCCATAGGCTTCTAAATAAACTTTAATTTAGTATTATTATTCTTCTAGACCAGCAGATTTTTTTTAGTGGATATCGGCTTGGAATGAGAAACCGGGTAGCTGAGTTCGAATTCCAGTTGAATCCATTGTATTCACTTACGCGCAAATACTCTTGGGAAAGGTATTAATCCATCTCTTCCTTCCAGTTATGGGCTAAATAGCAGGACAGATTGGGTTCTATAGCCTTGGTCGGCAACCAGTCTACCGCAGAAAGCAATGGCAACCTACTGCGGGATAATCTTCTGCCCAGTCAGCCAGGTCTCTTTCAAGACATGATCACCCAAATGTGTATCATGTATGGCATGACTGACTGACTAAATATAATAGTTGGAATCATGATTAAGGCTTCTACTGGGCATAAAGTGGGGGATCAGTTTTATATTGTTATGAAGTAATGAATTGATCCCCCACTAATTACTTCTTAATAATATAATACATCTCTTCTCCCTCTAGCTATAACTCAAATAATATGACAGATTGGGTTCTATAGCCAGTCTACCGCAGAAAGCAATGGCAACCTACTGCGGGATAATCTTCAGCCCAGTCAGTCATGTCTCTTTTGAGACATGATCACCCAAGCGTGTATCATGTATAGCACTTAACTGACTGACTTCAAAACAAAAGTTGATCATTCCTTTCTACTATTTCTACATCCATTTTTGATGACTAACTTTTAAATTGAATTTTTAAAAATAAAAAAGTTTTCTTGAAACTTTAATTTTAACTTTAATTGAAGGCTAAATGATTAAATTTAATATTTCTAGCAAGCAAAATACTGTTGTATTTCAAACAGAAATTATATTTATTGGAATCTAAAATTTTGAGATTTTTTTAATATTTCAATTTTTCCGCCATTTTTGAGAGATCAGCACATTTGTAAACAAAAGTTAATTCTTGGGTTTAAAAATCTTGCAAAATTAAAATATACATCTGACACATAATTTTCAAAAAATTATCAAATTTAATGTTAAATTAATCTGATCTACACAAGTATTACTTATTTATAGCATAAAATTTAGAATAAAATTATTTCTTAAACACAGTGTTGAACTTTCTGACCTTTCCCCCTGTATTTGACATGTAATGATAGCTTGACAAATGTGAGATAAGATAAGTGTTTGGTAACTGGAATTGATAAAATTGTTCAAACTTTTTTGCTTTAAGGAGAAGAAACCGTGAAACACATGACTTTTTAATGTACATACAGAAATTACCTCGCAAAAAAACATCAAATACACAAAAAAAATTAAAGATTATTTTAGAAATATGATGGCTTGATGATTTATATTAAACTTTTCAATTTTCAATTAATAAATATGGTTTTCACTTAATAACAGCCTAACACCTACAGATCTTTGAATTATTTAAAAAATATTTTTGAAACTATAAATTATTATAATTAAAAAAAAAAATAATTCATTTAAAATTTCATTATTATTTGAAAACATTTTTTCTTCAGACTGTGATATCCTTTATTTATATCATTTACGAGCTGTATGGTGCAGTGGATATTGGCTCGGAACGAGAAATCGTGGAGCCAAGTTCAAATTCCAGTTGAATTCATTGCATTCACTTACACACAAATACTCTTGGGAAATATATTAATCCATCTCTTCCTTCCAGTTATGGGTTAAATAACAGGACAGATTAGGTTCTATAGCCTTGGGTGGCAACCAGTCTACTGCAGAAAGCAATGGCAACCTACTGCGGGATAATCTTCTGCCCAGTCAGTCATGTCTCTTTCGATGGAAAGCATGTATCACGTATGGCACTTAACTGACTGACTAGCTGTATAGCCCAGAGTTGCTTGGAGTTTTTTAGTCATTATGTTGAAATGGTAAGGTCAAATGCTTATTCAAAAAGCTCCAGTATGAGGTTGCTGTCACATGTAAGTTAAAAAAATGTGAAGTAAGTATTGGTTTTGTTTTATTTGTAAAATGGGATTCATGCTTGGTCAATTTTGTTGATAAACAGGAATGATTTATGTACAATTGGAAGAACAAGGTGGATGTTACGAGAGCCTGTAATGTGATGCGATGACGTTATGATGCAGAAGAAGTAAATGTATTGTCCCTGCAATGTTGAAGGGGTTGGCATCTTGTAGAAAATATGAAATTGTTATTGCATATGATAAGGTAGAAGTTACAAAAAAGACCTAATTTTTGTTGGAGTATAACTAAGTGTTTCTAAGAAATAAACGATTACAAAAAACAACATTTTCCATTAATTTTTGTCATGCTCTGTGTGTTAATTAAAATTTTTGTTTACATATGAAGGTATCAGATATTGATTTACCAGTGACTTGATTTTGGTTGAGTTTGCATGAAGCATCTTGGAGAAATGCATAAAAGTGTCCAAAAGACTACCCAAAATTATTTGTTGTTGATTTTTAATGAACCCTGTACATTGATTTGAAAAATCTTTGTGTAAATCAAAAGTTCAGAGCTTGATCTACAAGTTCCCTATTTTGGTTGAATTTTCATAAGGCATCTTGGAGAAGAAGAGTTTGTAAATTCTAAGCATTTTGGTGATTTCTGCCATACCGTGTAAATCAATTTGAAAAAATTTGTGTACATCAGAGGTTCATGTCAAGATCGACATTATATATATATATATATATATATATATATATAGATTAAAGCAATTAAAAGCTTTTTTATTTAAATAATGTCATAGTTGTAAAGCATTTTTTATTTTACTACTGAGAGCAGATTTTTGGAAAGAGAGGCCAAATTTAAAAAAAAAATAATAGATGATTTACATTTCCTATTGAGTCCTGCATTTAACTAATAAAGCCAATTTTGCCTACAAAATTAAATTTCTTGAAATTTCATGAATTTACATGGAGGTGAGGGGTAACAGATGTTAAAAAATATATTTTTACCAAGATTTTTTTAAAATAATGATTTCAAAAATAATCTAATTCATTTGTGAATAAGTCCTGAAAGTTTCATTAAAATCTGACAATTATTTTATTTTTGCAAGAATTTCGAAATTAATGTGTCTGTCACAGGAAAAAAAGCTGAGTTATGTTATATTATGTTTTCCATTGTATACTCTTGTAACAATTTGGCTACCTGCTAACAAAAATAAAAACAAGATTTTACCAAAATTTGAACATGTTAAAAATAATTAAAAACTACTTTGATCATTCCTCTTAATAATAACATAAACATTTTGATGGAAGAAAGTTTGTTTTATATTAATTCTGGGACCTTTTTTCTTCATACTCTGCTGTTTTTCAATACCTAAATTTAAATTTAAATTTTAAAAATAAATAAGTTATCTTCAAGCTTTAAAATTAGCTTTAATTGAAAGCCAAGAGATTAAATTTTAATTCTAGTAAGGAAAATACACTGGGGTATTTTAAACCGAAGTTATATTGATTTTAATCCAAATTTTTTCTGATTTGACAAGACCATTGGTCAAACATTATTCTTGCTTAGTCCATCAGAGCAGTGTAGTCAGGGTTTGCACCACCATAAAACCAGCTGCCAAAAGAGCCGAAGTAAGATTAAACTAGTCTTGCCACTAGCAAACTGACACCCTCCTCTCCAGATGACATTGGTGCCTCAGTCAGTTAAAGAACTGTTCTTTGCATCACTTTTTAAATTCCCTTGAGCAGCTGCTTTTGAACGGCGCTGGACTGTTCAGCTATAACTTCAACCACTAGTCAACTTCTTTCTCCCAACTCCAAAATTTCTAATATCAGGGAAACTTCTTCAAATTCTTTTTGTTTATGTATTTATGATCTTAATCAATCATAGTACTATAAATAAAAGTTGTTATTTTTACACTTGTTAATAAGTGTTGTTAAAGCTAATTAAGTCTACTGGCAACACCAGGGACTTTAGTCTTTCACAAGCATAGTCAGGAAAAAGAGGAGTCAAGCAGGATCTTCAACAGGTCTTTACTGATATTCCTGTGGATACTGAAACATAACATGGGGGCACAGAATTGGTGCAGAGCAGGCCCACCAGAGACAGATAAAAGTAAGAATGGCATTCAGCAAAGAACACAGCAATAGGGCCATGAAGTACTCTAACAGAAACTAAAATATAACTATCTTTGGAAAACTAAGAGTATGTCTATCCTTGGATAACCAAGAGTATGTCTATCTTTCAACAACCAAGAGTATGTCTATCTTCCAATAACTAAGAATATATTTGTCTTCCTATAACCAAGAATATAGCTATCTTCTAATATCCAAGAGTGTGGCTATCTTCTAATAACCAAAAGTATGGCTATCTTCCAATAACCAAGAGTATGGTTATCATCTAATAACCAAGAGTATAACTATCTTCTAATAACTAAAAGTATGGCTATTTTTTAATAACTAAGAGTATGGCTATTTTTTAATAACTAAGAGTATGGCTATTTTTTAATAACTAAGAGTATGGCTATTTTTTAATAACTAAGAGTATAACTATCTTTGAATAATCATAACTATCTTCATATAACAAAGAGCACAGAAACCTTTGAATAAACATGGCTGATAGCCTCCTGGAAAATATATCTATATCTAAACTTATTTATAAATAGAACTTTGTCTGTGTGTGTGTGTGTGTGTGTGTGTGTGTGTGTGTGTGTGTGTGTGTCCATTACCTATAGACACCAAAATGGCTGAACTGATTTTCTTGAAAATTTACACACTTGTACTATAAGCATCTGCGAGTGTTCTTAACTAGGTTTTATGTCGAGGTACCCTCAATAAATATCAATAATTGAAAAAATCGGGTTATAGAAGGAGTGGTCTGATTTTAATCAAATTTGATGCACTCATAGACAAAGACATAAGAAACAATATTCAGAAGTTTCAAGGTTGCAGTTCTTACAATAGTGCAGAAAATCGATAATGTATATATATATATATATATATATAAAAGGCAAAATGTTGGGCTATACTGCTGGTAATAAAAAAGAAACACACACACATAACACCTCACTTATATCACAACACTCCTTGCTTTCACTTATGCACAAATACCTTTAGAAAAAGTATTAATCCATCTCTTCCCTCCAGTTATGGGTCAAATAATAGGACAGATTGGGTTCTATAGCCTTGGCTGGCAACCAGTTTACCGCAGAAAGCAATGGCAAACTACTGTGGGATAAGCTTCTGCCCAGTCAGCCATGTCTCTTTTGAGACATGATCACCCAAGCATGTATCATGTATGGCACTTAACTGACTGACTGATACAAAAAAACAGCATGAATAGCAAAATATTCTTTAATTATAGTACCTAAGCCAGTTTTTCACCATTAAATTTAACAAAGTTGGTTTCATAGAATTAGGTTAATTAGTTTACAATATTACAGCTAAGTTTTAATGAATGAAAGAATTAAAACATTAAAAATAACCTCAATGTGATTGCACATCCATCACTGCTCTCTATCTCCCATAGCATTCTATTAAGCATTTGTTTCTTTATATATGTACTGAGCCAAGGAACTTAAACAACATTAAAAATACTTCTTACATAAATTATCCTTTTGAATCTTAAAAAACAAAAATAAAAAAAAATATTTTATTTTTTTGCTAGTTAACAAATGTATTAAATTTGTCATTTCTCAAACCATTACAAAGTTAAAAGCAAATACTCTCTTTGATATAATTGGCCATTCAAACAAGAATGACAATTTCTTCAGTTTCATGCAGATTTTCACCTGCCAATTGAAATGTTTCTATTCTTTTGCATTTTCATATATTTATACTTTTGATTACTAAATAGAGATTCATATTTTTTTGTTGTAAATTCTCAAAAACAAAAAAAAATGTATACATTAACTTTTATATGTTTAGGTTTTATTACAATAAGATAGCAGCTATCTTATTGTATCTTATATATTATATAAGATTGTATTATAAGTTTCATTATATAAGATTATATTATGTTTTATTATATATTATATAAGATTATATTATATTAATATTATATAAAATATTATATTGTATAAGATAGTTTTATTACAATAAGATATAGGGTTTAAGCTTTTTTTTATTTGTAAATTGAAAAAACTTGAGTTGTTTATATAACTGGTGTCGATGACAAATCACTCAAAGTAAATTTTAATTTAAGTTGGAAGTGATTCAACCAGAAAGGAATGTACTGTTGGTAGTGGTCAGAAGCTTGCAAATTATGGGCTGATATCAAAGTGATATAATTCAGTTCTTGGTAAATGTTAAGAATAAGATTAATTCCTTATTTTCTAATCAATAATGCATATAAAATATATTTAAGCTGTAAGATGATATATAATTGAATAAGCAATATTGGGAAATAGTTGAATGTAAGAAAAAAGTTACAAATTGATTTTAATAAGCTTGGTTAAACAAGTGATTGTGTTAATAAATGATCTTAAAACACATACATGTTTTAGATTTTCCTTCAAAGAATAAATAATAGAAAGTGGTTATTATTAATTCAAGTAATAATGAAAAGAGTTTAGCTAAGTATTTAAAGAAAGATTCAAATGCTATAAACTCTTAATCAAATCCATAGAAAAATCTGAAATGTTATGGGTCATGACCTGGCATTCTGACTTCAGTCACTCTCCCACCACCATAACATAAATTCCCTGTACATTTTCTAGAAATATTTTCATGTTAACTGTTCTGATAAGTTTTAATCATTGGTATCTAGACTTTACAAATTTAAGTGCAGTACTAAATTGGCAGGTAGGTTTCATCATTTTACATATGAAATGGTTACTTATAACTTATAGTTATATGCTATAAGTTTCTAATCACATATTCCTGTGGACCTCTCTTTCAGCTTCTTGCTTTTTATGTTAAAAAATTTAAATACGATGTCAGTTGTTGTTTTTTTAGTTCATGTTGTTTTATTGATTTCTCTCTTTAATAATGTTTATTTTTTACACTCAGTAACCCCTTAGTGGCTATATTGCCTTGCTTAAAGAGAACTGATTAAAAGATGCATATTATTATTTTGTATTTTCACATTCACTTCCTATTAAGTTCATAATACTTCAACATTGATAACACATAGACAAATATATCCAAATATCTTGTTAAATTATTCAAATGAACATTTAGTTGAACAAGTTATGTAAAGGATGTGTATTATGGTGTAATGGATATTGACTTCAAATAGGAAATTCATAGAGCTGAGTTTGAATTCTGGTTGAATTTGTTGCATTCATGTATCGCAAAGGTGGATATGATACACTGAGAAAGTGTGCTGTGATATTATTCAGCAAAATACCCAGTGCTAAATGGATATACACAGAACAGTACAATAGTTACAATGACAGACAAGACAGTACTTACAACACAGAGAGGAGGGGTTTAGATTGAAATAGTTGCCAAAGTAATTAGTCCAAATATTATTCAAATGACACTCGAATATTACACCTTGAATGCTACTATTTTTTACTTAAATAGATCATTTCATACTATGAGCCATTCCATAATTAAGAATGCTGCAGAGGTGTCAGCCAGTCTACAACAATTCACTTATGAAAAGTATGAATCCATCTTTTATCACTTCAGCTATGGGTTAAATAGCATGAAAAAATGAGTTCCATAGACTTGGTTGGCAACCAATCTACCACAGAAAGAAATGGCAACCTACTGCAGGAAAATCTTCTACCTACTAAGTCATGAATTGACAGAGACATAATCGTCCAAGAGTGTATCACGTATGGCACTTAGTTGACAGAGATATGTATAGACTCATAATCTATCATAAAGAGCTGGCATATTTCATCTCCTTGAAAATAAGTATTGAAAAATAAAGATGTTTCATTTTCTTTTATTAATGATAAAGTTAATATTCTTAGGTTGTCCAAATTTCTTCCATATAATATTGTTTCTTTTTATTTCAACACCATGGTTACTTTTACGTTCTCTGGTGATTAAGCATAGGATGCAAGGATAGTATAATGACTATTAATAATGACTATTAATAATGACTATTAATCTAGAAATTGAAGTGAAAACTCTAGTCAAGTCTATTGCATTTACTTTTGCACAAATAACCTTAGTGACAACATGAATCCATCTCTTCTGACTAACAATGAGTTAAATGAAAAGATAGTCTGGGCTCCCTGATCTAGAGTGACAAACAGTCAAAACAAAAGAAGACACTAAATTAAAACTCATAGAGAAGACAATGGGAAAACCACTCCACAATCATAGAAAAGACAATGGTAAAACCACTACCAAGAAGTCAGGCAATTTACAGATAATAAATTAAAAGAAACAGTAAAGGGCAGCGATTGCCTTTGTTTTAAAGAGACAAAGTATTAAGAGAAAAACATGAAGTCAAGAGGAAGGATAACACTATATTGAAATCCATAGAAAAGACAATGAGAAAACATGCCACTATCTTTCCCCAGAAATCAGGCAATTCACAGATAATAAAGAAAAAGAAACCATAGGAAGGAATGATCCTTTTTTTAGTGAAAGGACGTAGTATTTAGAAAAAAAAAGCAGCTAGTTTAGGAGAAAGATAACACTAATTTAAAAACCATGCAGAAGGCAATGTGAAATCACTCCACTATCATTCCAAAGATGTCAGACAATTCATAGATAATAAAGAAAAGGAAATAACAAGGAGGAATGATCACCTTTTTCTTGAAGGTACAAAGTATTAAGAAAAATCAACAAGTCTATGAGAATAATAACACTAAATTCAAATCCATGCAGAAGGCAAGGAGAAGTCACTCTACTATCATTTCCAAGACATCAGACAATTCACGTATAACAAAGAAAAATAAATAGTAGAGAGCAATGATCACCTGTGTCTTAAAAAGATATAGTATTAAGAAAATATCAACCAGTCTAGGATAAATTCAAATCTATACAGAAGCCAATGGAAAACCCACTCCACTATTTTTCCCCAAAAGTTAGTGCTTTTTTGCTTTCCTGCCTGCAAGATGTCTTCATCTTTGGTTCCTGTATTTAAAAACTCTGGAGAACCCTCAGACCTATCTATTATTGCCCTATTACTGATTTTTGACAAAGTATAAAATGCTATTATCAATACTAAAGTGGTTCAACATCTCACAATCCACAGCCTCTTCTTCAATAAACAGTATGGTTTTCATTTCATCAGCTCCACTGCTTATATGCTAATGACCATCACAGAGTATATGTAGTGGATGAAGGCCGTCCACTTACTAATTTTAATTTTAACGGTCGACTCGACGTAACATTAGTTAAGGTTTGAAGCAAGATTTATGAATGAACAAGAAGGCGAAAGTAAACGGAAAAACAATATATTGAAAAAGGTTACATAGGGTTGAGAAAGCATGCATAAGAAGTTGTAGAGTCCGGTTTCAATGAAAGTTAATGTCAGAGAAGAAAATTAAGAGAATAAAAAATATTTGCGCCACTAACTGCTACCCGCAATTAGTGCGCGTGTGTGTGTATGAGTTAGGGAGGCATGTCTGTTCTTGTCTGCCCTCGCCCCGGGACGAAATCCTAACTGCTGTCTCACGTGCTGTTTTCGGTTTTTAAAGGTTTCGTTTTTGGCGGGAACTACGACTGTCACGTAGACGCCGCGTGACCATGCGTATGTATGTGTGTGTGTGGGTGTCAATGTATGAGACCCACATATATATACCAGGCTCTCAATAAAAATGTCAAAGCTCGAGTTGTTGTCCTAGATATCTCCAAAGCATTTGACAGAGTCTGGTATGCAGTCCTTCTGCACAAGCTACAAGGCTATAGTATAACTGGATGCTTGTTTGTTCTAATCCAATTGTTCCTTTCAAATCACATAATGAAGGTAATATTGAAGAGGCATCCTTCCAGATCCTATCATATAAATGTAGGTGTCCCTCAAGGCTCTATTCTAAGTCCTGTGCTTTTTCTGATCTTCATCAATGATCTCCCTGATGTAATCAGATCCAAAGTAGGTATTTATGCTGATGACACCACGATTTACTTCCACCTCAATAAGAAATCTGCCTGACAAAACAAACCTCACTGCTGATTTTGAATCTGGTGAACTGTGGTAAAAAATGGCTTGTAAATTTTAATGCTTCCAAAATAAAGCTGCTATCCTTTAACCACCATAGACAATCTTTATTACTCCCACCATCAGCATGGATCAGGCTAGTCTTCCTGAAAACAATACACTGTGCCTCCTCAGACTAACTCTCTCAGTCAACCTAGAATGATTACATTGAATCAGTAGCTAAATCTACTGCTAGGAAGGTCAGTTAATTGTATACAGCCAGGAAATATAACCACAACTTCTACTCTATCAGCTCCTTTTCTTGCACTTCCTGTCTGTAAAACTCCCTTTCATATACTTGTTTTCCTGAGAGCTATAATCTCCAAGAATTTAAATGCAATGTCAATTGCCATCCCTTATATCCTTGACTTGCATTCTTTTCTTGACAACCCTTGTTCTCCCTTTTCACTATACTCTCACACAGCTCTCTTTACACCAGTGTTCTTATCCCTCTCTTACCCATTTTTCGACACCACTTGTGACCTGTTCTTCTTTCTCATCACTCTCCTCTTATGTAAACCCCTGCATCCTAAGATGGAGTGAAAAAATGAAAATTCTGAAATCATATTTCTAATAGTAATAAAAAGTTGTGTCTTTCTTTAGAAGTAACAAATCTAAAATATTATCAAAGTTGATTAATATCTTGGGCTGCCAAAATTAGTTTGAAAAACTGATATTTTATATTAAATATGCAATTTTCAAAATTTTCTATTTTTTTAATTTAATAGTGTTTGTGATCTAATAATGATATAATTCCTTACTGATTATAGTTGTCAATAATCATAATCTTTATTTATTCATTTAAGTTAACAAAAAATGTTTTTTGTTTCAAATTTTGTCATATTTTGTCTAGAGAAATATGTTGATCGAATCCATTTCGATTATTTTGTCCACACCCTGAGGCACAAGCTTCAGTTACTGTATTTACACAAAATTCAGCAGCTTGGATTGACAAGGCAGTTCAAAAAATGGGTAAATTTTATCCTTTTCCCCCAATTCCTCAATTGTGAAATTCATGGTTAAGGAGGGTTCAGTATAAAATGACAAATCTGCCCAAGAAATCAGAGAAAAGTAATCAGAAGCATAAAAATTGATTGTTGCTAATCTGAATTGTTGAACTCTATTGTCTCGTTCTTGTCTGGCTTTGAAAATTTGCCTGATGGATAATTATCGCATAAATGTTCTCTGGATGCAAAAAATATGCATGTCTTTGAAGTACAAGATGTACTATTTCTTTTTGGTCATTGGGCAGGACTTTAGATCTCTGAATCATTTTGAAAATATGAGGAGCTCCATGACCAAGTGACCAAAATTGTTTAACCATGCAGGAGCATATACTTTCATGATAAATGTTGCAATTGCTTTTAGTTTTTCTTCTGGTTCTTTGGTCCTAACATAGAGACATAATGTTCAGTTTACCGTTGTCACCCAGCATGAGTGGGAGAGTTTTCCTGTATTTTTCCAGCCAAAGCATCTGGAACTTTGCCTTTGTCAATAGCTTGACATATATCAAGAAGTTATCTTTGATCGGTGGTTAATTCAATATCATTGTCTGAAAACTTGTATTGAAAAGAAATTTTTTCAAACTTTTTCACTTTTAAATATTCACTTTCTGTTAATGCTTTTCCTACATGACCAAAATGTAGTCTAATTATTTCTCCTGAATAATTGGTATTCACAGCAGTTCTATCACACCCAAGACAAACAAGATTTTCAAGAGATATAGTAGAAGTCTAGTATTGATTGAGAGATAACTTTTACTGTCCCATTTTTTGGTACAACATGTCCCATATATATGGATCATGTCTCTTGTATTAAAAAAACTGTCCCTCTGTGATAACTTTCTGTTTGTTTTTTTCCATCACAATTGTCTTATCTTTTCTACCATCAAAATATATGGCTTTGTTGCTTTGGATTGGTGTGATTCATTGTTCTTCAATATGCCCCTTGCTTTAAAACACTCTCTTCATAGTTTACTTCTGTTAATTAAATTACCTATTTCTTCAGGAGAAACTACTCCTGTGTTTTGAAAAATGGAGGATGATAATGCTTTCTGACACGTTGAATCTGTTGCAAGTCATAGTAATTTCCACATCTGTTTTGGCTTCAAGCTGCTTGACATATCTGCCACATGTTGGGGTTGCTCTTGCTCCTTCTCCCCTGGTTCTGAATCATCTGTTGAAATACCAGAAGATTTAATTGGAGAAATAGTAGTTGATTTCTTTGCCATTTTGACTTTTGAGGCTTCAAATTTTTGTATTGTTTTGGTTTCTCCCACATCAGTGTTTTCTATGATCTTTTTCCGAGCAGACCTTTGGTCCAACAAAATGTTATGTTCCTTCACAGGAACCTTTTGCTCCTTTTTGTAAGATTATTTTAACAAGTCAATACATTTGCAGGAGCATATATCAAACAATTGATAGGAATCATCTTGAAATCATCTTAATTTTTCATTGTATGTCACATTATTCTTAAGTTTCTGAAATGATTTCAAAAGCCCTCTGTATTTTTCATTATATATCTTAAACATCTGTATGACGCAGGTCAAAGATACAGTTAAAAGATTTGCTGAATTCCATATTAGCATGACAGTGTTGCAAACCTTGGTTGCAATGTCAGAAAAACGAGGCTCTTGCTGGTTTCTCTCTGCTTTCCAGTTTAGTTAAATAAAATTTTATAACATTATTATAGGAAGGTAATGCATTCATTTTCATAATTTGTGGTGATCCAAAGATAGGAAACATACTATGTTGAATTTTGGGATGAGTAGTCATCCTGTAAATGTTTTTTAAAATTAAAGTTTCAATACTCACCATCACCAATTTCTTTGCTGGCCTTCATGGTTCACTGCTCTGCAAATTTTGTATGTAATATTTATATTGTTATCAGGAAAGCCTTCTAGATGCTGACCCCCACCTATTTGATTCAGGAGGTGGGTCCTTTTCTGTCTTGATGGAAAATATACTTTAAGTGAAATAGCAAATTGAATCTTTTTGCAACCAGGTGCAAGTAATTAAACTTCCCTGGGCAATACAACCAACCAAAAGGGAGTGAATTAAGTTTATCACTTGAGTCTATTATCATCTAAAATATTTTTCTTTCCCTTTTGACAAGTTTGTTCTGAAAGCGATGAATTAGGAAATTGGGTTGGATGGATTTTGGCCTTAGGTCATGCCATTCAAAGTACTCTTTGACCTAACAGTATCAGCTGCAGAGACTCAAGTCTCTTTGTTTTTGCTTTGTAATACATTTCAATTCACACAGTTTATGAATATTATTTTAGGACATACATTTTAAGTAGAATTTTTAAAAGTTCAAGGGAAGAAATTAATTTTTTTAAGCAAGTGATTGATGAGTGAGACAAATTAATTTTCAAAGCTGATTGTTGCTAACTCCCTTTATATTGTTATATTACTATTAGATCACAAACACTATCAAATTAAAAAAATAGAAAATTTTGAAAATTGCATATTTAATATAAAAGTCAATTTTTCAAACTAATTTTGGCAGCCAAAGATATTTATCAATTTTGAAAATATTTTGGATTTGGTACATCTAAGTAAAGACATAACTTTTTATTATTATTCAGAATATGATTTCAGAATTTTCATTTTCTCTACTGTGTACCAGTAGCAGTACTGATTATAAAAAAATATTAGCAATTCCCAGATAATAAAGTAAAGGAAGCACTACAGAGCAATGACAGCTTTGTCTTTTGAAGTGACACTGTATTAAGACAAAATCAAACAGTCTAGAAGTAGAACATTAAATTCAAAACCATGCAGAAAGCAATTAAAAGCCACACCACTATTTTCTGAAGAAGTCAGGTAATTTGCAGATAATAAAAAAATGAAAAGAATACAGAGCAATGATCATCTTTTTATCTAAAGAACATAACATTAATTAAAAAGCAGTCTGTCTAGTAAAAAAAAATAACACCAATTTCAATTTAATTTAACATTAAAGGCAATGGGAAAGCCCTCTACTATCATTTTCAGTATGTCAGGAAATTCACAGATAAAAAAAGAAAAGGAAACAGTAGAGAACAATGATCAATATGTTTTAAAGAGACATAGTGTTAAGAAAAAAGCAACTAGGAGAAAAATAACACTAATTTCAAATCCATAAAGAAACAATTGAAAATAGTGGTGTGGCTTTTGATTGCATGGTTTAAAATTTAGTGTTCTTGTGTTATATACATTGAAGGAGAGAAAGAAAAACCCACAAGAACCAATATGTTTGGTGGTTCAATCAAAATAATGGCCCTGTGTCATAAGTATCAGAGGAGAAGATGATGGGCCTCTCATTGACAGGCCAATCAAAATTGTGGTCTTCTATCACTCATATCCACCTTCAGTGGACATTTTTCATGTTCCAGAATCTCACCTTCATTTGACCTACTTATTACAGGTGTCATTGTCACTTCCATCAGACAGTGTGTCATATCCCTAATCAAAACAAACCTGACCTGCAAAGAATTACTTTGTATCACTCATTTTAACTTATCAAAATAAAAGCAACATACAAGTTAAACAGACCTAAGACTGTACCTAATGACCAACCCCACCCAAGCTCACAATTTCACCTTCCATACTATACTCCAAAATTGACACAAACTTGAAAACTCATGGTATCACATTCTTTTAACATGAAAAATATTTTCCTTCCTTAGAAATAAAAATGAGATTTCCAGTTAACTTTTGACATGGTGTCATAACTTGCCATAGTGCATTTATTAATATGTTAGTGTTAAAAATAGTTGATACTGAATTTTTCCTTGCTGATGAAAAATAAAGATTTATATGAGGTTGTTACAAAAATAATGGCCAATTTCAGAAACTTAATTTTATTCTTAACTGTAGAAATGTTGAAATTAGCCAAAATGTGAGCCTTGAGTATCTATGCAAAACTGTCATTGATCAATGAGATTATTTATTCTTTGCCAATAAAACATTATTGGCTGTGATGCAACATATATATATATATATATATATATATATGAATTATTTTTACCAATACTTGTATTTAAGTAGATATTCTGTTTTTAATTAAACAGTATTTTATATTTATATCTACCGGCCTGATTATTTACGATAAATTTTTATTACGAAAATGTGTGCTATCCAGCAGGATTCGAACCTGCAACCCCTATTTACATAGGGGAAGCTACCATTTGATCTGGTAACGTCTTAGACCACTCGACCATAGATAGCCTCCTGATCAGAAGAGGTTTTTATCATGCTTATATAACACAATTTTCGATTCATTGTAAACAGACATATCTGCTCTGAAATGTATCGTAATGTCAACAAATGTAAACATGTTACGGAAATTAACGAATTTTAACGAAACTTGGTTATAAGCAACCGACAAGACGTTACCAGATCAAATGGTAGCTTCCCCTATGTAAATAGGGGTTGCAGGTTCGAATCCTGCTGGATAGCACATATTTTCTTAATAAAAATTTATCATAAATAATCAGGCCGGTAGATATAAATATAAAATACTGTTTAATTAAAAAACAGAATATCTACTTAAATACGAGTATCGGTAGAAATAATGTTCAAAATAATTAATTACAAATTGTCGATTGCTTATAACCAAGTTTCGTTAAAATTCATTAATTTCCGTAACATGTTTACATATATATATATATATATATATATATTTACCTTTGTTTAATCATGTTAACTCTTAGAATATTAGTGTGTATTTATCCATACATCTATTTGCACAGAATGTAACATAAGGTCAGGATTTTTGTCAACCATGCAAGAATTGCTCTAGCTCTTTTAGCAGTTTTCATTTTGTGGATGCCTTAGATGCAGAGTAATGGCACCAGTTCTGTCTTGAAGGAGAGGTACTCCATGTTGTTAGTTGAGGTTCAGATAATAAACCCCTAAACTAATTGCATTAAATAATATGAATGACTATACAATATGTTTTTGATATTTGAGTAAAGTCTTCCAGTGATCTACTTACCTATATGAATATGCTTGTAAAGGCTGGTTCTGAGAATATATTCTCTTTAATGATAAATAAGAATGGTATCAAGTCTGAGGTGAAATGGAAGACTGAATACTTTTTCATTGATTTTTGATATGGATGGAAGTAGGTTTTTTTAAATAATCCTTTATTATCAATTCATTATAAACATGTGTAGAAAGTTTGGTCATTCAGGTTTATTAAATTAAAAAAACTGAACGTTTGGATTTGAAGCAATAATAAAATAAAAATAAAGAAAATCTGGCTGTGCTTGTTAAATAAATCATTTTTATTTACAAATATATGTCCATGAATTCAAAGGAGTCAAAAATAATTGAAAATAATTGATTAAAGTTGAGTTAAAATCTTTGTGTAGATGTTTGTAGAAACAACTGTAGTTTCAAAAAGACTTTTAAGCAGTTGGTCCATGGAAAAATCTACAGTTGAGAAAAGGCATATACTGTTAGCGAAGATTCACCAACCATCTTTAGGCTTATGGCCTATCACGTTGAATACACCGGTTCTCGCTTGATCACCGAAGTTAAGTAACATTGAGCCTGGTCAGCACTTAGATGGGTGACTGCTTGGGAATACCAAGTGCTGGAAGCGTTTATGGACGGATGTGCATTGTTGTGCAGTGGATATTGACTCGAAAAGAGAAATCAGTGAGCTGAGTTCAAATTCCAGTTGAATACCCTGCATTCACTTAAGCACTGGTACCCTTGGGAAAGGTATTAATACATTCTTTCCCTCCAGTTATGGGTTAAATAACAAAGGTAGGACTTGGGGACCCTGATCTTAAAAAAACAAATCTCAATGAATCTTGCAAAACAAAAAAACAAAACAAATAAACTAAATAAAACAAATCAAAAACAATTTTCAGCATTAAGTGACCTAATAAAGGTTGATATGCTGGTTAAATGAATGAACCAACCAACCAACCAACTAACCAACCAACCAACCAACCAACCAACCATCTTTATTGTATTTGGAAATGAATCATTTGAAGTTGCTGACACATGTTTCTTTCAGCACACAGTAAGGGAAAGAAAAAGCTATGTATCAACATCTTGTATTTGTCTATATTTCTGAGATGAGGCAGTATTTACAGTATTTACAATATTTACATTATTCAGACTATTGTCCTCATCTTTGTTGCCATTTGTACATTTCGGCTGTTGTATGCTCTGGCCTTCTTCTCTTGTGTCTGAATGATCCAGAGAAAGCTGCATCTTTCCGTTGAAAAGCAAAATCTCTGGATTTTTATAAGATATTTTCCCAACAGTAGGTTTTAGAAAAATAAGGTTTAGTTTGCTCTAATTTGCCAAATGTTTCAAATGGTGATGTTAATTTCTAACCAACTGTGGTGAACAATTACATAGAAGCAAGCGAGTCAGTGGCTTGTATTTAGTGCAAAGGAAAATAAGTTCCTTACTTAACTGCATGACATGCAGTAGTGGAATTTTGTTTCTTGAAAATGGCATGAATCTCTCTTCCTCATGTTGAATTAGCTAAAAATTGTATATTCTGTAATAGTGGTTTTTGTACAGCTTAGCGTGGTTTAACCAATAGCAAGTTGAGTACTGATTGGTCAGACTGGAGAATGCCATTTGCCTGGGTAACTGAGGACAAAAGCGAAGAATGCTAATTGATCAATCAGCTATAGTGGTGGTATGATAAAAGAGGGCTGAAGCAGGAGAAAGGGGGAAAAATATTGACGTTGGTAACGTGTGTGGGAACTCAAGAACAGTGGACTGGAAACTTAAGTATTTAGTGGGGTACGAGTGAGATCAGAAAAAATGCAAGCTCATTTACAAAACACCAACAGATACTTTGATTTAAACAGTGTATGTTGTATTATGGAATCTTTTTAGCATGTTTGTAATATTGTCTGTTATTGGGTAGAAAATAAAGTTTGAGCATGTTTTAATATACTTGCTCTCCTGATGTCTATAACTTCCAGGAATTTAAATGCAAAGTCAATTCCCATCTCTTATCCACTTAACTCTAGCCCTTTCTACATCACCCTGTGTATCTTGTTCTTTTCTTTTCTCTCTATCTTCACAACTGTCTTCACTCCTGTGTTCACATCCTTCTCTTGCCCTTTCTCTTTCACCCCCTGTAGCTGGTTTGTCTTTGTCTTCACTCTCTACCTGCCTAATACTTCAACTCTCTTATGTAACCCCCTGCACATCAGTGGTATTAACACCTTGCTTGGGGTGAAATGATTAAAAAAAATTGGGTTTATTTCCTTTACATCAACTTATGATTATTTATAGAATTATATTAATGTATATAAAAAAGTAGCATGTCTATTTATAGTGTTCTGACATTTGTGTTTTTAATTTTGTAAGAATTTCTGAGTGATTATTATTATTATTATCCAATTCTTTCTACAGAAGATAATATCAAGGTGGCATATGAGGAATGGTATAAATTTTATTTTTACTACTTTAAAAATGTTAACCTTGAATAAATGTTTATTTATCTAGGTTATTTTTTAGTACATATTCTTTTGAAAGATGTGTATTTTTTATGAAGGCCAGTTTCTGTAAAAAATTATTACATTTGTATATCTTTTTTGAATCTGTGGTTTAAAAGCTGCCATATTTGTGAAGAAACCATTTCTAGTTTGTGGAAAATTATTTTTTTGTATATACTGATCAATGAGAAATGTGGTCGCAAGCTCTTGCAATAACCCAAATGGTATGTGTGTGTGTGTGTGGGAAGACTTGTCAATCTAATTTTCCAAATATATATAGCTTAGATCAGCAGATGTGTGGGGAAGACTTTTTGACAAGAGACAAGATAAATTAGCATCAAGAAGCAGAAGGGATTTGACATCAAAGAAGGAGTATCAGGAAGGCACTAGATAACAAGACAGCTACAGAGAGACTAAAGAATTTTGAAGTTCTATTGAAAATTTTCCAGCAGTTAGACAACAAAGAATGAAAAAATTCTAAGAAATTTTTCCAATCACAAACTATGAATTTAAAAGGGACTTTTTAAAAATTACTATCTAAACTATTGCCCAGTTCACACTCCACCCAAGTCTATTGAACAGGTGAAGAGGCTCATCCCTTGTTTCCTGCTTAGGATATAGTTTCCAGCTTTCTCTTCTCCATTCTTTTCACTCTTTTATTTATTTATTTTTTTTTTTCCCCAATTGGAGTAGATAGACTAAACTATCGCCCGGTTCACACTCCACCCTCGTCTATTGAACAGATGATGAGGCTCATTCCTTGTTCCCTGCTTAGGATGTGGTTTCCAGCTTTCTCTTCTCCATTCTTTTCATTCTTTTATTTATTTATTTTTTTCCCAATTGGAGTAGATAGACTAAACTATCACCTGGTTCACACTCCACCCTTGTCTATTGAACAGATGAAGAGGCTTATCCCTTGTTCCCTTTTTAGGATGTGGTTTCCGGCATTCTCTTCTCCATTCTTTTCACTCTTTTATTTATTTATTTTTTTTTTTTTCCCAATTGGAGTAGATAGACTAAACTATCACCTGGTTCACACTCCACCCTCGTCTATTGAACAGATGAAGAAGCTCATTCCTTGTTCCCTGCTTAGGATGTGGTTTCTGGCTTTCTCTTCTCCATTCTTTTCACTCTTTTATTTATTTACTTATTTATTTTTCCCAATTGGAGTAGATAGACTAAACTATCGCCCGGTTCACACTCCACCCTCGTCTATTGAACAGGTGAAGAGGCTCATTCCTTGTTCCCTTTCTCTTCTCCATTCTTTTCACTTTTTATTTATTTATTTTTTTCCCCAATTGGAGTAGATAGACTAAACTATCGCCCAGTTCACACTCCACCCAAGTCTATTGAACAGGTGAAGAGGCTCATCCCTTGTTTCCTGCTTAGGATATAGTTTCCAGCTTTCTCTTCTCCATTCTTTTCACTCTTTTATTTATTTATTTTTTTTTTTCCCCAATTGGAGTAGATAGACTAAACTATCGCCCGGTTCACACTCCACCCTCGTCTATTGAACAGATGAAGAGGCTCATCCCTTGTTCTCTGTTTAGGATGTGGTTTCTGGCTTTCTCTTCTCCATCCTTTTCACTCTTATGTAGCCCCCTGTGCTTCAGTGGCGTTACCACCTTGCTCGGAGTGATATGATTAAAAACAACAAAAAAAAAAATGTCCCAAAAATGCTATAGGGTAAGTAAAAGTAGGTATTTTCATTTTTTCTGAAAAGAGATTGCACTTTTGTTTCTCTGCCTTCTTGAATTCTTTACTCTCTTTGACATTTTCAAGATCCTTGTCTTTTTCTAAACTGAATAATAATTTTTTTCATTTTTCAATGGTAATCTTTTTTATCAGAAATTGTTATCCTGCCTTAAGAGACACACACAAAAGGAAATTTTTGTGCAATCTTTTTGTTTGTACCTTTTTATAATTGTGTAATAAATATTTTTCCTTTAAAATGTTATCTAGTTGTGGTTTCCGGCTTTCTCTTTTCCAATCTTCTCACTTTGTTTTTTTTTTTTTTTTTTTTGTTTTTTTCAATTGGAGTAGATAGATCTACCTATCGCCCGGTTCACACTCCACCCACGTCTATTGAACAGGTTAAGAGGCTCACCCCTTGTTCTCTGTTTAGGATGTAGTTTCCGGCTTTCTCTTTTCCAATCTTCTCACTTTGTTTTTTTTTTTTTCAATTGGAGTAGATAGATCTATCTATCGCCCGGTTCACACTTCACCCATGTCTATTGAACAGGTTAAGAGGCTCATCCCTTGTTCCCTGTTTAGGATGTGGTTTCCGGCTTTCTCTTTTCCGATCTTTTCACTATTACATGGCCCCCTGCACATCAGTGGCGTTTCCGCCTTGCTCGGGATGATACGATTAAAAAAAAAAATAAATAAAAAAAATAAAAAAATAAAGTCTTGTATTGTTATTTTACACCTATTATGATTTGTTATTTCTACTAACTAGGTTTTGTGTTTAACATAAAAACTTACATTTAATAGGAATAAAATTTTTATAATGGTGAATTGTCAAGAGAAAGAATTTGTAGAAAAATTCTGAAAAAGCACAGTTCATCAAGATTTTGGTCTGTTTTCCTCTTGTTGCAGGTGGTATATTGGTTCACAAATGGATATTGAATGATGAAAGACAACAACAAACAAAACAAAGGCTTGAGTAAAAAATGATATTTGTCTATATTTCTGAGATGCGGTAGTATTTACACTATTTACATTATTCGAACTGTTGTCCTCATCTTGGTTACCATTTGTACAACATTTCGGCTGTTGTATATTTCAGCCTTTTTCAAGTTCTATGGATTTTGAACTGAACTCTTTATTACATAATAATAGTGTTGTCCTGAAAAGGACAGTTTATTGCATATTGTTGCTGCTGGCTGAAGCAATAAGCCTGCTGGAGCTAGCAGAAGAAGTATAGTGGGTTATTCGTTCTAGTGAAGCGTAGTTGTGTTGAAACATTCACTGAATTTGGCCTTGTTAGTAGATAGCCCACTATAAGGAGGGGGGGTAAAAATAAGAAAATCAAATTATGTATAGAAACAACATTTATATATACACCAATACCAATTATGTTTTTTTTTAACGAATAACGTAATGTCTTTAGGATGGGTTCAAAGGATGTCAAAATGTTCATAGCAATAAATGCTGAAAAGAGAGTTTGTGTGTCTGTATGTGTGAGCGTTTGTCAGTTAGGAATGTCTTTGATGTCTCCACTTTGTTGGTCGGGTAAGTAGCTCAGGGAATAGAGAAGAAGAAGGTGAGAGAGAAAGGAGAGGCGGGCATAGAGGATCGCTTGACAAGATCAAGGGACATGCTAATTATGCTCGTACTTTCTCAACTGGTGATGCTTTCTGTTTTGTCTTTGTGGGTCTCAGCAAGTCATTTGGGAATTCACACCTGTATTTAATTCTGGGCTTCCCATTGAATGATAAATAAAATTTGCGTAGGCTCACAAAAAAGAATTTGATATCTATTAATTTTTGGTTTTCTGCTGGGACATATGTGTGGAGCCGGGTGCACAAAGACCAGTTTTGGTCATTTGCTTTCTGGATCTCTGAGGGCAAACATCTGGTCCCTCACTTTGATTGGTTTCACCACAGAAGAAGGAACTGGATGACTACTGGAGATGGCTGGAGCAATAACCAACAGCAAGTTAGAGATGATGATGGTTAGGTAACTGTAACTGCTGCAGCCATGGGTTGGCTGTTGAAATAGATACTACACTTTGACCTTAATCATCTGGGCTGCAGATCACTTGGGTATTTACTCATGCACCCCAACTGAGGCTAGATGCTATCCAAGTGCTTACACTTGGGACAGGGGTCAATATTTACCTCAACCATGACATATACATAGATCAGACACTGAATTTGTCTTAGTTGGTCTGTGGTATGGAATGCTTGTTTTTTTTGTGCTTTTGAGGCCTCTTTATATCCTGAATCAGTTTTACAACAATGCTGGTTACACTTTTTCTTCCTCTTGTTTTTAAAAAATGTAGGAGTACTGAAGGAAGGTGAGGTAGAATATAATGATAAGAAAATGTGTATATTTTAATGATACAAAATAATTTATTTACAAATTTACACATCTGTAATTGTCAGTAGCTTGTTTCAAGACAAGTAATCACATATTAAATGTTCATAGATTCGATAAATAGTCAAGAAAATAAAATGTTCATATTAAATCATCAGACACAAAGTAGATTTCCAAAATGTTTAAACCAAATTGAGTGAGTTTGTTTTTCACATAAAAGTTATACAGTTGAATTTGAAGTAGTAGGGAGCTGGTTGAATGTTTATTAAATTGGCCTTGTGTCAGACATAACCAAACTTCCTTACAACTTAGGATTATTTGCTATCATCAGAAGGTTGAAGGTTGGAATGTGAAAGAATAAAATATTTTGTTTGTATGTTAAAGTGGAATTTTATTAACAGTACAGAATAACATGAATTTGTAGGCATTAAATGTTCGAAGAGAAAATGTATGTAGTTAATCAATTTGTAAGATTTAAATGTTTAATGAGAAAAAGTTGTAAGGAGTTACGTGTCCAGAATTCTTGTTGTAAGTAGCAAATGTGTTTAATAAAGTCTCTTATGGTCGGCAAGAAAGTGAAAAGGAAGGTGAAACAATAAAGGAAATTGTACTTATTGGAGTCAGTTGAAGTATCTTCTTTGTTGATTGTGAGAATTTTGAAGATAGAGAAGAAGAGGTAAAAGAAAAAGCACAAGTGAAGAAGGAGAATGAATGTGTGTCGGGGCTTTTATATGTCTGGGTTAGACTTGAAGTTTCCTTTGTCACATGTTGCTGATGTATGATATTGCTGCTTCCATTTCACTGACTGATTTGGCTTTATTTCCTTTTTTTATACCGAAAGACCTTTTAACATAGGCTTGTTAACTTTTCTCTCAGTTTTTTGAATTGCTTCCTTCCATTGTTAGAAAATTAATTTAACATCTGTTCACAAAATCTGGCTTCATTTTTTTCTTTCGGTATGGGGTTATTCCTTTTCATATTCATCAAAATCCAGATTTCACAAGTAATTGTGAATTTTTGTAAAAATGAAGAAGAGAAGAGAGTTACTTTTGATTTCATGTTCACTACAAATTCAATATAAGTAAAGGTTTCCAAAATACTTAAGACAAATTGAGAGAGTGTTGAAATTTTATTCGTTCATTCGTTTCTTTGTTTTTCTTTCTCTCCTTTTCTTGCTAAGGCCGTTGGGAAATTGAAATGTCTTTGCTGTACCATGTATTGCGTATCTCACCTCTGATTGGTTGGCTCCCTTTGATAGAATTTGAAGGAGCGGGAACCCTCAGTTTTTTGATTTTTGTGGACTTGAGCAGTCCTGAAAATTTTAGCTCCGTCAGACCAAAGACGTAAAAAGAAGTCTGAATTTATTTGCGGGTTTGAGAAGCTTGCAGAAGAAGAAAAGAAAGAGATTCCTTCAGACAAAGAGAGGAGAAACAAAAGATTCAACAATACTTCTTCCAGTGAAGAAAGAGAGTTTATTTCTCTAAAAAAGACCGTTCCCCTGTTTGTCATTAACCCACGTGGCGGAAGAAAAATAAGATTGAACGTCACTTCTAGAGGAAGAAAGAAATTTTATTTTACAAAAAGATACTTCTTCCAGAGGAAGAAAGAAATTTTATTTTACAGAAAAAAGGGACAGTTTCCCAGGTTGGCCCACAACCCATGAGGGTTGAAGAAGAGACTTACCAAAAAAAGACTTTTTTCCAGAGACTTAGCCAAAAAGAGACTTAGCCAAAAAAAGACTTTTTTCCCTAATTTTTTGTTATGTTTCGAAGTTCTTTTCTTTGTCTCAAAGAAAAGAACTTCGAAACATAACAAAAAATTAGGGAAAACAGAGCCGCTATCTGGTAGCTAGAGGGAGGCTACTCTCCCCTAAGTTCTCTCTCTTCAAAGAAGAAAAAAAATAGAAACTGAAGCTTCAGATTGACACGGTAACTGTAAAGGACTTTTAACTTTTTGGGGGGGACCAAGGCTATAACCTAGCCTTTGCTAATAGACCAGTTTTGCAGTCAGCTCACAACTCCTTTCTGTGTTTAATAAAGTAGTAAATTTTCTTCAATTTGAACCCTTTGTGTTATATTGAATTTTGTTTTGTTTTCTTTTATTTCCTTTTCCCTTTTGTTCACAGCAGAATTTTTTTCTTACGACATAAAAAATTTCTGCAAGAGTTTGTTTTTCACACAAAAGTGATACTGTTAAATTCAAAATAAAAGATGTATATTTAAGTACTTAGCTTTAACAATTGAATAGAGCCCTTGAAATTCAGAGTTGTCATTAGAGGCTGATACATTATTAGCGTGTAATTTGACACTGGCGTTATTCAAATGCATGGTCTCTCTCTCTCTCTCTCTCTTGTTTTTCTCTGATTCCCACTGTCACTAACCAACCGGGCATGTTAATAAGTAAGCCAGTTCGGGCACATGATTGGATCAGAACGCAAACTCTTTTTGGGGCGGTAAGAAACATGACACAGGTCATTGAAAGTTCAATTTGTAATTTTTTGTAAATCGCTCTCTTTTTATTGGCTCGAAAATAATTCACACTTGCTTACAGAATTTTTCTTGGTCCTTTCTCAGCATGGAAGCATTCTTTTTTCTATTGATCAAAAATAGATTTTCACACTTTGCAAATTTGTAAACAGTGAAGAAAAGAAAGTTATTTTTATTTCGTATTCTCCACAGTATCAACAAGATACAACACTGTTGAAATTAGCACCACTAAACAAAAAGAGTGGAAAAATTGAACTGGGTCAAACTTTAATAAAATTGTAATGACAAATTTTCCTTTGCTAGTCAACCTTTATTTTCCTAGAGAAGCGCTTGTTTTCAATTTTTCAACATGTGAAAAAATTAACTATGCATAAAATATTTGCTATTAGATCTATAGTCTATGTGTGGCTTTTCTTATTTTGGCTACTTTATTTTTTTTTAATTTGAAGTTAATGAATTCGACCTATGTTGAAGACAAATATTTATGAAAAAAAAAAGAAGAAAAAAAAAAGAGTTGAATGGGAACGAGTTTGAAAACATCGTTGTTCTACGAAAATATAGAAATTAACATTTCCTTGCTTGAAGAGTTGCAGAATTAGCATATTCTTTAATTTTGGTGAAAATTTGTGTCCGTTCAAATCCCATCCCCCCCCAAAAAAAGTACACAATCATACTCATCAAAAGGATAGTATGAATAGCAATGTTATTTAGGACAAAAAGAGGTGTCTATTTCTAAACTGAGTTTTGTTTGGGTTAACAACAATTGGTAATAGAGAACAAAAGGTTTTGTCGAATATGAAGTCTTATTCTTATAATGAAATCATTCCTGCGGGTATTATCATTCTAGCCGGTATTATTGATAATAATGGTGCAAAATTGTCAAAATTTAGACCAATCAGAACAAAGGAGATTATTCGGTGCAGTTTTATCAGTAATCTTCTCACTTCCTGCAGTCATTTGAGTATTTTTATCAGTCGTTCCCCCCTCGTTTTCAGCACTCAACTAGAGAATGACGCTACGATGAGTATTTACAATATTAATATTTACACCAGCAATGATTTTAGAGAGTACCGCTCAATTGTTAAGTTACCCGTGTAGACATTCGTTCAGCAACCAATTGACTATGTTATTCCAGTAACAAATTATGTTACCTCTACCGCTAAAATAATGTTATGAATGAGGAAACAACTAAGAAAAAAAACTGAATGACGAGTGGGATGGCAAAGAAACAATTTTAACAATGGACATAGTTGTAAGTCGGAGAATCGCAACAAAAACTAACAACAGAATAGTCATTGCGAGCACGATATATTTATATGTAAATAAATAAATAACTTGGTATTTATTTGTTTATGTATACACGTATATTCTTAACAAAACATCTATCTACATTTCGAGTGTGTATGAGTCATAGCATGTGTTGTTTGTTATGGGTGTGAGTATTGTAAAAAGTAAATACATTTTTTAAAACAGTTAAAGAAACCTAAATAATTCGCGAACGAAATTCGGAACTGTCAGACTTTACTTTAAATTAAGCAGTTTTGTTGGTATTACGTCAAGGGAATGACAAATAATGGACACGTTGATTGATTTTGAATAATTTTAAAAGGAAAACACATCGCCATGTCTGCTGAGGTAGGTTTTATCGTGAAATAGTTGACATCTCAAAAATTGTTATTGATGTTTTTCTTTTATTTTTCTTTGTTTCTTCAAAATAAGAGAAACAAATATAGAAAAGCCTAATTAAATCTTTATCTTAATTAGTAAATTAACTCTTTTAAAGCTTGTTAATCTTCTTCGGTGCGCAAGAAACCAGGTATTGTAATTTGTAACCATTAAATTTTATTTGTAATAATAATTTTAAAGAAAACTGCTATTTCTTGTAGAAAACTTTTTTCGTGCTTTTCTTTGGTACAGATTACGATAAGATAATCACGTGACTAAAAGCGCTTTTTCGTTACACCATAAAAGGAAAGATTTGATATGGTCTTTCTACCTACAAATTAAAAAAGATCTTCCTTACCTTAATTGATCCTTTCATTCATCATGTAAAAAGCAAAATTCTTCCTTGTCTTTCTAATACATTTGTTTGTTTTTCAAAGAGAAGAAAATGTCATACTCAAACAAAATTTAAAATACAAATTTGTTTAATGCATGTTGAGTTGACATCATTAGTTGTTTTTACTCTAAAATTGCACAAAAATTAAATTTATTATGAAAATGTAGAATACCGTACTATATTTTGTAAACTTAAAAAAAAAAAAAGAAGGGCAATTTAGAAGAAAGCCTAAATCAGGTAGTGCCCGTTTTAAAAGCATTTCCAGTTGATTTAACTTCAGGACTTCTTAAATGACTGGAAAAAATCACTTGGAAAAAAAATCTTTTAATTACTTAACTAAATGAAAATAAGTGGGCATTATATATATATATATATATATAAAAAGAAAACAAGTTTCGCTTTTAAAAGTATTGTCTTGGAATTTGGAGTAAAAATTCCAGCAATTTTAAATTTTGAAGTTAAAAGATTTCTATGTTTTAGAAAATGTCAAATGAATTTCTTCACATTCGGTCAAAGAATGATTTGTTTATTTCTAAGATTTTAATTTTTACTTGTTACCTAATTACCAGAATTTTCCAGGTTATTTGAAATATTTTTGGATTTAACATTAATTCAAGATTGTATAACATTTTTAACTTGAATATTTGATTTTTTTTTCTTTCTTTGTCTGTGTGTCGTACTTAATTTCATTAATAATTGAATTAATTGCTTACTTTGACTCATACTACTTACCGTCTTCTTGCGTTAAAATTGTTTAAAAAGTGATCGCCAGAAAATACTTAGCTTTTTAGTGAGAACAAAAAGTAAACATTAAGCCTAGTAAAAATGTGCCAAGTCCTTTTTTTTTTTCTTTTATGACTAGTAGTCTACCTGGAACTACCAAAAAAAAAAAAAAAAAAATGAACATGAGAATTGTCAAATATTTTTCTCACCTTCCTTTCAAGGTTGAAAAATGCAAGAAAGTGTGATTCTTCATAAATAAAAAAGGAACTTCTTATTTTTGTTTTTGTGTAAATCATTTTCTTGTAATTTCTGTAGAATTTTAAATGCAGAAATGAAAGTGTTGACTTTGAGAGAGATGGTTTTAATTTTTTTAATTTACTCACTAATTTTTTTCTGCGTTATCAAGTTTGTAGTTTTCGAATAATGAATCTGGACAAAACAAAAAAAAACATCTAAAAACCTAATTAAATAATTTATTTGCTCCCCCCCCCAAAAAAACAGTTTTTATTTTATATTTTATTTCCTTGTTTGTGCTTGTTTTAAGTAATGCTGAGAAATTGTTGGCCTGACCAAGAAGCCTTAAAAAAGTTATTGTTATTGTTGGGTCATTTGGTCAGATTTTTTGGGGGAAATGGATCCAACAGACAACTTTCTTTCGCCCTCGTACTTAAAAAGAAAAGGCATAAATTTTAAAATACTACCTACCATTACCCTTCATAAATAAGAATAAGACCATTTATTGAATGTTATTGGTATATCTTCTGATCTATATTTCTTTTTTTTTTCTCTTGTGCATGTTTGTTTCCATTGCATGTTTTCCTTTTATTTTTCTTTCTGGGAATGCAACTCAACAAAATATTCGTTCTGGTAATTCTCTCTAATTTCATTTTTTAAGTTCTAGTTAAAATTTATCTTTCTAAAAGTCAAAACAAATATTTAGAAAGGAATTTAAAAATTAGAGGTCACCGCAATAAAGTGAAAAAAATGAATATTTTATTTTTTTTAAAGAGAAATAATTAAAATAAATCTGAATTTTAAGAAGAAAAAATAGAAAAACTAGAGACTGACTAGAAATTTTCTTATCGTATCTAGAGAAAGTACTCATCTCAAACGCGTGTCCTTGTTTTAATTTTCTTTTGATTTAATGATTAATCATAATCTTGCTTGACATATTAAAAAAAAAAAACGTAAAAAAAATGTAATAAATACTACTTGTGATCGTAACCAAAACATTTTTTATACAATACTTCAACCACCTGGTTCAATTTTTTAAGCCGAAAAAATAGATGTAGAAATGGCCATTTAAGAATTTTAACACATTTATTTTTATTTGCTTTAAAATTAAAAATGATCAGTTCATCAGGCTTTTTATGTTTATCCTAACATTTGAAATAATTACCTATTTATGTTATCGCTCAATGTGTGTGAGATGATTTTCTTCTGGACATCATAGCACTTTTGTTTGAGGAAAAGGTTTTCGAGTTTCCTTGTCTTTTAGTTTGATTGAAAACTTGAAATTTTTAATGAGATCTCCATTTGAAACTCATCATAATTCTTGAAATTTCATCACTGGGTGATATCCTGTCTTTTATTTTATCTCTTTTTCTAATTATATTTCGTGATTAGAATCACTTCTCTGTGGAGAAGTGTTCATGCTTATCTCAACACTCAACAGTGTGTTTACTAAAAAAAAAAAAAAAAATGAATTTATTGTCTGAAGTAATTCAGACTTCACTCCATCAATATTACTGAGAATTAATTTTTAATTTTATGGACTTAAATTCAAGAAGCTTGCATTTTTTGAATAAAGAATAATAATGAATTTTTAAATGTTTATTATATAAATTGGTGATATAAACTTTTTAATATTTCTCCCATATGAAATTGATTTTAAAAAAGAAAAAAAATTATTTTACCTAAATATACATTGAGCTTGTAAGCTGATAAATGGCAAACGAGCCATATTTTATTAGATGCTCAAATGTTCTTGGCCCAACCAAAATGTCCTTTCAAAATAAATTCAGTTTGTCATTTGGTCAGATACTGAGAAGTGGGTCACATTGAAAACTTGTCAGCACTTCCTTGTTGTTCAATTAGGAAGAATGCTGTTCTAAGATTAAAAAAGAAATTTTTTTTTTTTTCAGAAGTAATTTTCAAGTATCTTTAAAGTTAGTACTAATGTGCTTTAGTAGTTTTTTATGAAAATACCTTAAAACTAAGACATTTAGATTAACAATAAAATCAGAAAATTTTAATTTGAGTTATTTGATATAGTTTTCAATTTCATCTTAAATTATTTATCAGTGTTTTCTAATTTGAGGTCAGAAGGAACATTTTGAACAATTTTACATTTCTACACAATTTGGAATCTGTTGAAATGATCTAATACTGATTTTGTAAATCCTTATGCTTGATTCTATATAATTCCGTATTTCAACAAAAGTGTATTGAATTTATTTGATTGGTAAACTCCAGCATTAATATCACTATATTCTATCCACACATGCATAACATAATTAAGATGTTGATGTTCTACACAGCAGTATACAAAAGGTTTGGAAGAAAGCATATAAATATGAGAAAGAGCAATAACAATTACTGGACTCGAAGAAAAATATTTCCCAGAAAAAATTGTTTTAAAAGAAATATTTTATAAATTTCAACTGAAACTAGAACTACCTTTTTGGTCAATTGAATGCTAAATATTTCCTTATGAGAAAGTGGCAAATATTAACATTATCATATCCTTTTATACATATATGTGCACATACACACAATGTATATACACAATATCAAGTGTGTGTTTATGTATGTATGTATATATATATATATATATATATATATATATATATATATATATGTCCCCGGATAATTATTTTCCTTCCTCAGTCATCTGTGAATGTGTACAAAATTGAAAATTCATAATTTTGACATAAACTGAATTAATATTCACTATTTGTCTATACTTCTGAGATAGGTACTATTTACATTGTTTGGGCTATTGTCCTCATCTAACAACTGAAGAAGGTCAAAGTGTAGAACAGCAAAAACATAAACATGAGGACAATAATCCTAACAATGTAAATAGGGAATTAATATTGTTTTAATTTAATCTCTTTTTTTAATTACCCAAAATTTAACATTTTAAATAAAATACAATATTATCTAGAAATATTTTTACATAACTTTAAAAAAAACTTTAAAAAGTAGTTAAATCTTAAGGCATTGAAACCAATGAAAACCTACCCTTTAATCACAGAAACAGACTTTACCAGCTGCTTTTTTGGCTCCATGTATGAAAATGTTAGAAACTTTCTGGATAATGGTCATGTCTGAATCCAGGTCTTAAGAACAGGTCAAGAATACTTTCCATGGTTAAAACTTAAGAACTTTTGATGTGGGACTAATGACATCAGATGTTACCTATATGCTCTTCAAAACTGAATAACATAAATTTTTTGTCTAAATCTGTCTGACTATAAATCCATTGAGTAGTCTTTGATTTCAGCCACATGCAATAAAACATCACTTCAGTAAAGTATCTGTTGGCTTAATACAGTCAGTCAGTTTAGTGCCATATGTGATTTATGCTTGGGCAATCATGTCTTGAAAGAGACATGACTGACTGGGCAGAATATTATCCTGCAGTAGGTTGCCATTACTTTCTGTGGTAGATTGGTTGCCAGCCAAGGCTAAAGAACCCAATCTGACCTGTTGTTTAACCCATAACTGGGGAGAAGAGATGGATTAATACCCTTCCCAAGGGCATCTGCGTGTAAGTGAATACTACGAATTCAGCTTGAATTCAAACTCAGCTTAATACAGGTGGAAAGAAAGCAAAAGAATTTCTGTTTTTCAGTGGCTTTCTCTCTGTGACCATTCCCCTCCACTTTCTTCTGTCTCTATTTTTCATGAAGGGAATAATAAAACAGGGAAGGCTAAAGCCACAAACTTTTGTAATACAAGCAAAAGAATTTCTGCTTTTTGGTGACTCTTTCACTCACTCACTCACTATTATGTTCTGTCTATCATGTTCCCTATTAAAATGCTAGTAAATTCATTGCTTTTCTTTATTTGAATTCCTTAAATAATATCAATTGTAACAATTATCCTAAGAAATGTTTATGTAGTCTAGTTGACCACATTTTTTTATCACTGTTAGATTTTTCTGAAATAGTTCTTAAATGTAAAAAAATTATAATTTTATATATATATATAGTAAAAAACAGTGCTCAGTGTAGTATAAACAGAGCTATTATGTTAAATATACATATCTTATGTTGGTGGTATGATCAATTTCATGCCCTATGCAATCATCAGGTGCATATTACAAACTAACTGTTTAAAAGATTTGAATTTAAGTTTACTTGATGTTTGTGAAAGTTCAATCTTAAATATTAGGGTACTATTTTTTTAATTTGTAAAGAGTATTATATAAGTAGACAAAAATTACATAAAAATAAAATAAAAATTAGAAAAAAATTAAATCCTGGAAGGTGAATTCAAAGTTGGGTAATTCATAATTATTATTAATAAATATTTGCAGGGAAAAAGCAAGCAAGTGAGTGAGACAGAAACAAACGCTTAGGGGGAATCTGTTAATCTGTGTCAAAATATTAAAGTATTTTTCTTTTTCTATGGCAGCATGTGGTCATCAGTTTACTTTTTGTTTAGAGAATTTGAGCTAATTTACTAAACACAAAAAATCTTTCTCACTCCTCTGCTTTCTTTTTTTTTCTTTTCTCCCATAAATATTTATTATTAATAATGAATTAAACCCCTTTAAATTCATCTCCTAAATTTTTTTTTTTTTTTTTTACAATCTTAGTTTTTTTTTCTCTCTTCATGTAATTTTTGTTTATTTATATTATACTCTTGATAAATTAAAAATAGTACACTAACATTGTAAGATTTAACTACCGTGAGCATCAAGTGAAGTTAAATTCAAATCTCTTAAATAGTCAGTTTGTAATATGCACTTAATGATTGTGTAAAGTATGAGACTAAGTTGTTTCACCAACATGGGATTATATATAAATAATTTTCATAAATATTCTGTTACAGATTTTGGAAGAGTAATATGATTGAAATGTTTAATAAGAGGAATGTTTTCCATAAATTTTGGTAATGATTTTTACTGTACAGATTCTATTTCAACTTTCGAAAAGGTTAAGTTCAGGTGTTCTCTACAATTAGCAGTAGACTACAATGCATATTTCTATTTTTTAAAGAAAGACAAACCTAGAGTAAGTCAGATGAAAACCTATTTAAATCAGATGTTAATTTTTGTTCGTTGGTTTCTGTATTAAAGAAAGAGCAGTTGTGGCATTTGTTTTTTTTTTTACACTAGACTTACATTTTTATGATCATTTTTGTAAGAAATAGTAAGTTTTAATTCTTTCAATGGACTTTGTTCTGAGCCTGAAAAATTGATTAAATTCCATTTCTTTTTTTTAAATACTTTGCTTTTAACAATTGTTACATAATTTGTGTTATGAATAGATTTCCTGTTATTTGTCAGCAGTTAAGTGCCATGCATGCTTCTGCAATTATTTCTATTTCAATTCATGTATGATTAGGCAGAAAATTTTCTGTAATAGGTGCCATTTCTTTCTTTGCTAATCATGGCTATAGTATCCATTTTGTTCTGCTTTTCAGTTTGTGTGGGGGAGGGATTCATACCTTTCCCAAGGGTATTTGCACCTAAGTGAACACAATGAACCTGACTAGAATTTGAACTTGGCTATCAGATTTCTCTTTCTTAACACAACTGCACTTAAACATCTTTTTTGACACTTTAATTTGAATAAAGTTCATAATGTAAGATATAATGATTATATCTTAATGGGAAATGTATAGTTTTAGTGGATAGAACTCATTTAAAGATTTATGAAAACTTCGACTGTTCAATTAGATAAGGCAGATTTTTAGCAGACAGCTATATATGTAGGCAACAATTGTATGTGTTAAAAACTTGTCTACATGTGAGATTCTTGAAACTTCTTGTAAAATCTTTCCTTAAATTAGGAAATGTGGTATTTGTATGAATTTTCAATATTGTAAATATTTTTAATATTAGGAATTTTTTTTTTTCATAATATAAGCTTTCAGATTAGAATTGGTTATTTCTAGTAAAATTTATTGTATATGATTTAGAAATCATTTATTCAAGTTAGCTACTTAGTTGAATTACAAGTCATCTACAGGTTTAATCAGCCATTTTGGATATTTATCAGTTGCATTTCTGTGAATGAAAAATTCTTTTAATAATTATAATTAAACTTTTGCTATGTAAATAAGTTAAATTATTGGTTCCAATGAGTAAAACAATTATTTTAAGTGATATATTTATTTGTTGAATGAAATTTTCATTTAAGGTAAATATTACTAACAGTGGTTCATGAGGATTAGCCTTCTGAACTAGCCACAAAATATATGGCCAGCCTTTTGTTTGTTATATATCTCTTTTATCAGTTTCCCTGTTTAAACAAGAGATTGAATTTCAGTGTCTATAAAATTATATCAAGTTGTTTTAAGTACATTCTATTTGCAATTATAATTTTTTTTTCTGCCACAAGGCAGTTTAGATTTAAAATATTTAATGAATGAATTGTGAAGATTGTTATTTGTGTTCATTTTGGTACCATGTTCCTTCAGATAATTGGAGATCATAGCTCTCCACAATTTCCTATTTGTTGCTTTTAGTAAATTTTTCTTTTTATCTCTCCTAATGTTTGTTCTGTCATCCATCTACACAAGCTTGTTAGGTAGGTCATGCAATTTCCTCAGTCCCTCTTGTCTTCAATATGCTCTGTGAGTGTCAAATTTTCCAATCTTTCTTCACTATATGCTCTTAAAATTTCAACTCTTTTATCAATAAGGATAAGTGTCTTTATTTCCATTTTAATTTTTTTTTTTAATAATTTTAATTCAACAACCTGATTTTATTTTAAATTTTTGACCTTGCCAAATAAAGATTTTGCTATTTTCATTATTTAGCAGTTGTCCCCACCTTGGTTGCCATATTCATGATGTTTCAGCCATTGTATGCTTCCCTCTTCAGGTGATTTGAACAAGAAATCTTGGTGCCAAATCTGCAGGGAAGTCGTAAGTCTCTGCATCATGTAGGAATGTTAGATGGTTTGATATTCATGTCAGTGTTTGGTGGGACTTTTCTATTTGTCTCCATATTTTTGGTATTTTGGGTTTGTACTGATCCTTCAATATTTGCCTATATTTCTGAGATGATCTATTGTAATTATTTACATTATTTGGACTATTGTCTTCATCTTTGTTGCTGTATTCACAAGGTTTTGGCTGTCTTATGCTCCAACCTGATTATTGGAAGAAGTGTACAATTATTACAATTAATAATTCTACTCTTAAAATGGATTTGCGAAGATTTATGCCTCCTTGTGCTTCAATTATCTTCAGTTGCTTATAACAACAAACTACATTTCACTCTCATGCAGCCCTTTTCACACCTGTATTCTCATCCTTTTCTTACTCATTCTCTGACTCTCCTGTAACTTGTTCCTCTTTCTCATCACTCACCTCTTATGTAATCTCCTGTGCATCAGTGGCAGTTCTGCCTTGCTTGGGGTGAAATGATTAGAAAAAAAAAAGCTCTTTCTTTGGAGCATAAAGTATTTTGTAACATTCTTTATCACAAAATATTATTTAATTATGATAGCATTATACATTGAGTCTTGACATGACCAGTTTAGATTTTTTTTTTTTTTTTTTTTTTTTTAATCTTGAATTCTATATGTCATGTCCTTTGAGGACCTGGGCAATCAGTGCTTCCTATGAGTTTGTATCCTTATACCTCTCAGTAGCGTTTGATTTTTTTTCTATCCCTCCCATCCTCTCATTCTGACATTCATTCACACCACTCATGTAGGTGGCCTGTTGCATTTCCCTGTCACTCTTGCTTTTAGTATGTCTGATAAGTCAAATTTTCCAAGCCCTTCTTTCTCATGTTTCAGAAATTTCAGCTGTTTCTTTCTTATTTCAAGTGTTATTTTGTTTTCCATTTTTCCATTCTCTCCTAATCCGTATTCTGCTAACCATTTACTCAAACTTAGTGTTATACAGTTTTCTTATGTCCCTCTTGCTTTCATTGTCCTATGAGTGTCAAATTTTCCATACCCTTTTCCTCATTATGTTCTTTAAAAATTTAATTTTTTTTCTTTCTGATAAGTATGTGTCCTTTTTGTTTCAATTTTACCTAAAATTTTGTCATAGCACACATGTTCAGTCTAGCATTCTCAACATCTCAACCATATTTCTATTCCTTACAGTTTTCTTTTTATCTGTGAAGAAATTGTCTGGCATGGAGTAGATAGATCTATCTATCGCCCGGTTCAAAAACCACCCATGTCTATTGAACAGGTTAAGAGGCTCATCCCTTGTTCTCTGTTTAGGATATGGTTTCCGGCTTTCTCTTTTCTAATCTTTTCACTATTGCGTAACCCCCTGCACATCAGTGGCATTACTGCCTTGCTCGGGGTGATACGATTAAAAAAAAAATTCATTGTTATATTCGAATATTACATAGCAGTTCAACACCCTTTTCTTTGTTTCTAATAAAATTTTCTTGTTTCTTAATATTTTGCATAGCTTTTTGTTTCTTAAATAATTTTGGCTAAATGTTTTGAGTCATTATTCTGTGAGGTGATTTTTCAAACTCATTAAAATTTCCTGAATGATTTTAAGATTCTCAAGAAATTTGTGATATGTGATACTATCTATTATTCCTTTTAGAATCTTCTTTAGCCCAGATACAGCAAAGACACTCTAAAAGTAGCACATAACTATTCCTCATATCTATGCTTTAACAATTGGGATGGTGTTTATTGGATAGTTAATTGATGTTTTATGGCATTTTGAATTTTTGTCAAATAATTTTTAGTTTTATCTGCTTGCTGTATTCCTCCAAGTATGTTTTTTTCCAAGTTATTTGCATTTTTCTAAAGGCCACTCTTATATAAAGTGTTTATTTTTGAGTAAAAGCTTTTCAAGACACTTTTAGTTTTTAATTTTTTATTTTATTTTAACCAGTTTAAGTGATCCAGGGAAGACTTGATGGGATAGTGGAATGAAGTTTGGGAGAGGTCAGTCAGTTAAATGCCATATGTGATACATGCTTGGGTGATGACGTCTCAAAAGACACATGACTGACTGGGCAGAAGGTTTTTCCCTTTACTTTCTGTGGGAAATTGGTTGCCAACCAAGGCTATAGAACCCAATCTGTCCTGCTATTTAACCCATAGGTGGAGGAAGAAGTGATGGATTCATATCTTTCCCAGAGATATTTGTGTGTAAGTGAATGCATTGAATTCAACTGGAATTGGAATTTGGCTTCCTGAATTCTGGTTCCAAGTCAATATACAATGTGCCACTTTGCACATCAGACTTGGTGAGATAACAAGAGAAACAATGTTAGGAGTGACAAAGGATAAGGATAAATGGTAATCATGATCACCTATGTCATGAAAGGACATGGCACATAAAGAAAAATGAAGTGATCTGGATGTTATGTTAGTATGAAATTTCACTTCAACATCACACATGTTAATTTTTTTTTTTTTTTAAATAAAGTAATATTTTGAACAAAATGTTTGTATCCTGCCAACAATTTTGCTAGCACATGAAAACTTAAGCCTAGATTGTGTTCTATACTGGTGCTTCCTATTCTGAATAACTGTCTTTGTTGTTTTTCTACACCATCTGTTCATTGTACTTTTTGTTCATATTTAAATCCAACTTTCATTTCTTTCATCATTCACAAGCAACAACAGCTGACTCAACTAATAAAAGGAGATGAAACATTAGTAGACTAAATTGACAGATTTATTGCTAAAACATAAAAATATAAATTTACTTTACCAATTTGGCATTCAGGAATTTGTAATGTTTAAAATAAAATTTACTGTCTGAAATGGAAGATGTTGGGTTTTATAAGATTTTGAGAAGTAATTTAAAAATAAATTCATGTTGCGATCACTTGTATTTTATTTAGATTTCTTTTGGTGTTGATCTTATTTGATATGGACTTGTAAATATGCAATCTTTCAAGTTTTTCTCCTATTGAAGACTTTGAAAACTCTCTACAGATAAAGCACTTGAAAGATGTGTGAATAAAATAAAAATGCTGCTAACCAATCCTAGCAAATGTCAAATTATGCAAATCAACATTTATCAAATATTACAAGAAACTTAAATTGAATAATTAAAATTTTTTTATAATCATTTCTCTTCAAGCAAGATGGGAACAACCACTAGTGTGCAGGGGGTTACAGTAAGTAAAGAGTGGGTACAGAGGGTATTGAGGAAAAGATAAAAGATGAGCAAGATACAAAAAAATGGCAATTAATGTTGCATTTGAATTCTTGGATATTGTATGTGTGTGTGTGTATATATATATATATATATATATATTGTATATTTCTTGGATAATAATTTTTGGATATTGTAGCTATTAGAAAAGCAAGTAAATAGAAGGGAGTTCGACAGGTGGGAAGTGTGAGAAAAACTGTTGGAGTAAAAGTGGCAGTTACATTTAATTATTTTAATGGTAAAGAGTGGGACGTGGATGCCAAATTATATCTATGGCAAAGTTTTTGTGTGGTGCATTTTGCTTCTTTGGACTAGGTTTCTTGTAGTTGATGCAACTATGTGTTTGCAAGAACAAGAGATACTTGGATTTTAAAACTTAGAATTTTTTTTCTATGTTTTGGATAAAATAAGGAACAATGTATCACATAAAAATCTTTTTCCACTTTGTTATAAAAATTTCAAAGAAAACGGTTGAATTCCCTTCATTTTAACATCTCGTGACTTTGCACTACACATGAAGAAATTCTAAAAACTAAAATATTCTGTTAATCTTTTGAAATGATTTGTGAGCGTCTTTGTGGTTGCCAACACTGTTTATAGATACGTAATTTAGAATAAAGCTCATTTTGTCTTTTTGCCTTGATAAAGTCCATCACAGGACGAAATGCGTAGGCGATTTAAAATACAGTTTTCCTCTTGTTTTTATTTTATTTAACTGATATATAAAATGATCATACAACATATGTAATTTTCAGAGTTTTGTTTGAAAATATACCTATTTGGTTCTGTAAATAGATAAAAACTACTTACATTGAGCCCTCAACCAGGATCATTTTAATATTAATCAGATTAATATTAATAAGATCTGTTTTGGGATTTTACCTACATGCCATTTTCATTTTTGATATAAATATATTTTTTATGCCATATATATATATATATATATATATATGATATTTTGAATAGCATCACCAATTATCAAAATACTGGAGCTATATCTTATTTTAACCTAATATCTTGAATGGAATGTTATGCATATATTAGTTTTTTCTATATTTATATGAAAATGTCAATTTCTGTAAATTATTGTTACATCATTTATGAATTAACACTTTTATGATGTGTGTTTTTTTTTTTTTTTTTTTTTTTTTTTTTTTTTTAATGGTTAAAAACATTTTTTTTTTCTTTTTAAAAAAAAATTAATCCACATTATGTCAATTTTATATAATAAATTTTCTCTGAAAATATAAATGGATTTCTATGAATATTTATTTTTATGAATTTCTCTGTATATCAATGCCCTGATTGAATGTCAGCATTTTACATTTCCTCTTAATCCCCTTATTTTCAAGTTATTTTTCCATATCAGTTCCTGTTTTGAATTTAGTGTGATTCTTTCATTTATTTATATACATGGCAAATTTTTTCGACAATCATATTTGTATACTTTAAAAGGTTGACACTGTCACAACAGTATAAGAATCTCCTCGATCTATTGTAAATTCATAATTCATTATTTTTATAAAGTACAAAATTTTAACTTATGATGGTTGTTGGATATTTTTAGTTATTATTGGTTGAATAAATCTGTGGCATGAATATAGAACCTTGGTATGTATAAAAATGACCCAAATATCCAGCAAATAAATATTTCTTGGTTTATAGATGTTTATAATTGGTTCACTCTCCTGGTCAGGTTGGCTTCTGTTGTAATTTTATAGATATGTTCAAGCTTGTTTAAGGTAGAATTTTTAATCAGAACTGGCTCATTCAAAGTATTTTGTAATTATTACATTGTGAGTAGTAACTATGATAGTTGCTGTAATAGTCTGTAAATTTATTTTGTGTTAGCAGATTTTCAATGGAATAATTTAAAATATTTCTTCTGCTAGATATTTAAATCTGCTTTTTTAAGCCACATGATTTCACAGTAAAGATTTTTTATAAAAGCTAGTAACAATTTTTTTTTTTACACTGTCTGGAAATTGAGTATTAGTAATTACAATGCCTTGAACAATGTATCCTGTACTAATATTGTCTTATGTCACTTTACTGATGTTCATATCCTCATGATATAACAATTATGAAGCAGTAAGTTTCAGAATACTATCAGAAATTTATTTTTTATGAATGTATTATTTTTACTGTTAAGATGAGTACAATTAACTGCCATAACTGATACACACTTTGGGTGATCATATCTCTAAAGTGACATGACTGACTGTCCAGAAGATTATCCCGCAGTAGGTTGTCATTGCTTTCTGTGGTAGACTGGTTGCCAGCTAAGGCTTTAGAACCCAATCTGTCCTATTTATTATTTATTCTGAAGGGAAGAGATGGATTAATACCTTTCCCAAGTTGATAACCACTGCACCACAATGCAAAGATGAGTACAGTATTCCTAAATTATAGTCATATTCCCTCCATGCATATTATATATATATCTGGTAGTAGATTTTTTTTTTTCTTAAATCACCATAAACTTTTATGCATATTTACTTCTAGTTCAAATTCTGCTATCTCCATTTTATATCTTGTTTATGATGCTATCTGTCCTTCAATATGGTAGCAAATGCTAGACAAGCTCATCAAAGATGAAAAAACTTGAAGCAACCAAAATATGGTTCTACAGAAAGATGCTAAGCATACCATGTACATGTGAACAAAAACAAGGTTTTGGAAAGGTTGGACACGAAAAGGAAACTGATACTTAACATCAGGAAAAGATAGCTGAAGTTTCTGTGACATGTAGCTAGGAAGGAGAGCTTGAAGAATCTGATGCTCATGGGATGGATAGGAGGAAGGAGAGACAAGGGAAATCAGTGCATGTCATACTAGATAGACTTGAGCAGATGAATGGTGGAGCAGGGCTTGAGATGGATAACAAGAGAAGGGGTATTAATAACTATAAGGGATAGGGAGATGTAGAAGGCCATGATTGCCTAATCCCTGAAGAGACCTGACATATAGAAGAATCTGCCAAGTGGCATGTAAGGCCTCTGGTGAGGTATCTGTCATGAAATTGTTCCTTAAGATGAGGAAATTAATTCCAGACCAACCTCTGTACTTTGAAGATTGGTTGGCTCTCTATGAAGGTTTTCCTTTTGTTTGATGAATGTGTTCCCACTTTAATGAGTTTGGTTTATCTGAATTTGGGAGTTCAGTTTTCTTTCTAGACTGGTTGCAAACTAAACACCAAAGAACCCAGACTATTTAATCCATAGCTGGAGGAGAAGAGATGGATTCATAAAAAATGGAAGGCAATGTAGAGTAATGGATAGCAGCTTGGATTGAGGAATCAGAGCCAAGTTTGAATCCCAGTAGAATTCATTACATTAACTTACATGCTAATATCCTTGGGAAAGGTTCCCCTCAGCTATAGGTAAATAGTACAGATTGGGTTCTATGACCTTGGTTAGCAACCAGCCTACTACAGTAAGAATTGGCAACCTACTGCAGAAAAATCTTCACATCACATTCAGTTAGGGACTGCTTGTGGAGTCAAAAAAGTTTCATGAATCTTCTAGGGAAGCCAGTTCAATCCATCTAGGGTACTTGTTGCCACAAGTACAAGACAGTACATGGATTCATACCTTTTATCAAAGTGAATGTAATGAACTTGACTGGAGTTTGAACTTAGCTTGCCAATTTCTTACTTCAAGCTGCTAGCCATAACACCAACCACAATTCCTTTTATTTTATTTTTTATTTTTTTTAACATTGTTTTCTTCTTCTTAACAGTTTTAATCTTAAAAAAATTATAGTAGGATATAATTGTTTTCATTTCAAGTTCAAATCCTTCTAGATTTGAATTTTCTGATGATAATCTGTTTTTAAATTTTTATAATATATAATTAAGGAATTATTCTGAGAGCAAAATCCCTGTATACAAATAGAATAGTTTAGTAAATACACTAAAATAAAAAAAATGTATAGAACAAGGATACATCTTTTCATCAGACTTATTCAAGCATTATAGCATAGTGACTAGAAGTTCTACCAGTTACTAGCTGATATAATCTTATTGGCATAAAAAATGCAGATGATATAGTGTTTATAGCAGACACATAAAAGAAACTGTAGGAACTCAAAAAAGTTAATAAAGGAAAGTGCAAGGAAAGGACTAAACCTTGATTAAAAGAAGACAATGTATGGCTGTCAGTTAGAGGAACCCAAGAAGTGAATTAGAAATTGGAGATGCCAAAATCAAACGAATACAAAAATTTAATATATCTCGGAAAGTGTTTTCACACAGGACATAAAATATGGTACCAAAATCTGAAGGCCTATGGTAAAAATGTCTTCCGAAATCTAAGTGAAGTATTTGGAAACAAAGAAAAAAATGTTAAACTGTTGTCTTGTCAATTCTCTTGTATAGCAGTGAACACTGGATATCCTTACAGATGAAGAGTTGAGGCAGCAAATTTATGAAAGATGCTGCAAATAATATGGACTGATCATCTAATAATGAAGTTTTAAGGAAAATGGAATCTTATATACTTAGAATCAGGAAGAGACAGTTAATTTCCAAGATATGAGGAAAGAGAGATTGGAGAATTTAACACACAGGACATATAAAAGAAATAGAGAAACTATCTAATGAGATGGTATAATGGATGACAGAACAAGGAGTTGGAGAGATGGTGAAAGAGAAACCTTACAAAAAACTACAAAGGATAAGAAGTTGAGGAGGGCCATAATCAACCACATCTTCATGGCATGCCTCTTCATGATGTGGGTGATCATGTAGATTTACTTTTTATAGATAATAGATGAAACTCTTTATAGTATGCTTTCTCGAACAAACATGACTTGTTATCTATAAAATGATACAGAATTTGTTTTTTTTTTTTGGTAATTTTAAATATATTATGTATATCTTATGAATTCTTTTATCTAATTTGTATATCATATTATTGTGGTTTCTTCAATTACTTAATTTTAAAACTTAATCATCTCTTCTAAAATCCATGTTTCATATATTTGATCTTGGTTTACAAAGGTTTTTATCAAATGTAAATAATTCCATATATTCATGTATTGAGGAAGGAGGGCTTGGAGAACCTGATACTAACAGGCTAGATAGAGAGAAAAAGACACAGAGGAAAGCAGTGTATAACATATTTCAAGGGCCTGAGCAGGTGGATGACAGAATGAGGGTTGTGAGATGTTAAGGAGGAAGTGTGTTAAGAACCACCAGGGATAGGGAGACGTGGAAGGCAGTGATCGCCAACGTCCTGAAAGGACAAGGCACATAGAAGTAATCGAAACATGCTGAAAGCTCATTCAATTGTACATTACTAATGAATTCAAAAATGTTTGAAAATCTTTTTGATATAAACGAATTTAGGCATTTGTCATTTCATTTAACTTTAGCTTTTCATTCAATTAGAACATAAAAGAATGATTTTTTTTTTATTGTGAAACATAAAAAGTATTTGAGTTGAAAAGCCAGCAAAACATTTGTGTTCCTATTTCTCACAGTTTTAGTTAAGATTTAACATCATAAATATAGTATAAATGTAATTTTTTTCAACTTTGTTTAAATTCTGTATTTTATTTTATGCATATTGTCAACATGGAAAACAAATACATTTCTAAAAAAATATGAATCTTTTACTTTCAAGCTATTTTAAAAATAGGATAATGATTTATCTAAAATTCACTTCAGAAAAGATGAGAACATATAAAGAATTTTCAGCAAGAACTAGAAAATTGTAAACGAAAGATAACAGCATAAAAATAACAGCTTCTATATAAAAGTCACACATTTGTATTTCTTTCATCCTGAGAAATGCCAGCTTAGCAGAAAAAGTATTAACAATTTATTTAAGCATACTCACAAGCACACATTTCTTTCTTCTGTTTTATTTTGATCTGACAAAGCCTAGCATCTAGTTTCAATGAAACCATTTTCCATTTTGTCATATTCTTCAAATTAGTTTGGGTTCCATATCCTACTTTATACGTCATAAATATAACTTAGTATGTGCGTTGTGGTCCAGTGGATATTGGCTCGGAACGAGAAACTGGGGAGCCGAGTTCAAATTCCAGTCAAATTCATTGCATTCACTTCCACGCAAATACCCTTGGGAAAGGTATTAATCAGTCTTTCTTCCAGTTATGGGTTAAATAACAGGACAGATTGGGTTCTATAGCCTTGGTCGGCAAGCAGTCTACCGCAGAAAGCAATGGCAACCAACTGCAGGATAATCTTCTGCCCAGTCAGTCATGTCTCTTTTGAGACATGATCGCCCAAGTGTGTTTCACGTATGGCACTTAACTGACTGAATGGGTAGAAACTTAGTATTTTGTTTGTAGTTATACTTTTGATTAGACCTGTTATTTATTGTTATACAATGGAAAATCTTTTCCTCTTTTTTTTCATCTGTAATATCAAATTTCATTTAAATTTGATCTCTTAGTTGACATGGTTAATGGAACAGAAATAATGTGACTTTTATTTGTTGCCATGAGTTTTGAAAACTTAGTTGTTTGTAAATTCTGGTGTAATATTTCTTTTATGTAAGAGTATAGTTCATTGCAGTCCTAAAACCTGTGACGAGAAGTGAGTTCTAAAACACACCGGGGTCTTGTTTGTAAATTCATGACACAAGGCAATACAGGAAATAAGTCATTTTTATTTAACAAAATCACTATTCAGCTTTCAAACAACAGATTTAAAAAAAAAATTAATAAAATCTTAGAAAGTTGATTTAATCTCCAGGTCAGTGTTATTGAATAAGTTTTTTGAGGCAAATGTTTTATACGATATGAAACAAGTGCTGATGTCACAGAATTGTATTTCATGATTGTTTACTTTAGAGTTCCTGTGAATGTTTATTTCCTTCCTTGCATGAAAGAGATCATTATCTAATAATAAATAAAGCAATACTAACAGACTTATTCAAGTTTTCATATTTTTATGGACTTTTCACACACACAGTCTGTTATTAAACTTTAAAGCATACTATATGTATACTTAGTTATGGAATTATTGGTATCGGTTTCCTAAATTTTTCTTTTTGTTTATTATTTTTTGCAAACAAACAGATCTCTTATTACCTTGTTATTGATAGTAGCTTAGTTTGATTTCAAAGCCTGTATTTTTCTATTTTATTTTAAGCAGTGACATTGCCAATCAGCCAAGATGAAAAACAACTAAATGGGGATTTCTATTCACACATGTACCCATTAAAAATGTTTATTTGTTGTTGTTAGCAAAACTAATTGCTGAGTATTGGGAGTGCTCATCAACATTTCTTTTAGGGTGAAATAAATCTATTGTTGGATCTGAAGAGATATCCACTGCATGGTAGGGTTCAGAGAATGGAAAGCTCTGGTTTTAATTTGGGCACTTTTTTACGTTTCCTGTTTTCAAAGAATGTTCTTTTGTGTACTACTCATTTCCAATTGGTTCTTTCTATAGCTTCTATTTTTCAATTGTCTGGATCAATTTCTGTCCTCAGTAAAGTGTTTTTGAGCGTTTATTATCTGCTTATAATTTAGATCTTCTCACTTTCCTTCTGTAGAAGTTCTTGTAGATTCTTTCTGCTATCAACACCATGTCATTTGCATATTCTTATGTTAAAATTGTGGCTGCCAATAATAAATCCTTGTAAAAATTTTAAATCTTTCATGATTACTTCTTTTAATTAGAAAATTAACTATTTTTTTTCTCTATTTTAAACTATTTTGTGAAAATTTATTTATTCATTTGTAAATTTTTTTTAGTGCTTTTATTTCATTTGATCATTGACCTGGTAGTGGAGAAGTAATCAGTTTATGAAATAAACTTGATGTTTTTCCTAGGTACAATAGGAGAGTTTGAAAGAAAGGTTTCTCCCATTATATTTTCCTTATTATGGCAGTATTATATCTATGCCACCAATCTTGTATGTTTAAATACATAAAGTCTGCAAGCCAAAGAGGAAAGCTTACCAAAACAATTGTAAATATATATATTTACAAGGGACAGGTAAGCTATATTATGATGGTAGGAAAGTAACTTTTTTTTTTTTTTTTTTTTTTTTTTTATAATCATATCACCTCAAGCAAGCAGTTTATTGCCACTGGTGCACAGGAGGTTACATAGGAAGAAAGTTATGAGAAAGAGTGACAGGTTACAGGGCATGTCAGGAAAGTGGGTAAGAGAAGGGTTAAGATACTGAGAGTGGAGTGGATGGAGAAAGGAGTACGAGGGAGAGGATGCAAGTTAGCAAGATAGATGACTATTGACTACATTTAAAATCTTGGCAATTGTAGCTGTTGGGGAAGCAAGCTGATATTAAGTCAGGATCTGGTTCACTCTTTTCTGGTCTTTTGAGCAGAGATTTATTCCTTTCTTGTTTAGGATTGCATTTTTGATTTCTTAAATTTGTTGGATTTGGAAAACAAGCAAATGAACAATCTTGACCTCTTGAAGTGTACAGTTAGCTTTTATCTTTCCTGTATACCCTCAAGAAATTTAAAAGAATAGCAGCAAGCAAAATTTTCACATTATTCTCAATTCCGGTTGCCATACACTTCTCACATCTATCTGGCTGTCATCACATGTCAAATATGGGGAAAGGCCAGAAAGTTCAACACTGCTTAAGAAATACTGTTATTCAATTTAACATTAAATTTGCTAATTTTCCAAAAATAACTTGTCACATATATATATTTTATTCTTGCAAGATTTTTAAAACCAGGAATTAACTTTTGTTTACAAATTTGTCAATCACCTAAAAATAGCCAAGAAGTAGGAACACTTTATTTAAATTTCAAATTCAAATCAATATAATTTCTGTCTGAAATGCACCAGAGTATATTGCTTACTGGAAATAGTAAAATTAGTCATTTAGCTTTCAATTAAAACTAAAATAAAAGTTTGCAAAAACTTAATTTTTAAAAATTCAATTTAAGAGTTAGTTATTGAAAATGAGTGAAAGTGCCTAAATTAGAACCACAAAGCAACAGGCATTAATAAAATAAGGGAGGTTACTTAGGCATTTGATACTTATTTCCCTTTAATACCAGCTTTTCTCAACCTCTGCATGGGAGAGAATGTGAGTGAACAAGTGAGAATGAAACAAAATTTTAATAAACATTATTTTCTTAATGAAAATAGGTGTGTTATGCAGACAGCTAAACAGGCCACAAGTAGCCTGCAATCCATTTTGCCTATGATCGACGTAAAAGAAAAAGGAATTATGTCTGGACTAGCTATATATCATAATATAACTAAATAATAACTATAATGACTAATTAGGTTTTGAAAATATTACCTTAAAATTATTACATATGTTTACTTTACAAAAATATTGTTTTTTAAGTAAGTTTCAATACCAGTAACTGCAGTAATGTTTTGTTTATTTTCAGTGTTACAAATGAAACCAATCAAATAATAAACTGAAACAAGTTTACAATTCATCATGATCAACAAAATACTTCCTACCATTTTTTTTTAAGCTCCTAAAAAAAAAAAAAAAAAAAAATGAAAAAGTTATAAGCCTGCTTAATGAGTAAGGAACACATGATGTACAAATATATTAAGTTGTCTACTTTCCTGGGCACATGACAAACAGAAACTGTTTTTGTTAAATAATGTGCTAAGAACACTAGAAGTTATTTTTTCTATTTGTTTTTATAACAGTTAAGAAGTTAAAGTATATTGCTTTATATGCTTAGAATGAATTATTAAAAATCATTTAACACACCTTTAAATATTTATAATAGTATATGTACAATCTTTTAATTGAATCTGTTAAAATTTGTCTGAAGGAAAATTCGGTAACTCCTAAAGAACAAAGTAAAGGAAAGTGAGAAGAAAGGATTAAACATCAATTGTAAAAATGTAATTGTCAGCAAAAAGAGCCAGACATAAAAATTACAAATTGGAGATGTTAAAATCAAGCAAATACAAAATCTTAAATATATAAAAAATGTTTTAAGAGAGGACACAAAATACAACACTGAATGCATATTGAAATAGATTTTGAAAGGCATTTTTCACTAAACAAAAGATTAACAGGGAAATCTACTTAGAAACAAAGAAAAGAGTACTGAACTATTATATAATATTGGTACTCTTATATGGCAGGGAATGCTGGACAATCTCATCATAGATGAATGAAGACTCGAAGCAACAGAAATGTGGTTCTACACATGGATGCTGAGTATACCATGGACTGAACATGTGAGCAGTGAGTTTTGAAGAGAAACTTGAAATTTCTAGGGTAAAAAAAAGGAAAGAGTGCTTAAAAATGTTATATACCCACACACATACCCATTGAAGCCAAGGAGGACAAGGGAAAGCAGTAAAACCTACCTAACAAGTTTGTATAAATGTTTTGCAGAACAGGTATAAGGGAAAATAGTGAAAAGTCAAAATTTACTACATACTACAAAGGACAGGAAGTTGTGAAGAGCACTGATTGCTAAAATACAATGCCCAAAGAAGAATACATAATAGAAACCTTGCAAATTAATATCTTCATTTTTCTGAAAGCCTATCTATCAGTTTTGGAGAAGATTATTTCTTTAGCATTAATTTTATTTGAGAACACTCTGAAGATAACATTATCATTCTAATTTATTAAAACTTCATGCATTCATAAAATGTTTATACAATAGTATATTTGTTATTTATAGTTATTTGTTGTTTGTTTTTTTTAATTGTGACACACACACACACACCTCATGGAATGACGAGTCAAGATGAAATGACATTATAAAGAAACTTGTGAAATGTCAGAATCAGTATGATTCAAAATTGAAATTAATCCCAGGCTTAATAATAATGATATTAGATTAGCATAAACATGGGATAACTGCAGTCAAAATCATACAAAAAATAAAAATTCAAATATCTTGTCTTGCGTTTCACCAAGCATAAAACTAAAATAAAATTAATGCTAAAGAAATAATCTTCTCTGAAATTGATAGATAGGCTTTCAGAAAAATGAAGATATTAATTTGCAAGGTTTCTATTATGTATTCTTCTTTGGGCATTGTATTTTAGCAATCAGTGCTCTTCACAACTTCCTGTCCTTTGTAGTATGTAGTAAATTTTGACTTTTCACTATTTTCCCTTATACCTGTTCTGCAAAACATTTATACAAACTTGTTAGGTAGGTTTTACTGCTTTCCCTTGTCCTCCTTGGCTTCAATGGGTATGTGTGTGGGTATATAACATTTTTAAGCACTCTTTCCTTTTTTTTTACCCTAGAAATTTCAAGTTTCTCTTCAAAACTCACTGCTCACATGTTCAGTCCATGGTATACTCAGCATCCATGTGTAGAACCACATTTCTGTTGCTTCGAGTCTTCATTCATCTATGATGAGATTGTCCAGCATTCCCTGCCATATAAGAGTACCAATATTATATAATAGTTCAGTACTCTTTTCTTTGTTTCTAAGTAGATTTCCCTGTTAATCTTTTGTTTAGTGAAAAATGCCTTTCAAAATCTATTTCAATATGCATTCAGTGTTGTATTTTGTGTCCTCTCTTAAAACATTTTTTATATATTTAAGATTTTGTATTTGCTTGATTTTAACATCTCCAATTTGTAATTTTTATGTCTGGCTCTTTTTGCTGACAATTACATTTTTACAATTGATGTTTAATCCTTTCTTCTCACTTTCCTTTACTTTGTTCTTTAGGAGTTACCGAATTTTCCTTCAGACAAATTTTAACAGATTCAATTAAAAGATTGTACATATACTATTATAAATATTTAAAGGTGTGTTAAATGATTTTTAATAATTCATTCTAAGCATATAAAGCAATATACTTTAACTTCTTAACTGTTATAAAAACAAATAGAAAAAATAACTTCTAGTGTTCTTAGCACATTATTTAACAAAAACAGTTTCTGTTTGTCATGTGCCCAGGAAAGTAGACAACTTAATATATTTGTACATCATGTGTTCCTTACTCATTAAGCAGGCTTATAACTTTTTCATTTTTTTTTTTTTTTTTTTTTTAGGAGCTTAAAAAAAAATGGTAGGAAGTATTTTGTTGATCATGATGAATTGTAAACTTGTTTCAGTTTATTATTTGATTGGTTTCATTTGTAACACTGAAAATAAACAAAACATTACTGCAGTTACTGGTATTGAAACTTACTTAAAAAACAATATTTTTGTAAAGTAAACATATGTAATAATTTTAAGGTAATATTTTCAAAACCTAATTAGTCATTATAGTTATTATTTAGTTATATTATGATATATAGCTAGTCCAGACATAATTCCTTTTTCTTTTACGTCGATCATAGGCAAAATGGATTGCAGGCTACTTGTGGCCTGTTTAGCTGTCTGCATAACACACCTATTTTCATTAAGAAAATAATGTTTATTAAAATTTTGTTTCATTCTCACTTGTTCACTCACATTCTCTCCCATGCAGAGGTTGAGAAAAGCTGGTATTAAAGGGAAATAAGTATCAAATGCCTAAGTAACCTCCCTTATTTTATTAATGCCTGTTGCTTTGTGGTTCTAATTTAGGTACTTTCACTCATTTTTTATAAACTTTCAAATTGTTAAAAAATAACAAACTTTTATTTTAGTTTTAATTGAAAGCTAAAGGACTAAACTTATTATCTCCAGTAAACAAGATACTCTGGGGGTAATTTCAGACAGAAATTATATTGATTGGAATCTGAATTTTGTGATTTAAATAAAATTTTTTGCAATTTATCAGATATTTTTGAGTGATTGACACATTTGTAAACAAAAATTTCTTAAATATAGTGTTGATCTTTCTGACCTTTCCCTATATATGACATGTGATGACAGCCAGACAGATGTAAGATAAGTGTATGGTGACTGGAATTGACAATATTTTCCAAGTTTTTTTCCTGTAAGAGTTAGAAACCATGAAACACATAACCTTTTTAAAGTACTCACAGAAATTACCATTCAAAAAAAAAATTCAAATTATTTTAAGAATACAATATCTTGATGATTTGTATTAAGCTTCTCAATTTTATATTAGTAAAGATAGTCTTCACTTAATAACCTAACATCTACAAGTTTTTGAAATATTTAAAAAATATTTTTGAAACTTTATAAATTAATATCATTAAGTAGAAAAAAAATGGAAACCATTCCTTCAAAATTTCATTATTAATAAAAAACTGTCTTTAATTTATATTTATTAAAGCAATTAAAAGCTTATCTAATTAATGTCATAGTTTTATTGCATTTATTTTACTATTGGAACAGATTTTCTGAAAAAAAGCCAAATGGTTGAAAAAAAAATATAGATGATTTAAATTCCCAATGAATCTTGCATTTTACTAATGAAATTTAATTTTACCTACAAAATTTAATTTCTTGAAATTTCATGAATTTGTGAGGAGTTGGGGTTAACAGATGTTTTTATATACAAGATTCTTTAAAAGTAATAATTTAAAAAATAATTTCATTTTTTTTTAATGAGTCCTGAAAGTTTCATTAAAATTTGATAATTATTAGATTTTTTGCAAGAATTTCCAAATTATTTTTTTTCTGGTGAAAAATATTGAGTTAATAATATATTTTCCATTGTAAACTATTGTAATAATTTGGTTAATTGCTAACTAAAATCAAAACAAGATTTTTTACCAAAATTTTGAATGTGTTAGAGAGGATGAAAAAATTAAAAAAAAAATAATTAAAAAAAATACTTCAATTTTTTTCCTTTTAATAAAAATGCACTTTTTCCATCAAAATTTTCATATCATTAAGTTTGAGTTCTTTTTTTTTACTATGCTGTTTTTTCAGTGATTTAGTGATGGTACCTAGTACAATTTGACTAAGCCACATAAAGACTGATTAAATACAATGTTTCTTGAATTTTGTAACCTTTTGTTGAAGGTAATGTTCTCAGTATTGGCAATTTTAATTAAGAAAAATCATGTGTAAAAATGTTGTTTTACAAACTAGAAATATTTTTTTAAAAGATATTGTTTGTATTTTCAAATGAATTTAGAAACAACACATACAGCAGCATGTGTTAAATTATAGTCACTGATAATACACATCTTCATTTTTTTATTTTATTTTTTTTTTTATTATAAAAATTCTTCTCTTCAAATAAAAATAACTTTTTACTCAAGCAGATGCTTATGCACTTAATCTGTAGTGACCACTTTATTTTCAATGAAAGATTTATTAAAGTACCACCCACCTTATGATGAGCCATGTTTCATATGGACTGCTGGTGGGGAAAATGTTGATCATGCCTGATCTACACTGTTTGTGTAATTGTTAGCCTATGAAATACTTTAAGTTTATAAATAAAACCCAGAAGATACTTTTCCAAATAATGGAGAGTTTTGAAAGATACCCAATGCAGTTAAAATTTTTCTCTTGTGCATACAAGTTTTCAACTTTTAATATACATATATTAAAGCTTTTTTCCTGTTTAATTTTAGTGAATAAACATGAAAATTGGTACATTGATTAATCCTTAACACAGTGTCTACTTAGTTCTATACAAGTGCATAAGTGTGTAACTTTCTTGTGGAACTTTACTGTTTGGATCTGCAGCTAGGACTATATCACATTAGTTAAATTTTCATAAAATAAAAAAAGATTGTGTTGTAAATATGACTTGACTGACAGTCTTTGGACTTTAGCCAGAATTACCAGGTGTTATTTCTATATGAAAGAATGATTATCAATGATGAACTGAACTGGTTTTGTTGTTTCATCATTCTTCTGTTAATTTATGAAAAATAATAGGAAGATTTGGTTCAAGAGGCACAGGTATTTGAGAGATTTACATTACTCATAATTACTTACATGTGAGAGGATACAATATATAGACTAAAAAAAAAAAAACTAGAAATCTTGCTAAGAAGGATCAAATTTTATACCTAGTAATTCAAGACAGAAAGGGATACTAACAAAGACCAAGCTGCACTTGCCTATTACTGCAAGGAAGTAATAACAGTATATGGACTGACTCTGACAGCCAGTTTTTCTTTAAGGAATTTTATATCTATTATATACTAAAACCTCTGATAAAACCCTGTTCAATAAGATATTTTGTTCAGAAGACCACTTTGGATTACTGCCTGAGATGAACATTATCAAAACAGAATGATCAGTCTTTTTGTTTGAGAGAAACCAGAAATTCTCATATTTATGAAAGATGGTCTGAATATGATGCAAAAATATTACAAAGGATTATTTAGCAGTGAGAGCCTCTTCCACTGTCACATCTTTGTCTAAAATACTTACACAACAAAAAAAAAAAAAACTATCTCTTTTATTTTTGCAATCACCCCACTGTCACATTCCCTACTAGTAGTACCATTACCACAACAATATTTATATAAAATTGATTTATAAATATAAATTGATCTAAAGAGATAGAACTGTCCCTGAAAGCAAAAGTGATCTCCTTAGAAAGAAGAAAAAAGAAATAAAATAACAAAAAATGGGAATATGTCTGCCATGTTAATTTGGATATACTGTAGAAACAATACTTCCAATCACAGTCACTTAAAGAATTGAAGGTTCTACAGAATTTTTAATTTGCTAAACCCATAAGAAATCAGAGAATAAAGTTCAAATTCCAGTCGAATTTGTTTAATTCATTTGTGCACAAATACCCTTGGGAAAGGTATTAATGCAGCTCTTCTCTCTCCATCTATGGATAGAATAGCAGATTAGGTTCTGTAACTTTGGTTAGCAATCAGTCTACCACAAAAAGTAATGGCAACCTACTGCGGGAAAATTTTTCTCCTTAGTCATGTCTTGAAAGAGACCTGATAACACAAATGTGTATCATGTATGGCCAATTCAAATCAAACAAAAAAGTATAGATTTTCTGAACTTTTGTCATTAGTAAGAAAAGGTCTTAAAGTATAACAGATAGACCTGCTTGAGAAAGCAAATGCTACTGTAGGCTGATTTTTTTTTTTTTTTTTTTTTATTTTTTAACCACCCACAACTAAAATTTCAGATTTTTTTAAAAAAAGAGACTCTTTATATACCCAACCTTTTGTGAGAGCAGGCTATTTTCAGAATAGCATATTCAAGTCTGAGATAGACTAAGGGTGCATAAAATAAACCATTGATGTTCTCAAACAAGGAACCCATCATGGTTCACTCAAAAGGCAACACTTGTTCATGAGCTTTAGTGCCTTACTATCATGTTTGTAAAACATCTGTCTTATATAAATATTATTGAATTTTTTGCCTCTCCTCAGTATATTTTAATAGTCAATTGAGTGAAGTTTCTTTGTTAGTAAAATTTCTATTTGACTGTGATGTATTTTTTATTTTTTTTTTTTTCAATCATATCACCCCGAGCAAGGCGGTAAGGCCACTGGTGTGCAGGGGGCTACATAAGAGTGAATAGATTGGAAAAGAGAAAGCCAGAAACCATGTCCTAAACAGGGAACAAGGGATGAGCCTCTACACCTGTTCAATAGACGTGGGTGGAGTGTGAACCGGGTGATAGTTTAGTCTATCTACTCAAATTTGTTTGTCTTTGCAGATCTAAAAAGTTTAAAATGCATAATGGATACTATCATCAAGAAAAATGTTTAGGATTTTATGTAGCTTATGACATCAGGGAACAAACTGTTCATACAATGGATCAATCTATTTATGACATCAAAGTAAAGCTTGGAATGTCATTCTTATTCCAATTTAAGCCACAGGAATAAAAGGAAGAGTTTCAAGCATTTTTTTTTAACTAAGTTATTAAAATATTTCAGTATCCAAAGAGGGTAAAATAGGCATAAGCAAGCTGATAACTCTGGTATAATAGAATATTTTAGCTATAGCAACAGCATTCTAATTTGAAGCCATATTGGCTGAAGCCTAGAACACACTGACTATATCCTCTGCAGAAAGATAAAGCCCTTTTCCAAATAGTCAGCTGTTTGCTATAGGTGGTAACCTGTAATATTTAAAGGCAGAAACATGGTGGATGAGTAGTCCATCATCTGGGAGATTAGCTTGTCATGTGACGTTTGTAACATTTTGGCTCTCACTTGGGCTAGACAGGTAGTTAGTTACTCAATCAGATCAATTTGGTGGTCATGTCAAGTTGTAAAATTATATATATATATATATATATATATATATACACACACACACATATATATAATATGAGAGAGCAGCTTTTTGCAACTTCTTGGGTACATGTTTTCTACTAATGTGATGTGATGTGATTATATTGAATCATTTGCTAGAAAAGTTGGTATTGTGCTAGACAATGTTTTTCATCAGTATCCATCTTGCATATATACAAATCTATGAATCTTGACCTGGCATCTCAACTTCATTTACATTCTTACTTGACATGGCTTCCCTCTATCTTTTCTACAAATATTTTTATGGTCATTATTCTGATGAGCTTTCCTTCTTGGTGTGTCAACTACATGAATTTAAGCATACTATGGGATTGGCAATTAGGTCTCACTGTTTTCATTTTGAACTAGCTAGAAGGAACCATCTGTTCTACTCTAAAAGTTTTTTCTCAAATTGTCACCTGTGAAACTACCTTCCAATTTCTTGCATTCCCGCTACCTACAATCTGCAAGAATTTAGATGTGGTGCCAATTATGTTTTGTCTTCTTGAATACTGTTATTTTATTGTTCTTTCTTTTCACTAACATTTTCTTCTTTCACTCCCAGTGATTCAGTGTGTTCTAGTGGTGTTATCACCTTTGCTTGGGGTGAAACACACACACACACACACACACACATATAATTAAATTTTTTTAAATTTAAAATGAAGATAATTTACATTGCGACATGGAAATTTTTGTTTTGATATTTTACCTGTCATCAGGCAATGTCATAAATTTTAAATAAAACAAATTTAATTATGCTCTATGATATATGTTGTATTGAGCATTTTCACAAAAGTAAATGCTAGAGAACTTGAAATTCTAAAACTGTTGTCTTCACCTGGTGTGTGTGTGTGTGTCTGACTGAAAGTAGTTACTGAGGGTAAATTAGTTTAAGAGGGAAAATTATAACTTGGCTGTATTGCAGACATTCCACTATAAACATTGGAATAAAAGTTCAATGAGTGTTGATAGGCTCTCTTGAATATAAGTACTCTATTCTTTTATCCCTGGCATATCAGAGTGACTGTTTTCTCTTTGACATTCAGTGTTGGGCTCTGCAGTGGGTGGACAGCAAGAGTAATAAAGGAATCAAGATATGATATTCATAAAATCCATCAAAAGTTCATACAATGATCTAATCTCAAACAGTTAGGATAAGTAATCTTTAAATATATTCCCCTTACCTGGAATCAATGGAAGACACTCCTTTAATAAAACTATTACCATTTCCAATAAAAGTTTTGTCCTCACATGTAAAAAAAAAAAAATTAAAGTAGAACGTTGTTAATAGAATTTACCTAGTTCCCGCCCTGCCCAAAAGTAGAAAAACTACTAAAAATAACAATATTATAACAAACAAATCATGAAGACTTTCTAAATTGTAATAAGATTTGTTTTAATTTCTGAAATAAGTTATTATTGAATGATTTACTCCAACTATTGCTGTTATATCTTTATCACATTTTGGCTGTTGAGCCCTCCAATCTTCACCCCCTGTTTGATAACCTTCAATAAATTTTGTATTGAATACTTTATTCAATATTTGGGGTTTCTGTTCTGCTGACCAAATCTTGGGATCTCTCATCTAGTTCTTATTTAGTACAGCTCAGTTATTACTTGCTTTGTTTCTATGGTCTGAGTTTGTACCATGGAACTTGGGGGTTGAACTCACAATTACTTTAGTATTGCTCAGTTATTGCTCTCTGTTTCCATTGAGTCCAAGTCTGATTTACCCAGTCCAGGTAACATAATGAGGTACAATGAACTATCATTCTGCACCTCGTATAAAATCAATAAGGCTCACATAAAAATGAATTCTAAATGAATGCAAAAAAGCTTTAAAAGAAATGGATACAAATAATTCTATTTAAATTTTTCTGAAAAAATTAAAAATTAGATAAATTATTGAAAATATAGAATAATATATCCTTAATCTGCTTAAATGTTATAGTTTTTAATAATTTGTACATAATTATAATGTCTACATAAAGTTTGAATTCTTACTGAATTCGTTGCATTCACTTATGTGCAAATACTCTTGGGAAAGGTATTAATCCATCTCTTCATTTTGGCTATGAGTTAAATAGCAAAAATGATTGGTAGCCAACAAAGGCTATAGAGCCCAGTCTACCACAAAAAGTAATATCAACCTACTGTGGGAAAAATCTTCTGTTCATCTAGCTCTTTTGCATCTTCTTTCCAGATTTAGCATGAAGAGAAAACAGTACTCATTTTTCTTAATACTGACATTCACCCAAAACAAAGGCTTAAGTCTAACAGTCAACAAAATGTTAATGCTGAATTGGAGTGTGGCATATGAACAAAAAAAAGTGATAAATATTATGAATAAAGATGATCTACCTTTTGATATGAAAATGTCAAGATGGTATTCATGGAAGCAACCATGTAGTAGTTTATTCTGCAAACTGGTGGTTCTTGAAAGGGAGAAAATTAGAACATGGAGGTGATAAGTGTGGCAAGGTAGGTTCTAGTTGTAAAGATCTAAACAGTTGGATCTAGAGAATGAAGCTCTTTTAAACATTTCTATGGGAATAGTGATAGCAATGACAGGGTTGCAGTGTGAAAAACTAGTAATCATTCACATAATCATATAAGAATTAAAATAAAGTAAAATTACCTCTTCTTTTGCAAACAATTCTTAGAGTATGTGCTCACAAGCAAAAGACTGTAAATTTCCAAAACTTAATATTGTGCAAAAGTATTGGATATTTGTATCAACCTTTTATCTGTTTTTCCTTGTGTATTTTTTAAGCTGAGTTTGAATTTCGTGCAAATACCCTGGGGAAAAGGTATTAATCTGTCCTTCCCCTTCAGTTATAGGTTAAATGACAGGAAAGATTGGGTTCTATTGCCTTAGCTGGCAACCTAATGCGGGATGATCTTCTGACTAGTCAGTCATGTCTCTTTTGAGACATGATCACCCAAGCATGTATCATGTATGACACTTAGCTGACTGACTGACAAAAATGAATTCAAAAAGACCTAAAATATCCTGAAGGAATGTCAAATGCACAAACTGGTAGCAAATATCAAAAAGAATGAAATATAGAAGGAAAAATAATGGAAGCAAAATATACCAAAAAAAACTTACCCCTGTGTTAAAACCCATATACACATGCAGTATAGATTAACCACAATGGATATAAAGAAACAGACAATATAAAGTATTAGTCAAGTGACAGCTATAACTGGAGCAGAAGGATTAACCAAGTTTTATAACCAAAATAAAATTGTTGTCTACTGGACATTTCATTGAACAAAAACCTGCTATTCACAGAATCAACTCACAAAAAAAAAAAAAATCAGATAAAAATGAAGCAACTTTGATCAAGTTCACTGTTAATTCTTGTGAAATGAAACTAACCAATGATACTAAACTGTAAATTTCCAATTCTTTTACTCTTTTTTTTTTTTTCAATTGGAGTAGATAAACTAAATTATCGCCCGGTTCACACTTCACCCACGTCTATTGAACAGGTGAAGAGGCTCATCCCTTGTTCCCTGTTTAGGATGCGGTTTCCGGCTTTCTCTTTTCCAATCTTTTTACTCTTAAGTAGCCCCCTGTGCATCAGTGGCGTTACCGCCTTGCTTGGGGTGATCTGATTTAAAAAAAAGACTGTTTTAATAGAACTGAATGTTGGCTCACCTTTCTGTGTCTAAGAATACTTGTATGCATTTCTGCAGCAAAACCACTTCACTATGCCACTTGAGATAAAATTACAGTGTCTTAGTTGTTCAAAAGATAAAATACCTGGTAATAACTCTTGATAATAAATTTCAAAGCCTATAATTATTTCCAACATGACCTGAACCTCTTAAAAGTTGTATCAGGAATGGATGGATTGGGTGGGGCTGGTTTCTCTCTACAAATCTCTTGGTAGATTGACATTTAACTGTCTACATTTTGCTCATAAATTATCTCAGACTACAGCCTATCCAGAAGCAGGGACTTAAAATCTGGGACCTTTTTTAATATCTCCAAAAATGGTACTGCCTAATTTTCAGAATGGGGAAGTCATTACTCTATTATAATTACAAAATATCCTGTTCACAAAATTTCACCTACAACTGTATTCTTAAAGTACAATATATGTTCCTATTTGATATAAAGCCAAAAGCTATTATACTATTCAGTCTCCACATTAAAGAATTTGTAAATAAAACAGAAAAAAAGGAATAGTCACAAAACAAAAGCATGCATACACTATTTCTTAATTGATGTTAAAACAGACACATTTAATTGGATGTAGCTGAATACACTAAAACAAAAACACCCCCATCACATTTTAATAACATTTCTAAATCAAAAATAATATAAACTAATGACTCAAAAGATTGAAACTGAACAGGATGTGCCATCATTCTCCAAAACAAAGAATACCAGAAGCAAATTTCAGATGGATCTTTTAATCTATAATTAATCTATAATATCCTAACCACAGCCATCAATTAAATGCTGGATATAGCAATAAAAGTCAAAAACAAAACTAGTAATCATCTTACACTTAAAAAGAAAAGACTCAAAAAACAAAAAGGGAGAGTCAAGTGGTTATAGCATTTTGACTTCATTGCATGAAAGAAAAAAATATGGCAAATGAAACTGAGACTCTTTCATTTGTAGTATTTACATTATTTGGATTATTGTCCTCATCTTTGTTGTCATTTGTACAATGTTTCAGCCATTGTACGCATTGGCCTTCTTCAGTTGCTAGGAATTTTTGAACCGAACCCTTTATTACAATCAGTGGGGTATATCATTCTCATCCATACAGTTCACTATAGAAAAAGAGTGACAACAAACTAGCCTTTGTGGATGTGCTAATAACTCAAACAGAGGTGGGGTTCAAGACATTCGTATACCGCAAGCTAACATTCACCAGATGATACCTTGACTTTGACTTCCACCACCCATACAATGTAAAGAAAGGGATTGTCCGCTGCCTTCAACATCAAACAAAAGTCATAAGCGGTGACCCCAAAGTCATGTGAACAGGAAATGGTCAGTATAAGTAGTACGAAACAATTATCCAGGGTACATAACAACTCCAACATACATGGAAGGGAGGGTGCATGAGGATAACTGCCTCGGTCTGTCTACCCTATGTGAAGCATTATTGGAGAAAATACAAAGGATCTGTGGTCCATATAACATCAGGACGATCTTCAGAAATGGTTCTACACTTTGCAGGTACCGCTCCTGAGTAAGACCCCCCCCCCCCACAAAGAGAGGAGGATATGACTAAGGAGTGTGTGTATGCCATTCTGTGTAGTTGTGAAAAGAAATATAAAGGAGAGACAGGCTACCTCCCCTTAAGGTAAGGCTAAAAGAACATTGCAAGGCCATAACACGAGGGGAGATAGAAAGATCAGGCATAGCTGACTACGTATGGAGGGAGAAAGGGGATGACAGCCCCCTATGGGATGAAGTTGAAATAATAGATAGTTTCCAGTGGTGTTCTCTATGTAAACTACATATGCTAGGCTTAAAAATTCTAAGCTGACCAAGCATAGAGATGAACCCAATATGGGAACCAGTAATATAGTGCCAGAGAAAATCATTAGTGTAAAAAATATTAGAGAAAATCATTAACATAAAAAAAATTGCAATATGAAAAAAAGGTTACTGGACATTAGGTTTATAAGTCTCCAAAATTCAGTTGTTCTTATTGTTAAGGACACATGGCTCAGTGGATATAGGCCTTGGTTAGTTTCTGTGCCTTGACACAAAAAGTTGAGTTCAATACCAGGCTACAACAGTGGTGAACAAGTTAGAGGGAGATAACTCATGACAATTGAGGCATTACTATGCAAGGAATGAGGATGATATACCCCAGTGGTTGTAATAAAGCGTTCGGTTCGAAATTCCTAGCAAGAAGTCTGGAGTGTACCACGGCCAAATGTACAAATGGCAACAAAGATGAGAACAATAGTCTCAATAATATAAATACTACCTCATCTTAGAAATATAGACAAATATTCTTTCATTTGTATCAGTTAAGAAATCCCAGTATGCATCTGTAAGATTTCTTTATAAATTTAGAAAGTTCTCTAATAGAGAATGCAATTTGAGAAGCCTTGAAGAAGGTTAAGGTAGACTAAACTTCAAGGACTGATAGATTGTGTTTAAGGCTGTTATATTGTATTGTATTGTATTGTATTGTAGCGGCATTCACCCAGGACGGGTTGAGCCGGCATCCCCAAGAACATTTGAAGCGTCTCTCCCAGCGGCGGCCCACAATCGGCGATCTTGAGCCAGCTCCACTCCGATCTCTGCCCAGTCCCGGTTCCACCTCCGAAATCCCACGACATTTGGGCCCGAGATCGGCTCCATGTCCCCCTTCAGCGTGGCTGCCCACGTCTTCAGCTGACCCCCCGCACGCTTGCGCCAGCCCGGTAGGGGCCTCGGGAAGAGGCAGTCGCGAATCAGCTCACCCGGAGGACAGCGCGCAGCATGGCCGAACCAACGCAGTTGCACATCTTTGTCTTCTTATTGGAACTAATCTTTAGCAAATGACTAAAACGTGAATACTTCTGAAAGAATAAATATGGTGGGGATGAGATTTATAATTTATAATAATTCTTAACTACTGTGTTTCCTGTATGCTAAGATGGATTTTTCTTGAAAAACCCCAGACAATAATATAAGCCTACAATTATCATTAATATGTAATAAATTTGGTATTTCCTGTTAGTAACATATATATATATTTCAGTATTTACATTATTTGGACTATTATCATAGTTTATTACAATCACTGGGGTATATAATCCTCATTACTTGCGTAAAGCTCGATTAGAAGTCATGAGTTATCTTCCTCTAACCCTGCAAGTTATTTGTTCACCACTGCTGTAGCCTGGTATTGAACTCACAACTCTAAGAGTCAAGTCAGGAATTAAGCAACGTCTATATCCACTGGGTCATGTGTCCTTAAATACACATGGCCCAGTGGACATAGACTTTGTAATATAGTGGATATATTACAATAGATGCTGTAATATAGCAGATATATTACAATCACTGGGCCATGTGTCCTTAAGGATACATGGCCCAGTGATTGTAATAAAGGGTTTGGTTCGAAATTCTTAGCACCTGAAGAAGGCCAGTATGTACAACTGCCAAAATGTCGTATAGATGGCAACAAAGATGAAGGCAACAGTCCAAATAATGTAAATACTTTAAATACTGCCTCATCTCAGAAATATAGACAAATAATATATATTGTTTTAAAGTGTGCGTTGTGATGCAGTGGATATCGGCTTGGAATGAGAAATCGGGGAGCCGAGTTCAAATTCCAGTTGAATTCATTGCATTCACTTATGTGCAAATACCCTTGAGAAAGGTATTAATCTGTCTCTTCCTTCCAGTTATGGGTTAAATAACAGGACAGATTTGGTTCTATAGCCTTGGCTGGTAATCAACCTACTGCGGGATAGTCTTCTATCCAGTCAGTCATGTCTCTTTCGAGACATGATCACTCAAGCGTGTTTCACATATGGTACTTAACTGACTAACTGATAACCAGTAAACAGCTTCCTGTTGATTTCAATCTTACTGGGAATGACTGTAAAACACTTACCTCTTTCCTTTTATATGCAAAAGCACGCAAATATGCACTGGGATTTTGTTTTTCTCTCAGCTAATAAAATAGTCCAGTTTGAAATGAATCAGTCCTGATTTACCTTGTCTAAAACACAGAACACTATGTTTGCTTGTCCTAACTTGCTTTTGTGTCTCAGTGTTAATTCTTAGTTTGTAAATTGTTTGCTTTGCATATATTTGTTGCTTGTTTGATATTTTATTTTGACCTATTTCTCTTTTCTTTTTATAGCAAACTTTACTGTTCGTTGGATAATTGTTATTTTGAATTTGACCATAGCTACTCACTCCACACTGGTATTGTAATTCATTCATCTAGGTATTTTCACAAACTTCAACCCCAGTCATATAATACATCATATGTCCATCAAGAATATAAGCCTTATCATACTCTTGTGTACTATTGAAACAAACCAGTTAGCCCATTAGGTTTACTGTTAATTCTAAATGTACTGTCAATTCCTAGTATATACTTTCATGTCTATGGTGATAGTACCAATCTTGTCAGTACACTCATTTAGTATTTAATGATAGGCCCAAAAATTTGATAATTTGTTGTGAGAAAGAAAAATGACACTGTAGAGTTGTTGGATTGTATGGTAAGCTGTTAAATCCTTATATATTGTAATAGTTGCTACAATGGTTTATAAAAGCATTGTATCACTACACAAAAAGTTTAAAATCTAGATGTTTTGTCACTTTCTTACATATATATATATATATGTATGTGTACAGTTTGAGTGCAAAGAATTTGTCACTTTAACTGAGCAGATTAATGAGAACACTGTTATGTCTTCACTCATCAGGGCTCAGTTTTTCAACTAATTATAGGATGTCATTCCACTTTTAGTGTACAGGAAATATAGTACTTTAAATATAGAATTAAAGATTTTGGTCCAAATCCTTACAGTTGTGCTGGATTATCCAATAGCTTCTGAACTGATCTATAAACCAAATATCTCCTCCCATAGTGTTATTAAGCATTTGTATCAGCATTTCAAATGTTGAACAGTCACTATTCCTGGGAATTTTCAATCCACTATTGATGTTAGAACCATCCAATTTGTGGAGACTGCTATGCTAAATTGTTGTACAACTATTTGTGAACTCTTAAATTATTTAGACCAGTGTTTGGTCTCGGGAAAAAAAATCAACCAAGGACAAAATATGTGGTAAATAGCATATGTGCATTTGCATAATAGGCATTTAATTTAATTTTTTTTTTTTTTTTTAATGTACCAAAAAACACCCTGTGCCTAATATAGCTGTATTATGGATAGAAGATGACTGAATGCTCTACTGGTAGGCTACAGCACCAGATGAGACTGAGTCTACTAAGCATAAAAATTCTTACAAGTAATAAAATATTGTAAACAAACCAAATTACTACAGTAAATTGTGTAACTACAAATATATATTGTAATCTGTACTGTTTGCTGAAATACTAGTTACTCTTAGAATGTATTCAGTTTTTTCCATGTTGTATACTACCAGTAATATTCAAAGAAGTGATTTACATGTACCGTAATTATCTATAAGAATTCATTCACGTTTATTGTACTTTACTGATTATTTTATATAAGTTTCCTTTCTTTATATGTACCAGTACTCATTGATATAAATGCACCAGTATTGCATTTCAGTCTTAACAAATTTAATATAGTTTTCTTTGAAGGTTAAAGTTACAATATGATTTCATACCTTATTTTAGCATACTATTAAAATATTGTTTCCATACACAAAATCATACATTTGCCTCTTCAAAACCACTTTAATATATATTTTAATGAATATATGATGAAACATAGTAAAGCATTTTTTCAGAAAAATATCCTTGTAAAATTGGGTGGTGGACTTAATTGAGGCTGTGTGTTATATGAAGGCAAATACAGTAGATTTGAGAGAATTAACTAATGTGAATTGTAAGATATTGCCGTGTATAATCAATACTTGTGGCTCGACTAGAGGACTGTGTTAAAAATTCAGATAAGGTTACCATATCTGAAGAGTAGAGAGCATAATATATAGAATGATTATAATAAGGGCTTAAATGTACAAATATATAAATCTACCATCCGCTCCTGTATTGAATACTGCTGCCATATCTGGTCAGGTGCTCCTGCTATCCATTTAGGTGTCCTTGATAAAATCCAACAGAATCTGTAATGATCCCAACTTAGCAGCTCAGATACAGTCACTTTCTCACTGGTGCAATGTGACTTCCCTGTGTCTCTTCTCCAAATACTTTCACAGTTTCTGCTTCGATGAACTTAGGTCACTGGTGACCCCTATATATGAATTTACCTGAGCCAGATTAGCAACTGGGTCCCACCCTTTCTACTGTAAAACCCATAAAATGTAAACACAAATTCTACTCCAGTAGCTTTTTTTCTTGCACTTCCCACCTGTGGAATTCCCTTCTGTTTACTTGCTTCCCTGACAGCTAAAATCTCCAAGAATTTAAATGTAAAGCCAATAGTCCTCTCCTACTGAATAAAGCCTAACATGAGGAAGAACATGACCAAGAATTGCATGTACTCAATTCCTTGCAGTTGTGGCAGAGAATATAAAGGTGAAATAACATGTCCACTAAAAGTAAGGCTGTAGAAACATTGAAAGTTGTAGTGAAAGGTGAAACAATGAAATCTGGCATGGCTGATCTGGTTTGGGGGAAAGGGGTAGTTATCAGCCTCCGTGGAATGAAATGGAAATGCTGAATAAGAACAATGGAGTGTTAGATGTCTGAAAGGATCAGCACATGTTAGGCTATGAGGGCCTTAGTAGAAAATCAATGCTATATGAGAGCTGTTAATAAAGACAAATGGTAGCATGTTTTCAATTGCAGCAGCTGTTGCAACCTAATCAGCAGCCAGTCTAAGTTTTAAGGCTTTAAGTTACTATAGAAAATTGTCCTACAATGGCCTAGTGTGTAAAAGTGTTGGTTTGTGAATTTGGGTGACATAGTGATTGAGTTGAGTCACTGGGTCAGGCAGTGTGTATTAGCACTCTGTAGAAATGAGCAAGCAATAACTGAGCAGTACTAAATAAAATATTATTTATGATATCCCCAGACATGAACAGTGGAATGAGAAATTTATTCCAAAATTAAATAAACTGTTCACTTCAGAATTCTCTCTAGGTTATCAATACACCTGAGGTAGGCTCGAAACATTTAATAACAAGAAAGACAATAAGCTGAATATAAATAAAATTGAGACAAAAATAAAATAGTACATTCATATATAAATTTTCTTACAGAATCACCTTTTTTTTTTTTTTTTTTTTTTTTTTGCAGTTAATTAAATTTAATTTAAGAATCTGCTATTGATTCATAAAAAAAAAAATAATTGAAATCTATTGTTAATTTTTGGTTTCTTAAAAAACAAATTACTTATGTTAATATTCCTTCAGTATGTTTCTCTACAACTTCCTATCTTTTTGTAGCTTTTAGCAATTTTTTTTATATACTATCTCTTCAACTGCCTTGTTTTGTCATTCATTTATCCAAGTTAGGATTTTTGGACGATTACACATTGTTTTCCTTTTGCCTTCAATATAACCAGTGAGCATCAAATTTTCTAATCCTTCTTTCCTCATGAATAACCACTGTTCTAAAAATATAGATAGTCAGAATTTAATAGATTTTTCATCATTTTGTGAACTAAAATATGCAAATGTTGACTGGAAGTTTTCTCTTAATGAAGACTATTTTAAACTGTCAAGTTTACTTTATAGATTTAAATATGAAAGTAAACAAAGTTAAAACTAATAGTTATAAACTCATTAAAATTAAGAATGCTTTCTTGTTTAAGATAAATTTTATACCTATTTAACCATTTTAAGTTTTTGCTAAGAACTGTTCTAACATTTCTGTACAATTGAGTGAATTAATCTGTGCAAAAAGCAATGTTTGCTAATAAGTTTCACTTTTCATTCTAATTTTTTGTTGACATAAAATTTCTTGCAAATTCTTAAATTTTTTATGGAAGTTATTTTAAAACTTGTAACCTAAAATTAGTGTGTAAATATGAATATTTTGATGTAAGTTTGATTCAAGTTGATATTATTGTATTATTATTATTATAGGTATTGACTTGGTTTTATCTAGATTTTATAATAGATATAAGTATAGTTAATTTCACTTTTTAAATGACCAGATGGTTAATACTTCCATTTTTATTTTACTAAGTCTAAATTGGTTTTGGAATAAAAACAACAAAAAAGAACATATGTCTGCACTTAGATATTTATGTGATCTTTATTTTTAAGTTTGAATTCATGTTTAGGTATACTCTTGTTGCACAGTTTTTATAAATAGGTTGTTTATAATCTTTTTCTTAATTGATTGAAAGACACTCTGCTGTTTCAATCTAAATTGCAGTTTATTGTATTTACAAATTTTGAAATTATCAATTTGGGAAAAATTATCCAGCTTGTAATAAAGTTTTAATGTTTGTAAAATAGTTTTCAGGAACTAACTACTAGCAGTTTTTTTTTTGTTTTTTTTAAAGAAATTGTTTACTTTTTATAGTAAATATTTATTTTGTAGATTTGAAAATTGTGAATGATTTGTTTAAATTTGTGTTCACTAATAACCACAACTCATAATCAGAATTCTAATGAATAGAGAATGCAGCAGAATCAGGCTAGAGATAAGACAAGAACAGTGCAGTTTCATTGAGGACACTGGGACAAATAACAATATTTATGTTCATAATGTTATTGGAAATGTTAGCACAAATGCAGAAAGATGTGTATCTGTGTTAAAGCATTTGACAAAGTACACTATAAAGACAATAGAAATGTTTGGCAACCTTGACATATTTGGGAAGGACATTAGTGATCAAGAATTCATACTGACAGCAGACTACCTGTTTATGGACAGGAAATATACAAAAGTAGTAAGAGGTGCAAGATAAAGATTTGTTTTCTTACCAGATCTACTCAACCTATACAGTGAGGCAATTCTGAGAGAAATAAGTTTTGCCAAGATTTGTTATTGGTGGCTATAATGTGAACAATGTAAGATATGCAAATGATACAGTGCTGATAGCAGACATGGAAAGGAAACTACAAAACCTCCTGCTAAAGAAAGCAAAAATAAGGACTAAACATAAACTACAAGAATGCATGGTCATCAGTAAGAAGAGGAGCCCAAAATGCCAACTACAGGTCAGGGGTAATGAAATCAAGCAGGTACAGAAATGGTTATTGGTGGCTACAATGTGAACAATATAAAATATGCAGATGATACAGTGCTGATAGCAGACATGGAAAGGAAACTACAAGACATCCTACAGAAGGTAGCTAAAGAAAGGACTCCTTTTTTGGCCACAAATGATGGACAATCTTTTCAAGGATGAAGGAGAGACTTGAAGCAACAGAAATGTGTCCCTACTGAAGGATACCATGGACCAAATATATAAGCAATGACAAGGTTTTGGAGAGGCTGCAAATGAAAAGGAAACTTATACTTAGAATGGGGAAAAGAAAGTTGATGTTTATGGGACATGTATTGAGGAAGGAGGGCTTGGAGAATCTAAGACTTACAAGATGATTAGAGAAAGAGACAGGGGGAAGCAGTCCGAGACAAATTTGATGGGCTTGAGTAAGTGGATAGCAGAACATTTTGGGAGAGATATCAAGAGGAGAAATGCTGAATGACAAGGGATAGACATGAGTAAATGCCCATGATCATGTCTACCCCGAATGAATATGGCATATAAAGAATAACCGCAATGCAAGACTGTCTAAAATGAGATATTGTGGAAGGTTGAAGAGGTGAAAATTTGGCTTGTAAAAATATTCATCTTCACAGAGCAGAAAAGGAAAAGATAAAATGCAACTACAAAATTTTTATAATGCAGAAATAGTTGATTTTTATAATTTTCTTTTTAGTCCAAATTCTTATGAAGAATTGAAATAGACTAAGCAGGTTACTTACTGATTCCTCTTGCTATTTCAACTCCAACTTTTATTTGGACTGTCTACTTGATATGCTGTCTCTTATTTATTATATATTGCATATGAATTTATTAAATACATGCAAATATTAAACATAAAATTTGTTCAGCTCTATTTTGAAGTATTACTTGAAGAGTATAAAATTTTATAGAATTTGATAACTGTACATGGTTAAAAGCGTGAATTTTACAGATTTGATGTTTTTAAATACTGTCTAATTTCTATCATTGTTTTTAATTTTATAATCTTAATTTTTTTCATTTTAAATTAAAAAAAACCCTGCTTTTTGATTTAGTTTTAAATAGATTTTACCAAATTTTAATTAATGTAATTAGTTTTTTATTTTATTTTATTTTATTTTTTTTACCAGATTTGCTTCTATATACATGCACTTTTATTTTATTTTTTTTATCTGACATAATTTTAAAATTGACACAATTATTGATCAAATAGTGAACATTTTAAAAACTGTTTTTCATTGTTTTTATTGAGAATCATGGAATTTTATTGATAATTCTTATGTTATTGTTTAATGTGTATATTATTGTTGCTGGTTCAATGTCTATAGATGTTATTCTTTCATTTGGTATTGATGACAAAACCATTTTCATAATATTTAGTGATTATTTCCAAAGCTATTAACTTGTGCTGTCTAACTCCAGTATTAAGTCTGTCTTTGATTTTGGCATTTTTGGTACTACATGCATCAATGTTATAACTATCAGTGACTTGATCAAATAATTCTTGCTTTTCTTTTATTCACAAGTCTTGACATTAAATGTTCTGATGATAAAATGTTTATATGCAATTGGAAGTATTTACAAAATTTTAAATAAGCTGCCAACTTTTATGCTAAACAACCAAAGATGTAATTTGGTTGCTTGTTTTTATTTTTTCCTTATTAATTCTACATTTTCTTAATCATTCACTTTGTTTAATTACATATAATTATGTCAACCATTTATTTTACTTAATACTCTTTGGAATTCATACTTAATTTCTTTTCTTTATTTAAATACTCTCTCTATTTACTTTT